>JAJSRV010000041.1:33515-56306 GCA_021527715.1 Neoseiulus cucumeris | reverse complement strand
AATTGAAGAGCCGAGATCCAAAACGGCACAACTCCAGAATTTTCGATTTTGTGATTTTCGCAGATCATTGTAGAACTCGACAGCCCGCACTTTGGCTATGGAGATGGACTTCGAAATCGGCTTCCCTCCGACTTTTATCTGATCTAACTCTCTCAAGAATGAGTCCAGGTGAAGAAATCATCATGCGTCATCAACGGCTTCTTTCCTGCTTTCCAACAAAAAAAAGTTTTCCAAAATCGCTCCGACCATAACAGAGTTATGGCCTCCGCAAGCTTGGTCGAAATAGTCTGTTCTTGCTTGAAACAGCCCAAATTCGAGAATTCGAGATCCAAAACGTCACAACTCCATCCTGCCAATGAGGGTTTTGCCTAGTGCCAGGTCGAATCCGTGCCTTTTTTTTCCTGAAATCGAGAGAGCTCAACGAGTCTTATCTACACCTGGAATACTGGCGGTTTCCCATCGAAACATTTTTTTCCCACAGTTTTTCGCGGTTTTCTCGAAAAAGTGAAAAGTGGAGATGTGCCGTTTTGGATCTCAGCTCTTCAATTGATCTCATGATACTGGTACTCACACCGCGATTCCATTTTTATTTATCTGTTTCAAAATGAAACTGCACTAAGAATAAGGCTGGCTTTTAAAAAGTGAACTCACATTGTCTCCTTTAGGATGTAATATCCGGGACCTCAGCCTCACGATCCTCCTTCCTCTCTGCCGGTAGAGGTCTCGGAGCTTCGAAATGTGGCTCTGTATATCATCTTCTAGGGAGGCGACTCGTAGCTCCGTGAAGCGTTCCCTGCAGACTTCCACCCTCGAGGGCTCGGAGAGCATACTGTGCATATGCCGCCGCTTGCCTTCGAGCGATGTACTCCACGTGAACATGCTGTACACCAAGTGGTCACGAGAGCTCGAGAGTCCTCTGATACAAGGTGCGAACAGTTTGAGGTAAACATCGAAGTCGTTCGGAGACCTCAAGGTACGCCCTGAAGTATCACGCACCATTTCGTCGGATCTGCTGCAAAAATGACGTTTCCCAGATTATATACAGATAAAATCACAGATCGCTTCGATGGAGTCGTTCGTCCGTCATCTGTAAGGCCTAGCCTTCTTCGCAGCTTGCCAGCCGGAATTTTGCGCCGAGATCCCAGCATTTCTGCCGACATTGCATGTACTTACATATGCGGCGACGAGTGCCGAGATGTTCTCCACAGAAGATGAGAACCCAAGATGGTAGTCTACTCGCGGGAGGGAGAGGAGCTCAGAACCATCTTACCTGTTGCGAGGACAACAAGCTCACTCTAATGATAATTGAGCAGAAGTCCTTTCGATCGAGGCCTGAAGCTTCTTGTTGTTTTAGTATTATGAACCGTAAATCGGAAGAGTGCCCATCGTAGTAGCACGAAATCATCTCAGAGCGCCACAATCACTTTGTGGAAGATTTTCCGGCTGCAACTCGGTCTACAGGGGTGCTCGAACGGATACGCGCGATGGAGTACCCTTCGTAGAGTCTTTGACTTGACAAGCTGTCTTATTCTCTTGCTTGAAAAATTCATTGGTGGAATTATGAAGGTTCAATGGGCCACGTGGAAGTGGTAGATATTTTCGAAAACTTTGTGAAAATAACTAATTCTGGCTTACTGTGTCGCACAGGACGCACTTTGCTTCGTTCGAAGCTTTTAAGAAAAACGACCAAACCCAGCTTTTCGGGTTTGGAACTCTTTGGAACTTCATATTTGTGCAAGCCTCCATTGCGGTCGACATGCACCGGCGCGCCGGTACGAGGCTCAGTGCTTCGCAGTCCCTGCGAGCTCGGTCGCTGATCAGCTGATCGAGCATATTGACGTTGGGCACACAAATTCCACGACCATCGATATCATTGCGCGCGACATCGGCTGCCTGATGAGGAGAGCCTCAATAGATACACTCGCTTAGCGAACAGGGAAGCTCTGTGCTGGTGAGCCGCTTGGTGTTAAGGGCCAGTACCATCGAAAGTTCCTTAAGCGGTTCTTTATATTGCGGTTCCTTGCGGGTCAGAACCGCGGTTCCGGAACCGTTGAAAGGCCTACTCATCACTCTCTGCAGCCCGTCGAACTTTGGCTTTTCTGGCAATCCGAGCAGTGCTGCCGACACTTTTCCGCTTTGGAGGCATAATCTTTAGGCGAAGCACCCCAAACTTTCTTTCCCGTTTGGTTTCGTCTCGCTTCACGCGTACCGTCCTCGCCTTCCTTGAACTTCGTTGTCGAAGTCGAATATATTCTGCCGAACCCAAGATATGAATTGGAAAGACGCGACAACGATGTTCGCCTAAATCGGACGAATTTTCGGTCCCATAGACAGCAGCCGTTCACGGTAGACGTGACACATGTCCTATCAGAAACCTTCAATCCTTCTCAACTCGTAGTACAAATTTCGTTCTTAGCTGTGACCCTATCACCGAGATCTTAAAGGTTATATAGTTCATTATAGGTTTATAGATGTTTTCATTTTCACACATGGGTGCAGCTCGACGAATACATAACTTGAATTAATTGCGGTCCCGCTGAGAGTCGTGCTCAAGGAGGTAGCGAGAATCAGAAGCATTCCGCCGATGTGCGAAGTCGTTTGTTTCGAACGCCCGGACTGCAGAGTCGCCGCGGACCCCGACTGCTCACTGGCTTTCGTGTTGACAACGTTCCTCTTAGTTTGAAGTTCCCAGCTTAATCATCATCCATATTCTAGACCAGTGGTTCCCGAAGAGGTCCTTGGGGTTCCCGAGGGGTCCACAGCTATTTCCAGAAGCTGCCTAAGATTGAAAAGAAATTTTAACGGTGGCTCGCGATCTCTCGGAGGCCTACGGAAAACTTCCTTTCCGTCCAACCGTGTTGCGGAGACTCATTTCCACAAAGACGAATCCGAATCTGATCAACTAAAGAGGTATGCATTCGACTAGATTCATGAACTCGAAGACGAATCCGGATTCGAATCTATTTGGATTCGTACCCACACTCGTATTTGTATTCGTGTCTGGGTCAATGAATCCAGCTGGATCGGTGAATTCGTTTTCGCGGGCCCTCTGTGGGCCCCGGAATCAGCTCGGTAAGCCGGGGTCGGCCATCAACCCCCAAGGGATCGGAGGCACGGCCATCGACCTCTAGGGGTCGATATCTTCAACGCGTTGTGATTTTCGCTTGATAATGTTTTCTGGAATTGGGGACAATGGATGTTCAGCGGTCACCAGCGGTCAACCGGTTTTGCCAACGATGCGCCAACGCGTCTGGAGATGACGGAAAACTGCGTCATCGCCAGACAAGTCGAGATTCTTCAGATATATGTAGACCAGACTCAAAACCAGAGATTAACTCGTTGTTCTGATCGATTGTAATTCGAATAAGATCACTGACGACAGAGAGATGGCGAATATCCTTCGTGGTACATTTGAGGAAACCTATGCAACTGGCGAAACGCAGCTCCCGATTCCCAACGTGGTTCATCAACCGAGCCAAGTACGAATGCTTGAATGCGTAGACCTTCGGGAAGCTGCGGTCTTCAACTGCCTTAGAGCCATGAAACCAAAGAAAAGTTTGAACCCAGAGCAATTGCCGGCTCTGTTCTTAAGTAAAGCTTCGGTGGGGTTTCGCTGCTTCTGAGCACGCTCTACAAGCAGTCATTTCCCCGGGGAAAGGTTCCAACTGCATTCAAGAAGGCATGGATCGCACCTGTCCACAAGAGCGGCGACAAGACTGATCCGAGGAAGAAGAGACCGATTTCTCTAACATCTGTGATCTGCAAGACTGGAACGCCTGGTCTGTGATGCTATGATGGAAGCACAAGGACAGATATGGAAGGACAGTCTCCACCACATTGATAACGTTTCGAATAGCATCATTGATCACATAGAAAACTCATTTTATTCAACGGCGCTTCGGTTGATAGGGAGAATGCAGACTCAGGATGTCATCTAGAGAGTTGTCACTTGAGGTATCAGAACATGTTTCAGCTGTGAACATAGAGCGAGCTTTATGCTCTGCCTCTTTCCAAAGATAGTACTAATCCCGCATTCTATCTGCGCCGTCCCACTCCCCATCTTGCTCTCTGAAAATAGTCAGCTGCTCATGGCTCAATCTTTCCTCAAGTTCCATAATGAAATGGAAGGAATACTTTTCCTGGATCTCGAGTTCGTGCTCACTTTCGAACTCTGTTACGGTGCAACACTTGCTGTAATCTATCGCATTCGGGTCGAAAGGCTTTGAAACCATTCATCAAGCACGCGACTTCAAATTTTCGGAAAGCTTGCTGCAACAAAACAATGAATTCGTCTCTCTTCATAGCTCGACCGCCATTTTCGAAATATTCTAAGATATCCATAGTGGGATTATCGACAAAGAGAACGACCGAAAATATGACTCCTTGTTCGATCAGGACTGGTGTGAAGTGCTCTCTCAAGTTTTTCAGAGATAATATCCCTGTCATCCAGCCTCGCTCTGAGGGAAAGAGACAGACTCCTTCCTCAAGGAAATCGACGAAAGCGGCCAGCAAACGTTTCTGACGAAGTTTAATCGCGGTCGATGCGAGCAATCCTGCCGCCGATACGCACACGGGGCCCGTAACGTGTTCCTTATTCGATCCTTAACGAGAAGGCACTCGGCGTGATCCTTTCTTTTTGATTTTGATCTGGCAGATGAGTGCAGTGCATTTCGGATCAAGACTTGGACTCTATTATTAGTCGCAAACATTGTTTCCGAAATCGACTCCAAGTTTTTCGAAACCAGAGCCGCACCTTACAATATCCGCCCCTGAAAGCAGCGGGAACTTCGGAAAAAATGAAGTGACTCTGTGCCCAGCAGAGTTCGACCCACATTGTCGCAGTTATGAAAATGAGGCATAATCCTAATAAGGGTCGCAGTCTCAGGAAGCTGTCCATATTGAACTTCTCAATCGTAGTATTGTAGGTCGCGAGCTCAGTACCGAGTTTTCCCCATTTCCCGAATGACTGTTTCAGAATCAGCATTTCTGTTTCATCATTGAATCTCCTCCGAGACTCATGGTAGCTTTGTCGAGCTCGACGATGCCTCAACTCAACTATTTTCAGTCTTTTCGATGAAATCACGCCGTGGACGAAAGTCCTGTCCAGAATAATGCTCTTCTGGATAGAGACGAGCGGTAGTTGCACTAAATCACCCGATTTCGTGGTTTTGAGTGACGCAAGGTTTTCATATGCCTGCCACCTCGATGACCTCGGTCGGAATCGGCGCAGAGGTTTGTCGACTTCCGAGATCAAATGCTGTGGGAATTCGCAAATAGCTACATACTCCATCACTTCTTGCATGCAACTGACGCTACCGCACACGGCGCTCATATGACAATGAAAAACAGTTGTTGAGGGTGGAATCCGCATGGTCGGATCCAAGAAGAATACCATTACAGAGTTGGAATAGAGTTGTCCGATGAAGAAGATGAAGGATAGTGCGGCGCAACCAAAAACAGTGTCTCCAAAGTTTCTTGACGCAGATTCGATTTCACGAACTGCCACGATGCTCTGCAGGATGTGGCAAAAGATGAGCACGGTAGATTTCCGTAGCATTCTACACCATAGATGTGCCATCACGAGGGCACTGACCACGATGAGAACCCAGACTTCGACTCGAAAAGCTCTCAGAAGCGAACTGACGTCCACGGTCCTGAGTAGAATGAAGGAGAAACAGTCCCTCGACTCCAACTCGAACACTTGCCAACGCGCAGTCAAATGATGCAGCAGATAATCATTTCCAGCTCTCACTTTACTCAACGAGAAACGGCTCTCGAAACGCGTGGAGTTGCATTTGACATCCACGGAAACCATCATCTGGAACGAGCCGGGAGAAGTGACGATAGTTTCGCGCACCCGTGTCGAGACGCACTTCACTGTCGTGGACTTGCAGGCACCGATCGATTTCACAGAGTGACCCACGAACAAGTTCTCGTGGTTTTCAGAGCAAAGGAAACGCTCGAGTCGCTTTCCTGACCAAACGAAGTGCCGCACTTCGGTAACAGCTGTGAGCGTCATGAATTTTACATTTTGATGCTCAGCAGTGGAGTATACGAGGAACAAGAATTTATGGCGGATGTTCTGCGTAAAGTCAGATCTGTAAAACGCCGATCGCTTTCTCACATCTTTCTGGGACACCACGAGAACGATTTTCAGAGGCACTGCCAATGCCTCGGTCAGTTCAGTATGCACCGTGCTCGGCGTTCTTTCGACTTTTGTCGGACGAAGCGAAAGCAAACTTGATCTCGGTCTCAGAGAGCTGTGGGTGAGAACTCCTGAGAGATCAACAATCAAGAGGGATGTTGGCTCCACGGAGATTTGCACTGCGATTTTTTCCACGGAACTCGGTATGTTCATCAGGTGCGGGTCCACTGTTCGCATTCCATCTTTCAGTTGTTCCAGTTGGAGAGGGTGGGCGCTCCTAAGGAACTGCAGCGCAAGTATCACGATTATCGTTCGGTCCAGAAAAAGCATTTTCTTGATCAGCCCCAGCTTACAATGAAGGCAAAACGAAAACCTTTCTTTTCGGTGAGTTCGTCCAGGATCCGGGACGGCTCAGCGAGTGACTCACAGATTTCGATTGCTCGCTCGACACAACGGGAGAATCGATTCCCGAGTGTCTCGGAGAAACACGAATCTTTGCCGAGCTTGTACAACGTTTCTAGCATGACTCCTCCCATGATCATTAGCATAAAATCAGCTGAGAGAACAAGGCATTGTCAATGTTTTCTGAGAATCCTGCCTCCTAGCCTCGACATACATGTATGCAGTTGGAGGACCGCAACACGTGGAATATTCTTTTTCTTGAAGCAAGGCTCGCCTTACCGGGTGCAGCCCATGAATTTGATTGCATGCATAAACAATGGATGTGGCGTCCAATTATAGTACGCGATTATCTCGTGCGTTTTGTAACAGTCAATACAACGCTGATGTTTCTGGCTTGCTCAAGACCAATTATGACTGACGGCCGTGCATTCTCTATCATTTAATATTCAAGCTCCCAATATTTGAATGACGTCACATATTCGACTGATGCAGGCTCCGCAGTGAACTACGAGGCCCGCGAAATTCCTCGACAATCCGCCACAAGGCCACGGAGGCTCTCCCCAATGATTGCCCCTGAGCGCTCATCGATACTTGCAATCTACAAATATTGTGAAGGCCAATGGGATAACACGTACATTCATGATTAAGAGTATAACTTTTTTGATCTGGAGTTCTTTCCGAAACTTCCGTTAACGGCAATTGGAAATTATCCCGGAGAAACCTCGGAGCTAACTAAGCCACGAAGTCAAAGGGGTCCGCAAGCATTCCGCCGGTTCCGACCGAATCATCGCCAGTGGGCTTCCGCTAATGGAAGTCACCAAATCTCTAGCGCCAGAGAGTTCATGCACTGAAATATACTGTCGCACATGTAGAATGTGCATTTGCTTGTCTCTGCTTTCCAGCTCCGTGATGAATTGCGGTGTTGTTCCGAATGTGCTCTTGAGGATGGCGAGGTGGGATTTCATCGTGGGTTTCTCAGAAACCTCGTCCACCGTCGCGATGTCAGCCGCTCCTGGTCCCCTGACCCCGGCCCACGGCTCGCGAGATCGCGGCTTGAAGGTCGCTCGACTTGCGTGCTATCCCGCCTCCGACATCAGCGCGTCTTCCCCTACTGACGTCACATTCTCCCGCAACAGCTGATCGAGGTGTCATCCACTGCCAGCAGCCATATTGGTTCACGACTTCTCAGTTCAGAAACTGTGTCAGGACAGACGTGGAGATCTGTGAGTTCTGAGTCCAGCACTCTGGCAACTCTTCTCCGTTTCCGTGTGTCACGCTACTCAAAGAATACGAAGGCGAACGCTTCTTCGTTATCCTTCCGCTCACAACATTGGTGTCAGAAGTTACTCAACAATCTAGTCTGACTATTCATTGTCGGCGTCCGTCGCAGAATCGTCCACCGATAATTAAGCGACCGCATTCATCCTCAGCCTGTGCGACCGGTAAGAGGGTAAACCCCAGTGTCATTAAGATCCACAGAGTGTCATTCTAACGATTCAAGCGTGGGCAGCTTCAACTCTACCCACTGCAAAGAGAGAAACCATCCACTGCCTCGTAAAAAACTAGAGGCGTTGAGTGCACGTAGCGCTCAATCTTCGAGTTCCGAGTCCAGCATTCCTATTCGCAACCTTGAAGAGAGCGAAGCCACCAACAAATCCATGAGAGAGGCCGAAGGAAATTACAACAGACGCAGTAACACCAGTTCCAATCAGAATCGTCGATTCCATGAAACAGGCGATCTAGAAAATATCCTGGAAAATCTTCTAGAATAATGGTTAGAAAACCTTACAACGCCAACGGACATCTCCGGAGATGGAATGGATATGAGCGGAAAATGAAAAAAACTTCAGAGACGGACTTCTACATATATCTGGCATGGCTCCGAAGCCACTTGGTCGACGCTCTCACCAGCGACTCAACAGAATCGACATTCAGCTCAAGTTGCCGCAACAGAACTCCACAGGTATTGCAAGCAGATCCTAATCACCCTTCAACCGAACCCCGAGCACATCGGGACCAGCGCAAGGCAACCAAGAAACCGGAGCGGCTGCCGAGCTCTCCAGCAGACTCAAACGCTCCATCACGACCCATATTCGCGAATTTTCGCCGAGAATTGTTTCAAACGATTCTTGGCGCAGGTTTTCTCGATATTAGATGCTCTTTGTATATAAGACCATATAAGAGACGTCAACAGGCTTCTCAAACTTGAAGATGTTCGGAATCGTTGAGATTCAACCACGCACTTGCCCGCTTCGCGGTTCCCCGATTTACGAAAAGTATTTCACTCTTGTCTGGATCACCTGAAACCTCAGAGTACAAAGTTCGTTTCGGTAGTTTATCGGCTCGGTCCGCATTCCGTTAGACGCGGTTTCGTTTCTTCGGTAAATCAGTCGGTATGGTCGAACTTCGACCACATCACTGTCGGGTTCTCAAAGATTCTCTCTCGTATTTCTGCGGTCTCGTCGATCAAGTACCGGAGACCAAGCTCCCGTGTACGTCTGATACAGAGAGGGTTTCACTGGCAGCGGTACACGTCTGAGGTCATTAAAGATGCGAAAACTTCGTAGCTTCTCAATAACCGTTCATCTAACAGTCGTGTTACAACCTCTGAAGTGCCGATCCCCCTTGAATTCTTGCTACTTGTTTCTGAATTGAAGTTTACAATGGATAGAAATTCCTCAGTTTCGACTACCGTCGTTGCCTGTGATTTCGGGTCGAAAACAAGCAAGGTACAGTTATTCATTTTTCAGTTTACGGTCGATGCTCAGATTGGCGACGATGACTTCTGAGAACGGGTCTCTCAAATTGTCGACCAAGTTCGAACACTTTTCGATATTCGTTCCTCATGAGACGAAGTGGCTCCGCGATGAGATGCAGCTCGGCACAGCCGTTGCTCTACCTCTGCCAAGTTTCAAGAATCTCTTAAGAATTTCTTCTTGCAGAGGAAACTTTCACCTGAAATCGTCCGAGAGGGATGGCTGGACATACAGGGGGAGTTCATGAAGAATTGGAGACAGAAGTATTTTGAACTCCGAGAGGATGGCTCATTGGTGGGCTTCGAAGCTCAACCTGGGCCTGGTCAGCATCCTGACCCACTCAATAGCTTCAGCATCAAAGGCAGTCAGCTGATGTGTCTCGATACACCACGGCCCTTCAGTTTCGTCGTTCGTTGCTTGCGTCAGGCCAAACCGATTGAGAGAATGTTCTCAGTGGGCTCGGATCGAGATCGCACGAGTTGGGTGAGTGCGAAAATCGAGTTTTGGGTCATCTTCGCGACCAAGAACAGAAGGGACAGGAGTACCCTGAAGTCCTCTGAGTTGAACAAACTTTCATTTTGCAGGTGCGAGCTATCCAAGTTGTTGGTCGACATCTCTCTCAGGACGCTGAGATCGCGGGAGAAGATGATACATCGTTACGAGCGTCATTTCGCAAGATCACTCTGAACGATTTCGAACTCCTCCAGAAGCTGGGGCAGGGATCTTTCGGAAAAGTTGTTCTATCCAGAGAGAGGTCGTCGAAGCAACTTTACGCAATAAAGATCCTCAAAAAACAGGTTTGTGAAACTTCAGAACCAGTGCGGCGAGAAGTACACCCCTTTTCTATCGACCTTCGATGAACTTTCGAAAGAATAATTTTTCCTTCCTTTTTCTCTTAGGAGGTTATCACAAGGAATGAGATCAGGTTCACGACGAATGAATGCCGCGCTCTCCGGAGTACGAGTCATCCATTCCTCATCAGTCTCAAATACTCTTTCCAGACCGAGGACCGGTTGTGCTTCGTGATGGAATTCGTCAACGGCGGCGAGCTGTTCCTTCACCTGGCAAGAGTGAGTCATCTCCCAAATAGATTCGATGTGGCCCGATCCGTAGCATTCAGGGGTTTTCATTTGATATGTATTCTTCTCCTCCCAGGAAAACGTTTTCAGTGAAGATAAAAGCCGCTTCTACGGTGCTGAAATTGTCTTAGCTCTCGAGCATCTACACGAGCGAGGAATAATCCACCGTGACCTGAAATCAGAAAACGTGCTGCTCGACAAAGACGGCCACGTGAGAATCGTTGATTTTGGCCTTTGCAAAACAGACATGAAATATGGTGAGTCTTGATTGTATCAAATTACATCTAGAACATTGTCAATTCAGCAACCTTGACGCAGCTTGACCACACGGATGTTGTCCTGAATCTTGATTTGTCTCTCCAGGCAGTTCCACTCACTCGTTTTGCGGCACACCCGCATACACAGCCCCGGAGGTTGTGGAAGGTCTCGCCTACGGTCATGCCATTGATTGGTGGAGTCTGGGGGTCATGATGTACGAAATGACGACTGGGAAGTTGCCATTCGATAACGAAGACGACGTTATCAGATACGATGAAATTTGTTCCATGGAGGTCGAGTTTCCGCCTTCGCTGAGCCTGGTCGCGGAGTCGCTGTTGCGGGGTCTCCTCACGAAAGACCCGAGAACGCGACTTGGTGGAGGTGAGCGAGATGCTGAGGAGGTAAAGGAACACTCGTTCTTCCGCGGAATTTCATGGAGGCGATTGCTCGCGAAAGAATTAGAGCCACCTTTCAAGCCGCAGCTCGAATCGCCGACCGACACCCGTTGGTTCGGACCGGAGTGCTCGAAGGAGAGCTTCAGGCTGACTCAACCCGAGGCTGAACCTCTCTTGTTATGGAATTGCACATCGGGAGAGGTTGAAAGACAGCACTTCCGGCAGTTTTCGTTCTGTGGGAGTTCACCGATTCTTTCGAGGGAGAGCAGCCGGGATGCTCAAACACAGAGCTGCGCAATCATGAGCCAAAAAGCGAAACGGGTGAAACTCTAGACGAGTTTCGTCCCAATCGCCCTCATTTGTTCTTGATCTCAACGCGAGCGGCGGTCAGCCGAAGTTGTCGGAAGAACGTGGAATGTCCCTTCCTTTGCTTTAGTGCAGCGTTTCTCAACTTTTTTGGGCCGAGTCCCCGCGGTAGCCCTAAAATATTCTCACCGCCAAGCTAGAACCGAACAAATTTTTTTTGCGTATTTTTTACGAGTTTGAAACAATAATCGAGCAGGGAATCAGGGAAGATATGAATCACTAATGAATAAAATATGATGTATTAATTTATTCGTGGTTTGAGAGCTCAGTTTTCGTATTCGTAGCTTTTAAGCAGCATAAAAATAATATTTAGGGTGTTCGGACTCACACTTGCCCAGTGCTTTCCAAGAATCAGTTTCACAGTACCAAAATCACGTTTCGCCTGGAAAGAAGACAACTTAATTGATTTTGAAAGTCCTTGGCACAGTTTTAGCAGCTTGCCGCATCCACCTCCGGCTCTAAGAAGTTCGAGCTTTCACCGAAGATTTTCCTTCGAACCTTCGGAAGTTTCGAATACTGACTCCCAAGTGACAGCTCAACACGTTTCATGGTCATCCTAGTAGCATAGTAGACGGCTACAAAAAAAAAACTTAGAAAACTTGATGAAGCGGCAAATCAATCTCTGGTACCCTCAACGTTTTCTGCATGGAAGATCTTGAAACGGGAAACAGCTTCACGCTGAAGTATTTAGATCGATGCGTGAGCCGAAATCTCATATCAGGAACCGCGGTTCCGTGCGGGTAGGAACCGCAGAAATCTTGCAGTTTTTGCGGTTCCAGTATCGCGGTTCGGAACCGCTGCAAGCCCTACTGGCTACACAGAACACCCGGAAGAGAGAAGGAATGTCTCAAGGGCCTCCAGAAATGTGCCGCCCGAGTGATGTGTGAATAATATTACTGATGAATGCTTAATCAATCACATTCGTCCATTCTTGTTAGAATCCACCGCAGCATCAGTCTTCGGTACAGCAGTTTGAACGCTTGAATGATACCCTGATCGAGTGGTTGCAGTTCACTCGTCACATTTGGAGGCGAAAAGCGCGGATTCACATTGCTCATTGATCGACGCCCATGACTAGGGGCATTATCCCTAACAATAAGCAAAACGTTCCTGCTCTATGCAAGTGTGAAAATGTGCCAGCTTTCAAACACCTTGGTTGTCATCCAGGCTTTAGAGTTCAGTTCCCAAAAAACTCCGATTCGTTTCACATCCCGGCCATGGTGGAGCCGTGACGGACCAAGCGTGAGTTCGGTAAACTCCTCGAACCCCTCACGAGAGCGTAATAAACTCCTCGACTGTTTTCATCACTGTGTGTCATCGTTCGTTCTGTTGTAACCTGGCCGTCTGAACGTCTCTTAGACGTTCTTCTGTTGTCCTATCCCGGGTCAGCCGGGTCTTTGGAAAATAAAATAATCAACTGGTAAACAGTGTCTGCCCAAGTTCATAGAATGAATCCTCTCTTCTCTCCTCGACAACCGCCTCAGATTCCTTCTCTTTTCCTGGATTCTCTTCCGAGTCTTTCTTCAATTGGGATACTTCACCAGTCGCGCTTTATCAAAGAGCAATCGATAACCCCTCTTGTGCCATCTTACCTCCTTGGCACTTTTTGCCTTTTGGAACGAGCGATTTGTTGGGGAGGGTCCTGAAGAAGGTACCGGTTTCATCCATGTTGTAAATGTTCCCCGTTCGTAACCCTTGATCAGATTGGGAAGTCTCAGTTTCCAGTCGGCCACGACGTTGCCATCGATATCACCATTTCCACCGCACTGCGCCTTCAGGATGATATTGTGACAGTTGCGAAAGCTCTCCGACCATCTGTTGCTCCCAGCAAAACTAATGCCGCCTTCAACGGCCAGAGATCTTGCCTTTTCTTGAATCATCTGCCCAGTGATTGGAATGCCTGCGCCAGACGCGATCCAGAAACAGTTTATCACAATTCCATCGAAGTCTTTATCTCGTGCTTGACATCGTCTCCTTCTGTCGTTCTTCGACGAAAAGCTTGCCCACTCTTCGAGCAAACATTAGCGTTAGGAGATGCACAGTCGGAGTTTGCTGTGAAGTCCTGGTGATTTAGAAGTTATGAGCTCGCCGTTCACACTTCGTGACTCATGCCCAGCGCCACAACTATATCACATGAATGCTATTCGAATGCCCGAATTGATTTGGCTCTGAGCTGTCCATATCTGGCAGAAGCAGTATTTGTTCGATTTCCGGCGTGCAAAGTATTCTAGCAAAGACACGCTTTTCGAAATGCGTCACAGTCAGGAATTCACAATGAAGTTCTCGTGTTCTGAATGGTCGAATCCTCCAGAGTAAAGTTAGTCCTCTTGATCGGCGGAGCGCGTCAGCTCGGCCGCGGGTCAACTCGGCCGTTGGGCAGTTTATCGATCCCGGTGTTCTTCGGTTAAGATCCGGGGAAAAATCCATCCATTTCCTGCACTTCTGCTCTGTATTCAGTATGCTGTCACCAGGTATCTCACTTTCTCTCGTGTGGACCTATTCCGATTCTCTACTGCTGTCGAACTTAAAACATACGTTCGAACCCCTCGCTTGGTAGACCTTGCTTTCGATTGCTCAAAGAGAGAGAGAGGGAGAGAGAGAGAGAGAGAGAGATATAGTAGATACCGCTGAAACTTGCTCTCTTCACCCGTTCTGGATTTCCAATTTATGTCCACTGCTACCGGGAGCTACGCAAGCTCCAGTCACGGTCGCGTTAGACTTCCGCGCCCGGCACAACTCCACGCACAATGCTCCAATGATGCAGAGCAAACATAGAACGAAAAGTGGGTGCATTCTCACAAAGCTGTCCATATCGAACGTTCCCACCGAAGTGTTGTGATCCAGAAACTTGGATCCGAGCTTTCCCATCGTCCTGAGATGTTGAATCGTTCTTCTCTTCGCAATATTTCTCTCGAAACCTTTGAGCCAAAGAGCGTTTTTCTGGGCTTGAACGCTTTTGAACTCGCTGATTCTGAGCATAGTCGACGAAATCACGCCGTGCTGTAAGAGTCGGTCGAGGGTAATGCTTCTCTGAGTCAGAACCAGAGGTAACTGCTCGAATCCCATCCCCTCCGGCGTGTTCATCGCTTCGAGGTTTTCAGACATTGAGCCGGAGCCTTGGGGTCGGTATCGGCGCAGCGGCTTGTTGATTTTCTGGAGCATAGGCGGCGGGAAATCGCAAACGGGTACGCGCTCCAGCACCAACTGTAAGAACTTGTCGCTGTTGCATTTCGGACTCATGTGACAATGATAAACGTGTTCTGTCGGCACGTCTTGTATGGTCGGATCTAAGAACGAGGACATCACGCTGTTCGAGTAGAGTTGTCCCACGAAGAAGATGAATGTGAGGATCGCGCAGCCCATCATCGTGTTTGCATGGGTTTTTGGTGCAAAGTCAATTTCGCGGACTATGATCACACTTTGTAGGATCCAACTCAGGATCATGATAGTCGACTTCCTCAGCATCACTGACCACGCGACTGCCAGGAAGGAAGCGCTTGCTATTATGAGGCACCACGCCTCGAACTGAAAAGGCTTGAGGAGTGCTGTGACATCCACTGTCTCAATCAGAATGAAAGAAAAACAGTTGAAAGGCTTCATTTTGAGCAAACTCCAACGAGAATTCATTTGATACTCCAAGGCATCGTACCAAGCTGCTAGTCTTCTCAGTCTGAAGCGATTCTCGAACTCCGTATGGTTACAAGTCAAGCGCAAAAGGAATCTGAGCTCTAATGCGTGGGATGATGATCGCGGCTTGAAACCCACGAGCTTGGTGGCGCACAATGGCGTTATTGGCATGCAGTTATCCATCGATTCCTCAGATGTCTCGGTGAGCAGATTGTCATAGTTTTTCGAGCAAGAGAAACTTTCCACTCTGTTCCTTGACCACACAATGGTTCGAACTCGTTTTACAACTGAAACCACCTGCGGGTTCAGAGTTCGTTTTTCACTTTGTTCGAAGACGAGGAATAAGAGCTTGTGACGAATATTCTGCGTGAAATCTTTCCCGTAGAACAGGATCTTCCTCATAACTTCGTCTTGTGAAGTTACGAGGACGATCTTTAGCGGTGCCGCTAACGCCTCGTAGAGTCCAGCATGAGCTTGGCTTTCGGTCGACCGGAGCCACTTTGAAACTCGAGGACGAAGGCAGAGGAGACTGGATTTTGGCTTCAAACTATTTTGAGCGAGAACTCTACCGAGATCGAAAATCAAGAGAGAAGTTGGTTCAACGAAATATTGCTCTGCAAAAGCTTCAACGGCGGCAATGATTTCCGAGACATGCTTCCAAACTTCCGGTCCTTCGGTTTGTAGTTGCTGTTGAGCATGGTAGCTCTCGAGGGTGAGGAGTAAAAAGACCGGATATAACACATCACGGCGGAAGATCATTTCATTCTGGAGTAAGACAAATCAAAGCTAGTGGCTCTCAAACCTCAACACCGTAATGAAAAATGCGACTTGAGTTACATTTCCACATATGCATCCGAACTTTTCGAGGTATAGTCCCTCTGGCTCGTTATCTATCCTGTCTTCTCGTCTGAGCGTTCCAAGGTTTTGGAACAAGCAAAGCTAGATCGGGAGGAGGATCTCGTTCGTAGAATGTGTCGCGAAGACACACCATGGAAATGCTCGAAAACACGAGAGATAAAGATGTACAGGAATCGATGCCTGGAAAATGTATGAACATGCTTTTCGAGGTCTCCGAGAGCGTTGTGGAATTGAATATCAATTCTTCTCAACTTCTCGCGCCGAGGCCCGGAAACTTGACTGTGGGAACGAGCTCCGAGAAAGGCGGCCAGAGTCTCTAGACAGCACGTTTCCGCTGCGGTTGCTATCCACAACTGGTCTCGAGGACGATGGTTAGTGAAAGCTCTGTTTGGGCGGGCACTTGTGAGATGACTCACCCTGGTACAACACTTGAAGTAGATTCTCAGCAGATTCCATCAAAGTCAAGGAATCTTGCGGTATAGAATTCGAGAGCGAATCTGTCGCTTTATTTAAAATTTTTTGGCTTAACAAACACGAATCGAGCATGGTGCAATCTGAATTTGCTCACGTTCAGTTTCAGAACGTGTTTGTCAATGATGTGGCCCATTCTTCCGACAGTGATGGTTGAATGCAGTCTATCTTCGTTCTCAAATCGGTGGATAATTGAGGTTCTCCGGAATTTTTCGAAGTAGTTCGAGATAGCTCGGCGTTCGCACTGGGAAGATTCTGTGGCGGTGATTCGAAGACCATTCTTTCGTTATTCCGCCGAAACGAGCATCCAAACAAATATCGCAACGGTCATGGCAGGAGGACGGGAGCCATTCTTGACCGGAGGGTGTTACTCACCCAAGTGTTGGAAAGGAGGAAACGCTCACTTGGTCGTACGGAATTCCTTTTTCTTACTGCTTCACGGGAGACATCGTCAGTGTTGACCAGGGCTGTGCGTTTCATGCAAAAAAAAAATTGATTCATGCATGCAATATGAACGGGGAAAAACTTGAAATATGCCTCAAAATATGCTCGCATATCATGGCTATATTAATTTGATCGAAGCCTTCGCATTTTTTGATCGATTTATACATTATAAGTATAAGCATTGCGTACATTGCAAACACGGCTCACATTTTCGAGTTTTTACAAGTAGCGACTCTGTGCCTAGTCTCACAATCAGTATCGCTTTGTACGCGGATGACCATAACGAGCTCTACGATTGTTAGGGATTATGCAGGTATATAGCATCTTCGCGTCGGGCGCTTCCAACGCCCGCAGCAAGAAGGCCTCCCGCCGTCCGATTTCAAGACGTACAAAAGCGCGCTCAAAGAAATTCAAGTCGGAGTTAGTGTGTGCGCGCGGTGTCCACGAGGACACGCGCAGGGCGAAACTGAATAAATCGAGAATGGAACCGAGTATCCTGGCGTGTTTTGTTGGGAAAGAAAGATTCGCTGACACGACTCTGACATCGTCCACAGCATAGAACACCTTCGGAGTCTGACGAATCTTCCCAGATGCAAAGCGAGCTTTTGCGGTGGCATGAGGCGTAGCTGATTCCTACGAATGGGAGATTGAGTTGATAAGGCGTTTGGGCTCTTGATCAGTATTGTACATTAGTGGCGGCCTAGGCGGTGAACTGAGAAAGCTCTAGCTTCCGAATTCCCAGATTCTGGAAGCTCATTTTCCCATTTTCTCAAATTTTGGACCCTACTTTTAGCGATTTGCTAGCTGTGCTCCCTCTGAGGAGTCTAATCTAAACACATATGACGCGCAGATAAGGATGGTCAGAACCGAGAATTTCAGAGTCTGAATCTGAGCATGAAGCGGATCACCGGATTTCAGCTTCTCAAAAAGGAAGAGCGGGCGCCGCCTCAGTTGTATTTGGATAGATAGATAGTAGCTATGTAGAAAGTATGGATACCCAGTGAGAAAGGAGAAACGAACGTTGAGACTCCTTGGAATGAGATTTATTTGAGCGAACCATCCGATCATCTCCGTAGGAAAGAAGGGTCTCAGTGAGAAGAGCACTCTCGAGGGTGTGTGGAGCATACTATAGACCGAAATAAGCGAATTGCCTCTCTGTTGACTGTGAAGAAAATTTCGAATTGTTTCATCTCCGTCAGAGTCCGTCATATTAATGCCAACACTCGTGTCTCTCGCGAACTTCGAAGCCAATCAAGTGTTTATAAGTTGTCACACACACAAGTTGTCCCTGTCATGCTGAGAGAAGTTCGATCCTTGTTTTCACAACAAAGATATTATACACTATAATTCCGTCGTCAGCCGTCCGTCCATTCGTTCGTTCGCGCTACCGCTTTCCGAGGAGCGCGCATCAATTTTGTTTTGCTCTTGCATTTCATTGACTTCTTGTCACTAGGACAGTGCTTTTTTTCGCCTGCCTACAGGCTTCAGTTCTTATGTGATTGGCATTGATGTGGTTGTTTCCTTCGGGTGTGGGATTCCTCTAGCCTCGACCTGAATATCTGTGGGTTTCACGCTCATTCTTCCGGAAACCCGAAAGAACACAATTGCCGATTCTCAATCTCGAAGTCAATCTCGCATCTGTGATCTCGAAAATGTAATTTAGGTTCTAAATATAGTCATGGTCTCCGACCGTGGGCACGTTCGAGTCGTGATCGGGCTCTTGATTTTCCAGGGCGATCAAGTTCTGCTCAGGCTGTTGATTTTCGAGAGTCAGCTGGGTTGCCACCCATTGATCCCATTCCTGCACACCTACGAAGGCGGTGTTTCCTTCCAAGAGTTGATTTCGGACAAGCGCTTTGGCAACAGACGGATAATAACATGTTGAAATATTCAACAAGAGTAGGGAAGTAGCATTTTGCAATGATTGGTCTGATAGATCAGTCTTGTCACTTACAGGCGCCGACTCGATATTTCAGGCGCTCGACGAGCTCCCTCGGGGAGATTTGTTCAGCATCCAGAGCATCCCAACAGAATTGAGTGATCTCATTTTTCTGTTTCGTTTGCGCGCTTTTTACGGACCTGATGTCTTCGGTTCCTCTCGCGTGAATGTTCTAATCGATCATGTCGTCCTGAGACATGTGACAGAGAACCGCTGAAAAACAGATCAAAATTCACTCGACGCTGGCTCAGCGGAGATTCGAAAAGGCTTGCCCCCGGCGGGAAGTTCGCAGCATCNTGTCGCGTGGATTGTGAATAGCTGTCGGCAGAAATTGAGCGGAAGAACTTGGTAGGTGGCATCCGCTTGCATGATCGAGGTCGAAGTCAGGACATCAAGCTGACGCCTCGTCGTGATGAGAACACTGTTACACTCCACGAGCCGGAGCGTTATGAAGCGATGGCCATCCACCGTGGCATTGTATCCTTCCAAAACTTCGCCCGTCCAGCGGAAAAGCGCTCAAACTCGACCACCAAGAAACCGATTCAACTCCGGTTTCTTCGAGGAACATCAAAAGTACTCATTCAAGTTTGGGGTCTTAACTGTCCTCACGAGGCGTCAACGGAACCGATTTCCAAACCCCGCGAAAATGTAGAGAATCGGTATAAATAACCGTTTATTTTCGCTGAAGAAGTCGATACAGTGTCGGTCCTCGGCAAAAGTAGACGTCGTTTCATGCTTGTTCAGAAACATCCCTGCACTCCTCTTCGAAAGGGTTGTCAGGCGGAGGATTCGCTCAAAACGGACCGAAATCCGAGGATTTATGTAAGAAAATCGGATGCGTCTGTCGGGGTAGTCACTCTTCGGCGAATTTCCAGGTGGTGCAGAGTTTTCAGGGAATGCTCCGATTGTTGATAAATTGAGGATGATTGGAGGGTAGAGAAAGAATTTGACTTCGCGGGCTTTTTAAGTCTCATGCAGGGCTGTTGCGTATTGAATCATTGCATTAACAACGAGGTTGCCTTTCGAGATTGAAGTTTTGGTCGCTGACAAAATGGCTCCTCTGAATAGAGAAAGCCTCTATAGAGCGAAGCGGAGAGCCAAATCCTCAGGAGCGGCGAAAAAACCTTGAAGGTATTCTGAACAATTAGTAGCAGTTGCGACTCTGATCACGGTATCTGGACACATGAGTTTCCAGGTGGAAACTGTCCTTACTTGCTTTGGTCAGGACAGATTTTGGAGTGCGGGGAGTGCCCCCTTAGTTCACTCGAATAACGACGCATCATTGGCGAATCACACATCTTCGCTGATGACAGGGGAGACAAGTCACACCTTAGCGATATTCGGGCTTGAAGAGAATCGAACGAGTTTGACCCTGCATCATTTATAGAGTGCATTCGAAATCATGCGGAGATATCAAATTCAAAAACATTGGGCATTTCGCAGGTTATTGCTTCCGGGTAGATGGATATCGTTATGCTGCAGTTCAAGGGGACAACCGTCAAAGTATTCGATCTCTAAGAGTAGCGAAAGACCAACGACTGGACAAGACACCGCTGAACGTGGCAGGCTCGGCATATTCGAGGCGATGATCGAGGGTCTTCCGCGAATGTTGAGCTCAATGGCTTCATCCGAATTTAAGAAGTTTCTTGAAGGATTTCTTCTTGAGGAACTTCTTGAAGAAGGCGTCCGACTTGCCGAAAAGAGTGGTCAACAACAGCGTGGCGAAACCAAGGGTATTTTCATAGTTGGCTTGAATTCAACGTTTTGGGTCGAGATCGCTGCTTCAAATATCCATGCAGCTTATTCTCCGCTCACGGCAGATAACGCGTTTCGGATCTAGAGGTATTTCTAGGAAGGTTCGCTTCCACGGAAACACGCGTTGTTGATTGGTGATCCGCACTCTTAGCTCTACGGGCGTGGCATATCTTTCACATCGAACCCCGAAATCCCGAATGGCCGAAAAGTCGGCCAGACAGACAGCTCGGAGCATCATCAGAGAATCGATTATAATGCTCATGATAACGACTGTCCCGCAAACCGACTTTTCTGCGTCGCTAGTTTCATGTTCTGCCGTGACTCTTGACAGAGTCAAGGCGAGTATCAGTGCTCAATGATCGATGGCTACACAAGGATACATAGTGTTTGATCATTGCTTCATGACCACAAGTACCACGGCCGCGAGTCGGATCTCTCTCCGATTCCCGGGTTCAATCGCTAACNAACGGCTGGACTGCTCGCTCGTTGCACCAGCCTCTGACTGTAGTGGAATAAACAGCCATATAGTCTTACGTTCGGAAATACCTCTCGAACCGCCGCACAGTGGGCAAAATCGCCGAAATAGGGGGACAAAAGTCAAGTCAAAGGATCGATCCCATACATATTGCGTGATGTTCATAGGTTGCTAGAACTCCGCGTACCACATTTTTTTTTCGAATCAAAGTCATCCCTTCTGTCCTGAACAGGCCACGCAACAAAGAGGAAAAAAGTCCCTCGGAGACCGTCGTTTTTCGTCCTTCTCAGCAAAAACGAACCCCGAGAACGGGACTTTTCTGAAGAAGTAATGATTGGATCATTTCCCATACTCTTTAAATAAGCCACCGAGTGACTCACTTTCACAAAAAAAAATTCCTGCAGTGTATAGTGGGGTAATGAAAATGATGAAAATTTCGGCTAAAATCGCCAAACTAATCGTTGCCGGAAGTATACTGGGCCCTTCTGGGCCCAACCCGAGAAAGGTTGCAAAAGATAGGCCGTGATGTCTAGTTCACGCTCCAACTTTCAAACCTTTGCGGGTTTTTGCGGAAAAAAAGTTCAGAGCAAATTTCAGAAATCGGAAAATCGCCTATTTTCGGGACTTGACCAAAGTCGTCAAACCAATCGTTACCGCAAATACACTGGATTTGCGTGGATTCGGTTCCAGAAAGGTTGCGAAAGATGGGCCATGGTGTCTAGTTTACGACCCAATTTTCAAATCTTCGCGGGTTTCCGTGGGAAAAAAAACAGGACGTATAAAGATGGAAAATTCGGGAAATCGCCTTGTTCTGCACTTGGCACTGGTTCGGGATTGGGATTGGGACCTGACCGAGGCCTGAATTGATTGTGCGGTGGATTTTCACTTTACTGTCAAGTGCCTCGATACCAGTCGTGATTGGGCCGTGTCTGGGACTAGTGCTTTAGGCTCTGCAACCCGCGGAAAACTTCGAAAGAGGACACTAGGTACTTTCGACCTTTACGCAATGCTTTTCGCCTCCTCGGATCCCATCGTAAATCTCTACAGGAAACCTGAGGAGACAACACGAGGACAGCACGAAAACGACTGCGAGGTAGAGGGCTTGCTGATTCCTCACACAGGAATTATTATCGATTCTGTGGCTGACTTAGACCTCGAAAGCGGCTCTGATTCCGAGTTATCAGAAGTCAACGACTTCCCAGACGTATACAGTCCGCTGCTTCTAACACCTGAAGAGCAAGACTCCGATTGATACCTCCATCGATTCTTGGGGTGAAATAAATCGAGCGTTTCAATCTGATGGTTCCTTTTTTTTGCCTCGACTAGTGCAATTTCAAGAAATCATGGTCGAAAGAATTTATTCGTATTTTTCAGAGTCAGGGAGCTCAAAAGGTCCAGAAAAACCAAAAAAAAAATTTTGTCCCCCTATTTCGGCGATTTTGCCCACTGTGCGCCGCTCGGATGGCAACATCGAAATCTCCCATGTATGCGGAGACCACGAGTTCAGGTGCTTCCTGGCGGAGGGCTCGGAAGACTTCAACATAGGCTTCTTTCGAAGCCGCGGTCATGAAGGCGAAGGCCACTAGAGCAACGTTATCTCGTTCAATTCCCGGCCTTGTCGCGTGGATTGTGAATAGCTGTCGGCAGAAATTGAGCGGAAGAACTTGGTAGGTGGCATCCGCTTGCATGATCGAGGTCGAAGTCAGGACATCAAGCTGACGCCTCGTCGTGATGAGAACACTGTTACACTCCACGAGCCGGAGCGTTATGAAGCGATGGCCATCCACCGTGGCATTGTATCCTTCCAAAACTTCGCCCGTC
>JAJSRV010000041.1:0-11047 GCA_021527715.1 Neoseiulus cucumeris | reverse complement strand
CTACTACTCAACAATTCAGAGGCTGCTCTCAGACAGTGCTCCGAGCGTCATGCTCGCTGCTGTTGGACGAACTTTGTTCTCGTATGGGCCTAGCCCTGCGGCCGCGTCTGGGGCCTGCTCGCCTTGGTTTTCTTCGTGACTCCGCAAACTTTTGCCGCACGTCCCTCACTAAAGCGTACAGGAGACAGACACCAATCACAAGGAAAGGCACAGACCCGACATTTCTCTCAAATGCTTCGACAAGCAAAGCCCAAATTGTGAAAATACCGCAGTAGCAAATAAGGGAAAGGAAAATCTGACTTCCGCACGACAACTCGCTGAATCTGACAGGTATGTGAGCACGTCTTCCCATGTGTGTCTTACGAGCAGAACAGGGGACCAGAATTGGTACGCTAAAGCACATACAAAAGTAAAAGATTGCGCTGGCGACGCTTGGATATTTGTTTATAAAGTATTGCACGGATTCCATGACGATAACTAACCGCAAGTAATATTCAAGGCGACATGAGTCCTTGACGATGCAACTCTTGTCGACAGCACACTTGATTTCCTTGAAGTAGTCTTTGTAGCCCGAGGGCAAAAAGTCTTTGAGTGGACAATGATGATTATCTTCATAGTATATGGGTTGTGGTTTTCCTTTTGTTTCACACCGGACGACGGCCTCCTCTGGCAGACACCTCTCCCAGAAATACGATTTGCAAATCATAGTGGTACTGTTGAACTCGATATATTTCAGCTCCATTGGATCTATCAGGTCTTCGCGTCCTCCTGGATCACAGCTATCATATGTTCTAGGTAGAATTTCTGGTGATAGAACCAGAGGCACCGCTCTCGCGAGTGAACTCGGCATCAGCAAGACGATGACTATTCTCAGAGTCTTCATCGCTTCAAGCATCACCGACGAGAGCTTGAATCATTCAATGGAGAAGCTTCCCCTACAGTAGACCTTCGTTGTCGTTGCGCAGAAAACGTCAGCTCAGTTCGAAGAAAATGGAAGAGCCTGCTCATGTTTAGCTTCGAGGAGGAGCCGTTGGTAAAACAGTTTAACAGGATGCATCATAGTGTTCTTTGATTGAGCTGTTGGAGAGAGCCTAGGTCATTCTTCCAAGAAACATCTCCACACAGAACCTTTCCTCTCTAGGTGGTACGAATTCTCCTTCTGCAGTCGTGTCTTCGAAGCATGAGTCGTTCTGCATTTTGGTTCTACCATACCGATAAGAACTGCTACCGTCAGTTGTAACTGGCATCTTGTGCGCGCCACACCCCAACTATTCACTTGACGGAGGCTGGCAGATTGCACAGTCAGCAAATCTTTCATGTGCTTGCAAAAAATATTCCCCGCTCCTCTCTGTATGCGGTGTAAACGGATCACCGATCTATGCGGTCATGTGTATACAGAGGTGCGTCGTGGTCGTTTAGGAGGCGGCGGCGGCGACGACGATGCCGCCCCCCCACCGAAGATTTTTTTCACATTGACAGAATCGCTAACTTAAAAGTCCTGGAAGCGGCGTCGTCGAGGTCAGCGAGTTCAGGCCCAATAGAACAAAATTCATATCTCTTTATCTTAAGCAGGGCTGTAAGTTTGTCTCGGCAAAAGACACCGCCCCCTCCGCCCCCCCCCCACTCCGCCCCCCCCTTATGCACGCCACTGGCACCAGTGGCGTTGCGCGCCGTTGAGCCGTGGCTCACGGGCCCGTCGTATCAGAGCCTTCATGCAAGCGGTAGTCGGGTTTCTTCAGAACCCACTAAAATAGGGGACTTCCTATTCACCGACTACATACAATGAAACCTCGTTACAACGAACCCCACGGGACCGACGAAGTCTGTTCGTTGTAACGAAAATTCGTTATAACGAGAGTCTTTTCATGGTTCATGGTTTTATTGATTCTCGTGTGATATATACAGGGTGGACGAAATCCGTCTTTTGCGTTTTCCTCGAAAAATACGTCGAATCTTGTGGGCATGACAGAACCTTGTAAAAAAAATTGTTTGACGAGATTTCGCGTTTTCTCTATGGGAACCCCCTCCGAAAACTTCACGAATCGGCAGATCTCGCGATTTTAAGAAAAAAGTCTGCGGTTCCATTTCTCAAAAATGCGTTGTTTGCTGAGTTATTCAGTCTAGAAGAAGCGCCAGATCTCGTCAAGCAGATTTTTTTACAAGGTTCTGTCGTGCCCACAAGATAGATAGATAGATAGATAGATAGATAACATTCCATTTATTGGATATTTTGTAAGCGATATATTACAAATTGAAAAATTTAAGTGAGAAAGTTAGCCACTAAGGAAATTAAGTTCCCTGAGGGCGCTGCTTGGGGGTGTCCCTCCTGAGATCATCCTCGCGTTTCCGCGCTGAACTTCGATGGAGATGCGCTGCCTGATGAACGATGCCGCTCGCATGTCTCCTCCTCTAGCAACGATTCGCTTCCCGAGTTGTTTGACGAGCTTCAGAGCCGATTCGCCCCACACTCCCGCTGTATCGATAACGAAGGGAACGAGAAAATACTCGCCAAGTAGTGTTTCATACTTGGTTTTCTTATCTTGCTCACCTTTCTCGACGACTGCCCTTGCGTTGCGAGCTATTCTACGGTAGCAATTGGCGTAGGCATCACGGACCGAGACGTCCCATATCAACTGTTGGCCGCGCGACCACGGCTCATGGGTTAACCCGTCAGGACGCAGTTGATCATTGGGCGACAGATTCCGGGGCTCCTTCGTGTTCGCTAGACCTGCCTGCTGCATCGCACGAGACAGTAAATCGTTGACTGCTCCGTGACGCGCCAACCGGCCGGACGCCAGCGTCTTGCAGCTGAGGCGGTGGAGGCCTTGGCGGTCGAGTGTTTCGCCGCATGGGCATGGATCTTCCTGGATGAGGGGAAGTCCAAGTCTGAGTCCCGCTGCCAGGATGAAGTCTCTATCTGTCAACAACGTGCCGATGTTCTTGGAGGGCAAGGCCTGCAGCCACCACCCGGACTCAGGAAGTGACGCATGAGAGAGCCGTATTGCGTCCTCCTCCGATCGAGAAAGACGCGAGCAGAGAGAGGATAGCATCGATACGTTGGCAACCTTTGACCACTCGGATTGCTGATGACGATCATCGACAGGAGGTGTACTACCGTAACGAGCAGCGAATTCCTCAGCGGCGGCGTCCATTAGGTGAGGCTTTTTTTCGGGATCCTTGAGAATATGACAGACCTCATCCGCTGCAGCGTAGCAAGATGCAGCAAACGCCGCCAGTGCGATACTGGAGGGCGTCGGGATACCCATGCCACCTGAGGACGTTGGGAGACTGAACTGGATGAGGGCATCCCCTGACAGGGAAATTTTCAGGATGCTCTCAAACGCCATAGCGAACTGTTCGTCAAGCCGTATTAGGTCTTCTTTGGCCGCAAAGGCCGGGCTGGCACGCAGCAAGTAGGTGAGCCTTGGGACGCCCGCTGATCTCTGCATGATATATGCGGCTACATGGCTGCCGACGTATGTGAGTCTGCGGAAGATGAGATCGTACACTTCTGACTTCTCTCTGAGTGCTCTTGTCAATCCAGCGTCGAATAAGGGGGCCCCCAGTAGCTCCACGTCGGCCTTGTCGGCAATCAGACGACACCCCGGTAGCGACTCCGAAACAAGACTGTGCATTTGTTCTGCTTCATCTAACGAGTAGCCCTGGATGAAGAGCTCGCACTTCGCTGGCTGGATGACGAGACCGTGGATGGAGAAGTCTTCTTGAATACGCCGAATGTCACCGATGATCTTCTGGGGATTTTCACTCAAGAGAGCGAAGTCGTCGAGATAGCCCAGTGTCACCTCACTCTGAAGGGACTCCAAGGTGCTGTGGACCACCAGGCAGAACAACAGCGGCGAGAAGACATCTCCTTGTTGACATCCCGTTTGTGACTGAATGACAGCGTCTCCAAAAGAGATTGGAGTCGGTTGCTGGTAGCACTGCGACACCATGGGATAGATTTCCGGGAAGAGCTCATGCACACGCTTCAACATCGTGTCTCGTCGATGGCTGTTGAATGCATTTTCGAAGTCAATTTTCAGCATCAATGCCTTATTGTTTTCCGCGAGGTATGTCCGAGACGAGTGGATGGCTATTTCAGCCCCACATCTCGTCGCGAAACCCAATTGCCGGGGGCAAAGGTACGCAGCAGCCTTTCCTCGAATTCGCGACAGGAGAATCTTGGCTGTGAGACGCCTCAGCGTGCTTCCGATGGCGATGGGTCGAAGACCTCCACTTGGCTTTGCAGCAGCTACCAGCCACGAACCCAACACCATGCTACGGGCGTTTTCGGGGATTCGCCCACGAGCGATGAGATCACAGACTCTGGTAAGGTTTTCTAGCAAAAGACGGCGAACTTCTCCTCCAACCGAAAGCAGATCGAGCAAATGCTGAGCAGTCAAACCATCGAGGCCACCGGAGCTACCTGGAGGAAAGCTTTTCAGTGCGTTCGAGACCTCATCCGAGGAACAAGCTCTGGGTGGCCGTACATTCGGCAGCGAAGGAAGAATATCGTCGTCTTGAGGAGCGGGGTGCTTGAGCACCATTTCTTGCACGGCTTGGTCGCTATCTGGGGAGACAAGATTTTCGGACGAGGCGAGTAATCTTATAGCTCCCTTAACGTCACCCCTTGATGCCAGGCGGAATTCTGCAACTCTTCCACGATGAGCGTCCGAAAGATCTCGTCGCCGCCTGGGCTTGCTGACTGGAAGCACCAGCGGCCTGTCATACGCAGATATGTTCTCCTTGACGCATGTAGTCAGAGGTTTCACGCCGACAGCGGAGGGGACATTCAGTACTCGATACGGAAACTCCAGCAGACGGAGCCATGAGAGGCCATCATTTGCGACAGCGACATCTCCTAGTAGATGGATGAACTTTCGCGCGGCCTGAACACGAGCAGCCTGTGGGATCCTTGGGAGAACTCTTAGGTGTTGCTTGAGAGATGCGAGACACGGAGCAGCGGGTGCAGGCAGTGGAGACTCCGACTGTAAGGTGACATCCACGGGGGCATCCGTCTGTGGCAAGGCGGGGGCAGCTGATTGCTCGGCGGGTTGTGTAATGGGTGGCTGTGGTTGACCACTCGCACCAGCGTGCTTGGCACGCATGTGGTGTTTGAGACCGGTGGGATTGGCAACAGTGTGATTGCAGATTGCGCATGTGCGTTTTGTAGAGTTCGCCTGAGGAAGAGAGGCAGCTCTCGAAGATGAAGGTGCTTGGGGAGTTCCACTGGGGACCTTGTGCATCATCGTGATGTGAATCTTGAGTCCTCTGGCGTTGGTAGCTATGAACGGGCACCAGGAGCACCTTGTTTCAGGTGGGTCATTGGCACCCGGGCCGAGATCGCTATTAGGTATGTTTTGAGACGAACTCATTTTTTGGCTGTGTTAGCTGACGACGCTGCATCCACTGGGGGGCTCTGGGGAGTCAGGCGCAGCTGTGGCGGCCGTAGGATGGACCCTCCGCTGACGGACCCAGGAGTCCCAATCAGGGCAGCGACAGCCTCGACGATTCGGGGAATTGCGTCGTTGATCGCAGCGCAGACAATCTGGGAGATCATAGTGTCCAATTGGGCAGAAACTTTCGCGATGACGTTCGCTGTGATAGAGGCGATGAGAGCTCCATGATCGAGGGCGATCTTCGGCTCAGTCGGCGGCCTCAACTGCTGCTTGGGTTCCGGCTTCTTCTTGGTGGGTCTCTCGACAGGAGGTTTCGGAAGATAGCAAAGCACCTGGCTGCCATCCTCCTTCTTGCGGACCAGGGCAGCTACCGCCGGTTTGCCAACTACGGCGGCAAAGCTCGGTTGGGAACCTGTACCTCCTGTAGCCGGTACTGGTGCTTCTCCGGGAACAAGATGGAAGGACTCCTCGACTACGTCATCCAAGCCCGCGACGACTTTTCCAATGAAACGATCCCGGGCCGCCTTGGCGTAGACAGCGTAGACCGGACACCTCGAGTCGTTTGACGGATGTGCACCCTTGCAATTGATGCATCTTGCTTTTGCAGTGCATTGCCAGAGTTGATGACCAACTGAACCGCATTTTCTGCAGCGCGGCGGGGTTTTCTCCGGGCATGTTGCAGCTCGGTGACCGAAACCACAGCAGCTGAGGCACTGCAGTGGAGACGCCAGGCACAGAGTGACCCTGTGTACCTGATGTGCAATCGTGACCTCGGGTTTGAGCTCAGAACTAAAACGTAACCTAACTCGGTTCGATGGTTTCTGTACCCTCGTGTTCACAGAGGCCGACGTAGATTCGCA
Organism: Neoseiulus cucumeris; assembly: GCA_021527715.1. NCBI lineage: Eukaryota > Metazoa > Arthropoda > Arachnida > Mesostigmata > Phytoseiidae > Neoseiulus > Neoseiulus cucumeris. The sequence goes on along the minus strand of JAJSRV010000041.1, from coordinate 4,788 downwards.
AGTTGAGTATTTTTCGCGAACTACTTCAACAACTCCTTGAGCTTGCAGTGCTTCGCGTAGGTCATTCTCCGAAAACAACGGATGAACACCGGTGATACGTCCCCACAGAGAAGACTCTGATGGCAGGATAAGTTCTACCTTGGTGCCGGCAATAGACTTAATCGTCTTCAGAGACTCGATTTGGGACTGCACGGGAACTCGAACGGTTATGCCTCCTTTTGCGTTCAGTCGGGGCTGGGCCTCTACCACAACGGATCTGACATCATTGAAGATTTTGAGTAAATCGTCCGCTTGGAATCTCTTTCCGTCTCCGGTCGGGGCGAACTCTACTTCGAAACCGGAGGCACCCGGCTTGGAGTTCCTCATCTGACGTCTCACAGCACGCTCGGCTTTCTTCGTGGCGCTGATCTGAGCCTTCTGAACCTGTGTGAGGACGTTAGTCCACCCACCATCGTCACCATCATCACCCTCAGTGTCTGTCTCCTTGTCTCTCTTTTGTTCCGTCGCGATTAGATTGTCTCCTTCAGATTCCGACATCTCGATATTCTCATCATGGGTGTCTCCATCCATAGATAGATAGATAACATTCCATTTATTGGATATTTTGTAAGCGATATATTACAAATTGAAAATAGATAGATAGATAGATAGATAGATAGATAGATAGATAGATAGATAGATAGATAGATACACATTGGTTTATTCAACAGGGATATGCATTATACAGTAGAGGTTGTCAACCAACTAATCGAGGCTCAGGCGCTCAGGAGACCGAGCTCCTCTAGGGCGCATGACGCGAAGCCCGCACCCGAGATGAGTCTGGCGTTGCCCCGCTGCACCTCCACAGCGATCCGTTGGCGGATGAACATCGCGGCACGACGGTCCCCCTCGCGCGAAGTGATGCGCCGCCCGAGATCCTTGATGAGCTTCAGGGCCTCAAGGCCCCAAACACCAGTGGACTCGATGACGACCGGTAACACGATGTAGGCATCAGCGAGGCACTGGTACTTGGTCAGCTTCTCCTGTTCGCCCTTGGCCGCGACGGCCCGAACGCTGCGAGCGATCGCACGGTTACTGGCGGCATACGAGTCCCTGACAGTGACGTCCCAGACGAGCCGCTTTCCCCGGGACCAAGGCTCGCGCGTGATGCCGTCGGGCCGCAGACCGGCGTCCTCTGAAAGATTTCTGGGCTCCTTATAGTTCGGAGTGCCGGCCTGCTTGAACGCCCTCGAAACCAAGTCGTTGATTGCAGCATGCCGAGACAGGCGACCGGAGGTGAGCGAGTTGCAGCTAAGCCGGTGGCGGCCGAAGCGATCAACAACAGCCCCGCAGGGACACGCGCTCTCCTCCACAAGGGGCAGTCCAAGGCGAAGACCAGCCGCGAGTATGAAGTCCCTGTCGTCCAAGAGCGTCCCGATGTTGCGGCTGGGCAGAGCCTGGAGCCACCACCCCGATTCGGGGAGAGAAGCATTGGAAAGCCGAATGGTATCGATTTCGGACTCAGCAAAACGGAGCCGCAGCGAAGACATAGTCACCTCAGCCGCGAGTGCCGTCCACTTCGACTGGGAATCGCGCTCATCAGCTGGCGGGGCGCGACCATACTTTGCAACGAAAGCATCGGTTGCGTCATCACGCAGGTGAACGCGGTCATCGCGACGGGCAGACAGGATATCTAGGACCTCTGGTTCAGCAGCATGGCACGAAGCAGCGAACGCGGACAACGCCACGAACGATGGGCTAGGAATCCCCATGCCACCCATAGAGGCGGGCAGGGATAGCTGGACGATAGCATCCCCAGAGAGGGAAGTTTTTAGGATGCTTTCGAAGCAGGACACAAAGAGATCATCTAGCCGCGCCAGTAGAGCTGCGCATCGGAACACCGGGCACGCGCGCAGGAGATACATCAGCTTAGGAACACCCGCCGCCCTCTGAAGGATGTATGCGGCCACGTGGCTGCCGACGAACTGCATCCGACGGAATACCCGTTCGTAAGTCGCTTCTTTCTTTTGCAAAGCTCTCGAAATACCTAGGTCGAAGATAGGGGCACCCAGCAGCTCAAGATCAGCTTGGTCCGCAAGCACACGGCAACCCGGCAAAAGGTCGAGGAGATGCTGGGAAACGTCGATTCCGTCCACCGTCGAGGCACCCTGGAGAAATAACTCGCACTTCGCAGGGTTAATGGCGAGACCGTGCAGGGGGCGAGCGGCTCGAATTCTCTCAAGGTCCCGAAGCACTTTCTGTGGATCTTTACTTATGAGCGTGAAGTCGTCGAGGAAACCGAGAGCAATCTCGCACTCCAGCGACTGCAGCGTGTTCTGCACAACCAAGCAGAAGAGGAGCGGAGACAAAACATCACCCTGCTGGCAGCCCGTGCGCGAGTCGATGACTAAGTCGCCAAAGAAGATAGGGGTAGGTGAGCTGTAAGCTTGGGCAACCATAGGATATATCTCCGGGACGCGCTCGTGGACCTCTTTGAGCATTGTATCGCGTCGATGGCTGTTGAAAGCGTTACGAAAGTCGATTTTCAGAAGCGCACACTGGTCGGTCTTTTGCAGAAACGTGCGAACGGAGTGCACAGCGATTTCAGCCCCACCCCGTGCTGCGAACCCGAGTTGACGGGGAGCGAGGTGAGAGACCGCGGTGGACCGGACTCTGGCCAGGAGAATCTTGGCTGCCAGACGCCGCAGGGTGCTCCCTACTGCAATGGGGCGCAAGTCGCCACTGGACTTCGATGCCGCCACAAGCCACGAGCCGAGAACCAGCTGCCGGGCGCCCTCAGGAATCTGGCCACGAGCGATGACGTCGCAGACCCTCGCAAGTCGCTCCAGCAGCAGTCGGCGAAGCTCGCCTCCATTTCCAAGCAGGTCCAGAAGATGCTGGGCGGTGAGGCCGTCAAGGCCACCCGAGCTCCCAGGTGGGAAGCTTTTAAGAGCAGTGAAGACCTCTTCGACGCTGCAGGCTCTGGGAGTTCTGGTGTTCGGCAGGACAGGGGCAATGTCATCGATTTCAGGAGCGGGGTGTTTGGAGATCATCTGTTGTTGTGCTTGGGAGTTATGGGACGATACGAGGGACTCTGAAGAGGAGAGTAGTCGGATGGCACCCCGCAGGTCCCCTTTCGAGGCTAGTCTGTCCTCAGCAGCTTTGCCCCTGAGGGAATCCGTGAGCTCACGCCGTCGCAATCTGTGCTTGTCACGTGGCAAGACCAAGTGCCTATCGTAGTTAGAAATATTGTCCCGAACGGAGGCGGGCAGCGAAGCCCTTCCAGCTGACGAGGATACGTGGAGAACGCGGTAGGCGAACTCGAGCAAGCTAGTCCAATACTCGGCGGTGTTGGCCTCAGCGACTTCCCCGAGCAGATGGATGAATTTCCGCGCGGCCGGGACGCGAGCACCGTGGGGGATCCGTGGAAGGACACGAAGGTGTTGCTTAAGGGCCGCTAGGCTGGGCAAGCGCGGCTCAGCAAGTGGCGAGCGGACACCGGGAGGCTCGGAGGCCTCACGACCCACCACCAAGGGGGGAGTATCCCGCACTCGCGACTCGACATCTTTGTGCGCATGCGATACATGAATCTTGAGGCCTTGGGCAGAGCCGGATGAGAACGGGCACCGAAGACAGCGGTGAGAGAACGAAGAGGAGGCGACGGGAGTCGAGGCGGCGGACGAAGGGGCGAAGGGAGGTGGCCCCGAGCGGCTCCTGAGAGCGCGATGCTGATGACCTGTGTGGATGTTTAGACCCCTTGCGCAGGTAGCTACGAACGGGCACCAGGAACACCGTAATTCGGACGTGTTGCCGGCACCCGGGCCGGTCGCGGCAGCGGAGCTTGGAAGATCGGAACTCATGATTGGTTCTTTGGAGACGAAGACTTGAACCTTGGCGGCGCCAGTAGCGGAGCGCCGGACGAACCGGGAAGAGCGAGCTGAGGGAGCAAGGCAGCTACAGCCTCAGCGATCTTGGGAATTGCGCTAGCGATAGAAGCCGCGACCACCCTGGAAATCAGGACGTCGAGCTCCGACGAGACCTTTTCCAGGACTCGGGCAGTGATGGAGGCGATCAGATCACCGGAAGCAAGCGCCGGAACCGGAGAAGACAGTTCTGACAGCGCGGATATCTTGGGAGAAGACCTCTTCTTGGACTGAAGGCTAGCCAGGGGACGAGGGAGGTAGCAGACCACACTCTCGCCGCCCCCAGACTCACGCACGAGCGCAACCATCGCAGGCTTCCCAACCACAGCGGCGAACGTGGGCTTCACGGCCCCAGAGTCGTCCGGGCAGACCGGCGGCGCGGCGGGGACGATGTGAACGGACTCCTTGACGGTGACGCTGTCGAGCCCCGCGACAACTCTGCCGACGAAGCGCTCGCGAGCCGCTTCCGCGTAAACCGCATACACGGGGCACCTCGGGTCGTTGGACGCATGACGGCCATTGCAGTTGCTGCATTTCGCCGTCGCCGTGCATTGCCACTGCTGGTGGCCGGAAGCACCGCATCTCCTGCACCGCGGGGAAGCCTTCTCGGGGCAAGAGGACGCCCGGTGGCCAAAGCCGCAGCAGCTGTGACACTGTAGCGGGGAGGCAACACAGAGCGATACCCTGTGGATAGATAGATAGATAGATAGATAACATTCCATTTATTGGATATTTTGTAAGCGATATATTACAAATTGAAAAATTTAAGTGAGAAAGTTAGCCACTAAGGAAATTAAGTTCCCTGAGGGCGCTGCTTGGGGGTGTCCCTCCTGAGATCATCCTCGCGTTTCCGCGCTGAACTTCGATGGAGATGCGCTGCCTGATG
>JAJSRV010000058.1:854661-1179111 GCA_021527715.1 Neoseiulus cucumeris | reverse complement strand
GTATTTTTATGGAGTTTGCATCCGTGATCGACAACATCTCTAAACCAAAAATGAGCAAAACGAATCCGATCCACGAAGATCTCACAATCAGAGCCAAACGAGCCGCCGACCGACGTATTTGCGGAGACAATCGGTTGTACTCAAGGTACTGACTACTGACTACCCATTTGAGCAGTGGTTCCCAAAATGTGCCTGGGCCCCCTTGGGGGTCCACAACGATTCTCAGGGGGCGCCGGAGAACAGAAAACAGGGTGCCTCGCGATCTCTTAGGGGTCCACGGAAAGTTTCTGTTTCTTTCTGTCCAACCGTGTTCCAAGACTCATATTCATAAATACGAACACGAATCTGATCTCCCTAGAATCCCGCGCAGAAGGAACTTTTCGTTTCCATAAACTCAGTGTTCAAGGCCCTCATAGACTGCCATATAAAGTTTCTCATCTCAGGTGTTCCTTATCCGAGGGTTTTTGGTGTAATTAAGGAGCTATAAAACCGACGGGATTCATAGCGTGGTGGTTAATTGGAGATCCGATCAGAATTTTCCCGAGTTTTTCCGGAAAGCAACCGGTTTTCAGAGTTTCCCAATCACAGGTACGAATCCGACTGCGAATACGAATCCGAACTTGACACAGATTCGTACTGGGACGCAACTCTGAGTCAGATTCGTATTTGAAAACTCGAAACTACCCAACACTGCTGTCCAAAAGGACACTTCAGTGGCGAAAATTCTCGACGGACATTCTGTATCCGAATCACCATTCCGTTCGAGCGAAAGACGAGCTACGATTCAGGGAAAGCCGGCCGGAGACGCGCAGAAGGAAACAGGAAGATGAAAGACGACGAATGACATAGAAGAACAGTTCTTTCTGACGTGAATCAACTCAGTTCGCGTTTGGCACAGACCCACTGAGGATCCCCGGGGCATTGAAAGATCGGGGGTGTTTTGGAATCACTGCTTTTGAGTTTTTTGAAGCCAAATCCGCTGAAGATCAAGCGACTGTCCAGAGTGGAGACCGTGGACCTACTTTCGCGTTATCTCCGGCAGACTAATGTCCACTGGACCAATCATCCGTGCCACAACCGACGACATTGGGCCACCGTACATCATTCCGCTCGGATGAATCGCTGAAAGCGGGCCACCTTCGGAATTTCGCGCTGAGGCTTGTGACCGTGATCCATTCCTGACAAGCGCTCCGGGAAGGGTGCTGAAAATTTTGAACGGGAACTCGGATAACAGGGAGTCGGGCAGAACTCGGAACGAGATTGAGACAGGTCGGAGTTCTCTCTCTCTCTCTGACTTTAGAAACCGAGAAGAAAGATATCATGTGCGACCGATGTAGGCAACATGGAGATTGGGATTCTTGTTAGTTTTTCGTTAGCTGTATCTGACATCGAATGAGGAGAAATGTCCGAATACGTGCGACGGAAGTCTGGAGCTCAAGATCGACCGAAAAGGTGGACATACACTTGTTCCAATTCTACGTTGTTTCACTTCCGTTTTGAGTTGGATGAGAATGCCGGTGAACTCTGGTGATCCTGTGATTTAGGAGTATAGTTCCGCTCTAGCTCTACTTGAAACTGAATGAACAACTGACAATATGACATCAGCAGCTGTCCCAGACATCGTTAAGCGAGGAAGAAGAATAGGCGTGGGAATAGAAAGAAGGAAGGGACTTGGACAAGGTTATGAATGGGATCGAGGATAAAAATAGGAATTGAGATCAGGATAGGGATAGATCCCTCAATATAGATGGAAAGCAGATCGAAGCAATCGAACTGGACGATAGAGGAGATCTGTTCTTCCCAAATCTAAAGACGGAACCACGGCTGAATAGTAATGATGATTCTCGCGACAAATCGACGACAGATCAATTTCTGATTGATGATGTTAGAGGTGTCCGACGTCAGGAATCGAATCGTAATTTTCTCCTCGATCGATTCGATCACTGCTCTCGTTCTTCCCTTTCAGTTCAGAAAACAGTGGCGGTACCTCGCACAATGAGGACTCGGTTGCTCGAAGAGACAACAGACGAGTGCTTCTAATTGGGTCTTTTCACCCGGGTGAATGAATGGCTCTATCGATTGCTGTTTCCGTCCTTTCGCCTGTTACGAATATTTCCAGCTTTTTGCCCTCTCGATTCCTGTTCCCGCTTCGCTCGTTGGTTTTTTTTCTCCTCTCTTGAAATGCGGGGACTAGATGTTTGAACTTCGATTTCGTTCGGCGCTCGCATTGTTCTTTCTCCAAGCAGAGCAAACTTTTGTTAACATCTCAGGGAGATTAACCGACCCACACTCACTCGGTGGACCTTGGCTGCAGGGTCAAACACCTGTGGTTGAAGTCGATATCGGGACAGTCAGGCGACAGAAAGCAACGGAGATGAAGGGAAGGAGTCGGGACGACGCAAGGCGCTGCTGTCTCCCGTTCAAGGACTTGAACCATTAGACGCAGGAGGGAAATTGGACTGGACCTCTTTGATCTCGCTAGAGCGTTTTCCGTTCAATGTCTGAGACCTTGAAACAGATGATAATTCCATTCAACGAAGTGCTTCAAGCAGCGATTTCACTCCACTCGCTCTATCCGACACCTTGAAATTACCCGCTTCCAAAGATCGTTCCTTTCACGGCTGAAAGTGGCCATGGTCAGCTTCTGTACCGGATCGTTTGTTTGAGAATTCAACGAAGTTTCCCTCATTTGTTCCAATTCTCACCAGATTTTGGGAGTTTTTGAAACTCCTTCTGCAGACTCATCAATCGACTTCTTCTTATGTGCGAACGTCGTATGCCATCTAGGCCTAGTTTAAGATAGAGCAGAGGTTTCGAGTGGCTTCCAAGACTCAGTCACGATACTCTAAACTTCGGAGCTGTTTGCAGCTTCCACTGCAAGTCCTATTATAATGGTATAACGATTCTCGGGTCGCTCCGTCTCCAGTGGAAATAGGGAACAGCCGTCACTCTTGCAAAACGTGCGTTCGGCTGAGATTTCCGAGAGTCGGACAAGCTCTTGCGACACACTCGCTGAATATTTTTGCTCGCTTGAGCCGCACCGAGAGCAGAAGAAGGAGGCGGTGGAATTGCGAAAGAAAAATGAGAGAAATCAAAGTCAGATTCCGAAGTTTAGGTGCGAACATCGCGAATAGGAATTGTTCAGCTTCAGCGGTGACATTTGGCTTTGCACCGTCGCGTCGTCTCGAAAGCCGTCTTTGGCTCGGAGATTTGACAAGTTCTTTTGGCGGAAGTAGTTTGTCAGTCAGTCAGCCAGTCTGTCTGTCTGTCTGTCTGTCTGTCGTGGTTCCTGACCGTACTCCGCGAACTCTGTCTTCCTGTCAGACTGTCAGGAAGCCGGGAGACGAGGAAATTAATATTTGGCCTAGGTCCGCCTCCATGAGTGCTCGGCAGCTTTGTTTTCGGCGATGCTTTCAAGCAAATGAAACGAGACTCATCGAATCAAAAATTCCAATCCTCATGCGACTCGATGACATGCTCACCATCTACATCGATCATTGGAAGTTTTTTGGGGAATTGGGGAGATGCTCGTCAATGAATTCCGAGGATTGAGAGGAGAAATCTCAAGATACGCGAAATCTGCGAGTGGTGACGTCTGCATAAGTGTCGTGTCCCTGTCATAGATCATGGGGCGCCCACGCTCAGCACGAAGCGGCTCCGGGAATATTCATGGAGTTTCAGGAAAAACTCGTCAGAAAGTCGTTCCTGGCAAGCTGTGAGATCCTCCAAACGATCTGAAGTTTTCGATCTCTTCCTAGGGATGTGTGAACCATCATCTTTTGTTGGCAGTGCGCGGCTAATCTTAGCAGCGTCTGCCTCAGGAAAAAAAACCTGCACCGCCTTTCAGACATCTTCTCCATGCATCTCAATGCGCTCTACTCGCGGTCTTTTCTTCCGATAGAGAGCCCTCTCTACAACTTTCCTGCGGCTGACTCTGGGGCTGAAATCCCGAATACCAGAGTGCGGGAAGAGTTTCGCAACGACGCGCCTTTAACCCAAAAGCGCTTTTTATCGAGCTAGTATAAAGCCATTTTGTGCTTGGACCACTCGTCGGTTTTCAGCAACGACAAAAATTACATTTTCTTGTGTTCCTCGCGGCCGTTTCATCTCAATCAGACGCTCCTCTCTTCCTCATCTTCTATTCCTCTTTCTCTCTCTCAGCGTGAAGATCCAATCTCTCAACAGGAAATCCATCACCTCTCAAAACTTGTCGGGTGCACAGTATGTGTGTATATGTAATTACATCCGTCAATGGCGAATCATCACATTGGAACATGTTGGAAGTTTTTGCGAATATCTGCCGGGAAACGGTCACGCGGCTTTTCTCGTCCATGATGCCGGATCCTTTCCAGGATGTCAGAAGCAATTTCCACGGAGCGATTCATTTGGAGCAGGGGCGGATTCTTCAAGGCTTTCCTTCATCCCGATCGGAAGAGCTTGAATTATCGAATTCCATGAAAAATTACGTTCAGGTGTTATCTCCCGCTGGAAATCTTCGCCGTAGTCAGGCTCTTCGCGGAGCCGAAGACCTGTTTCGAGAGATACAAGTGATAGAAGCGTTGGGAGATCCATCGAGATGAAATATCAGAAACATCAATCACGGGATGAAATTCTTCTACTTTGTATCAAGATTCGTAATCCGCGAGGAAGCCGGGCTAAATCAATCCGTCCGAGGGATGGTATTTGCGAACAGCATGATTGAAACCGAGATATCGGCACGCTGGTTGTAATGGATATTAATGTCGTTGTCTCGGGAGAGTCTACAGTCTGAATGGGCTTCGTCGATGCGGTTGATTGATGCTTCCTGCCCTTTCGAATATGAGCCGAAAACTACTGCCGTATCCAAAGTGATACTTTCACCGACTTCATCGATCTTTCTTAGCGGTGCTGCATCCAGGTGGCTTCGAATTAGCTGGGAATCCAGAGTCTTCCACGGTATTACTATGAGTCGAATAGGCTAATCTCGGCAAAAATGGTATTCGAATGTAGTCCAACTTATTCGTCTCATTACAGAACCAATTTCTCATTCTAGACTTGGGAACGAGTGTTTAGGCCACAGCCAGAATGGCGCTTTTCCATTTTCTTCCACTTTTCTTCGAATCGCATAGCGTGCGCCAAAATTTGAATATTCGCGCGTCAAAATTTGAATATTCGCGCGCCAAAATTTGAATATATCGGTTTAGTTTCAGGAAGAGGAAGTCGTGTAATTTAGACAAACTTTTGAATTACAATGCCATTTCGAGTGCTACAAGAAACGAGAAAGTGTTACAATACATCTAGTCCTCCCATATGGGCAAACTGTGGCAGTAGAGCCTGGGAATGGGAGAATCCCAACAAAAGAGATAACTTTTAACCTTCTTTATTGCGATGAGTCAACCAGCTGCTTCCAATTCGTGCTATGGACCACCTCGATTCGTTAGATGTTAACTACCAGCCAAGGCGGGAAACTTGTCCTCCGTACCTTTCTCCGAACGGTTTCCCTTTCGAATGGGGAGCTCGGGAGATGTGCGTTGGCATCGCCGCTGTTTCAGGCGACGTTCCCATGGACCTTTCAACGCCGCGCCGTTTTCGCCTCGCTCGCCGTTTCTAATAACGCCGGGCAAGGCAACAGCGATAATAATTTGGCGATAATAACAACACCGACGAGACAGTAATAACACGAATGAATGAGTGACACGTCCGAGGTCTCGAGTGCAAGAGCACCCAAAACGCGTCACGCTCCGCGGCAACGAGGACGACGGGCCAGCAGCCGAGTAGCGGAGCTTAACTTTTGTTGATTGACTTCTTCGCTCGAGAAGAAGTGCGTGGCTTGACGCATCCACGACGAGGGATTATCTCCTTAGCGTGTGAATGATGGGAGGAAATTGAGGATCAAGACATATTTTTGCCAACATTTCATTCGGATGCGGCAGCAAGGTCAGACGGGTGGCATTTGAGAGACGAATGTCACGGATGTCATTCTCTTCGGGGAGACGACGGTGAAGTGAATGATCGATCGAAAATCAAGACTAGTCAGATAACGAACTCTTTAGATCGCGAATTCTCAATATGATCGGTGCCCGCAACACCTCTTGCGGTGTCGGGAACTGTAGCCGCGGTCGAAGTCATTCATTTTCCAAAGAAAGAAAGTTCCTTCTATCCAAGTATCCAAGGTGATTAGACCGAAATGGCAGTGAAAGAGATCGGTTGCTTGAGATCAATCTCGAGGAAACGAATCGAAACCGAATCCGGTCGACAGAATTCGGAGTTTTACGAGAATCTCCGCTCTGGACGCTTGGGAATTCCCCGTGGAACCTGGAGATTCCTTTGAACAATTGGTTTCGCGAGTTTTCTTATCCAAAAAACAACAACGACGGAGCTGGCTCATTTTGAGGCTGTCAGTTCAGCTCGAGTGACGGTCTTCGAATCGAGAGATGGTGAATTACGGTCTTCGAGTGCGGGAGGTGCGCATTGTTCCGCAAAATCGCCGATTAAAAAAAGATCGCAAAAAACGTCTACAGCAGCGGCGGGCAAACTTTTGGGTCTCGCGGACGACTCGGTGTGGGACCTCATGGACCATTCAATTCTGAGGGCCCTTCTGAAGCATCCTCCTTACGGGAACCCTTTAAAGATGTGTTTCCCCGATGGTTCCTGCCGCCCCACTTTTCGCCCTGAATATCTGACAAGTCTCACCGAACGGGATCAAATCTCAGATGAAATTCGACTTCGGATCACTTTGTTGTACCGTCTCCGCTCATCGATTAGAGCTTGTAAACCCAGAAATGCAATGCCTCTGCAGACTGAATGGGCCGAACCGTGCTCCTCATTCATCAGTGAGGATGAGGTTTGTCGTTCTCAGGTATTCGAGTTTCTCTAATCCAAGACTCCAGAATCGTCAATCCGAGATGCGAGTCCCCTCCATTCGAGCCAGATCGGAACTATTTCGACCCATAAGAATCCATCTGCCCTCTCCATACTGGAAACACAGCAATCGTCTTGCAACCGATCTTTCTTGTTCTTTGTTCCGCTGGATATTTGCTCATTTTCACCTCTATCAGTCATTCTCCGAGGCGAGTCGAAGCATTTTCGTCCTCCGTACTGGGCCACGGTTACTCGATCCGGGCTAACAATAAGCCAAAAGAAACAGAGTCTGTGTTGGTCGCAAGTCAAATATTTTTCAGATGAGCCGTGCATTGACCATTTCCGACCGCAGTTATCATTGTTCGGGAGCTGGAGTCCTCGACAACGTCCCGAGGAGAGTGACCTGACTCTTCGAAAGATGAAAGGAGAACGTTCCGCGAGAAGGCCAAAGTGCTTTTCTCCTCAGGAACAAGTGCCCCGAGAGAATATTTAGGTCAGCCCCTTTTACCACAACGCTAGTGCTCTTGGGTCTCCTACTGCCTCTACTAAACGGTCGTTGTCTTTAATGCGACTCAAAACGATATGTCGGAGATGGAATGCGCAAAGCAGTCGATGCAGAAGCAGAAGAGCAGCAAATCAACCGAGATGTTGCCCGAGTGCGGCAAAAAGTGAATTCGTCGGCGCCATGGGCCATATCCCGAAAATTCTGTTAATATTCCGGTTTTGGATGAGAGGAATAAGGATATTCCTCACCCGAGTTCCGATGGGCCAGGGGGGAGAGCGCGGAATAATTCACGAAATATCGACAACTTTCGATGAAGATGTATAACGGTCGTCCTAGCAGACGACACCGAAACAAGATCTTATTGAAAATGAGTTTCTTTTGTTTCAAGATGAGCTCGGTAGCTGAGTAGCCGGCAGTTCTCGATGGCGCAGAAAGCCAACGCTGGATTATGCGAGCGCGAATCTCATCGACGACGATCCATCACTATTTTTGTCGGTTTTGGTCAAACTATCGAAGATGGATCGCTTCTAGCTTCCGGGCTCCATGGTTTCCCCGCCATTCTTCACACCTTATTAAACCCTCGACTGTTCTTTATTCACTCTGAAGATCATTACTATGAATTTTCCGCTTTCCGAACGACGATGAGCTCCCTCCCAGGAGTGGAAATTCGTTCTGGAAAATTTTCGATCGAGATGTCTTCGTGAATGATTTGGATGTGAGAATCGGCGTCTTGATGCTCAGATACCCCTCACCACGAGGGTTGCGCGAGTTTCGTTTTAGCTTCCTCTGGAACAGGTTCAGCGAATGTGACTCATAGCTCCGACCTCTTCAGCTCGAAATGAACTCATTATGGAAACCTCCGTAGTCGAGGAAAACGTCCGCCGGGGCCTTTCAGAGACATTCAGCACTCGTCTCCGGTCGTCGGTATGTTTTTTGCCTTTTTCACAAAACCTAATCTCGACGCACTCCGACGAAGAATGCGCGACACTTTTTCCCGTAATCCTCTTCTCTGTCTGCATGGGAACGGACGACCACTTGTTCCCAGCGAGGCTGATCCGCCGCAGGGACGAGGCTTTGTGTTTGTTTTCTGTTCTTGTTCTCCTTTAAGCTCCACTCACTCGAAAGCAATCAGCTCTTTTTGAGCTCAGAGGAGTGCGCGCGTTAACATTCTAAATCCGAGTTGCGACAGCAAGCTGTACTCGCACGAATTCCGTGATTGTATCAAGAAGGCACACCAGCAGCAGCAATAACAAAATAACAGACAAAAAAAGGTTCAAGCAGCGAATTAAAACGCCGGAATCGAGCGACAATGTCTCGGGATGAGATTCCCGAGTCGACTCCTGTGATTCTAACGTGCGAAACTTTGATCGGATGACCCCGAGGGCCTGGATTACCGAGCTGCTGGAAGCCGATCCGGTGACACTCGATCCTCTCAATTACTCTTTTTTTGCGGTCTCGGGGCGTGGCGGGTATTCGCTTCGCTTCCGACATCTTCGGACCGAACGCAAACGGATGCGAGGGACCAATGAAATGAGACACTTTCCTACCGTTTCGTTCAGGATGCATTCGTTGATGCGCAACGGTGTTCCGCAAATTGAAAGGACAACGGACTGACCCTAAATTTCCTCTTAATTCAACAATGGAAGTTTTTGCGTCTCAGCAACCGAGACTCGAAGGAACCTCGAACTCGCCAGCGGGGGCGTCAACCGCAGCAGAATGAAAGGAAGAAAAATGAAAGGAACCCGGGAGCCTTCCGGCTACGGCAACATACAAAAAGCCTACACAGGTATCAAATTTCTCTGTGCTTTCAACGTCTGGTGCTCCTGGAACGATGACACCGGACGAAGAAAAAACGGAAGGCCGAACAGGCGCGAAGGCGTCGTCGCCACACCAGGTGAAGGAGCGGCAGCCCGTCAGCACCGGGCATTCGAGTCGATGATTATGAGTTGGAGAAACTATTCATCCAGGTAGGCTGCACCGTCTCATGTAATCGCTCGGAAGGAAACGTTTGCGTGTTTCCAAAAAGAGCGAAAACTATGGGATGAATGTGAAAAAACTGGAATGTGAGTTAGCTGGAAAGTTTCGAATGACGTTTCAGTGAGTCCAGTCTGAAAATTTCCTAGAAGGTGTCGCCGTCCGTGGACCTCTATTACTGGAGGGACAGCTGAAACAAACTTTGTGCGTGTTATTCTTTCATCAGAGTTTTCAACTTTGGTGCTACGGCATCTACAGTTTCACTCGTGAAAATTAGCCACGGCTCATCTACGGCAACGTTTCCACAAAGGTTCAGGCGAGACTCTCAACGACGCAAACTAGTCCGGCGACCGCGGAACCGCATAGCGAGCTCTGCATCTGAGACCAAGCTCGCATCGAATCTCGGATTTGTTCTCGCTGAGGATCTGACTAATTGATTCAAAAGTCAATCATTATCCTTGCGGATCGAGTTCTCGGAGACTCAATCAACGCACAAACTTTTGAGCTCGTCGGCTGATGACGGAGGCCGAGGTTCTAGTCGGAATCGAGTGATCTCGCCAGAAGTTTGCTCATTTCCGGATCTGGAAGAGTTATCAATACACCACAGACTCGATGTTGATAACGACGCGGTGTCGACGAACCCAATGAATCAAAAAACGATCAAGCCATTAGGGACGCCTGAACAATGGAAACGAAAATCGAAACGTTTGAGAACTCTTCTCCTCGCCGCTCATAACTGGAAAAAGCAACACGGTCCCGAAATCTTTGGCAAAGCTCCCGAGCTTTACAGCCTGTGGACTCTCCGGGTCGGAGTCGGCGTGGTGATTGAGTGGAAGTCATTTTTCTGAGCTGAGTGCGCAAGCGGCACAGAGAAAAAGCTTCTCTTGCGGTATCTAAATCTTTTTGCTTTTTGGGCTTTGGACTCGAAGCGTTGGAACAAGTTGTCGGGAATAGCGGTAGAACAGGAGTAAAATTCCTCGGTCGCGATCGCGGAGTTCAAATCAGGACATTTGTCAGTCTCTGAGGAAACTTCAACAGTTTCGGGGGAGGAATTTCAAGCATCATTCGATGATCAGATTGAACGACAGTTGAACGTTTCTTGCGTATCAGACACGACGAAATAGAGTACATCTGTAATCGAAGAAGATCTCAGCAGAATGTTGAGCGCTGCGGAGGCAGAATCTTTTCGGATGTCGAAGAGTCATGGGCGACGAATTCTGCCGGGAGTTCCACCGGAAGACCACGACGTGCCTCTGCTCAGAAGCTTCAGCGTCCTCAAACAGATCAGGAAATTGAATTCGATCGCCTACGTCACGTCTTCGAACAGAACACTCCGTGAGATGTTGGAAAACTGCTGTCGGGACAGTCATTTTTCACAGATGAAAACGTAAATCGGTTTGTTGACCATAGAGTTCAATTGCGAGGACAAATAGACGTTTATGAATCTGAGTCGATGCTCATAGCAATGATGTTATTCTTCCTGATATGTTTTTTGAGATTTTCGAGCCCAGCCATGACTCGTTGTGAATCGCTTCAGGAATGTCCATGACCACAAAAATGCAGGGCTCCAAAGCGAGCCGAACGTTTGCTATTCCAGATTGTGTCGATTCGCTTTCAACAGTTCCTCTCGTACAGCTCCATTTCCAGCTCGTATATCTCGCACTGTCTCGGCGGAATAGGTCGTGTTATTATCGAGGAGGAACGGCCATATTGTAATAAGTCTGAATCTCGAACGAATCGGCACAAGTTCGTCTACTCTTCAAGAATCGATTGCATCTCTGACTTTCTCAAAATGCACCTGTCAAGATCGGGTGTCCCCCACACATTTCAACAAGATCCTCCGAGAATCGAGCCATTCGCCGTGTCGAGTGAATGTAGCTCAAATTGAACGTCACATCGGACTTGTCATCTGGAAGTGGAACTGTATGGAAGTTGACGGGATTAAAACCCGACCGCATATTTTGGCACATATTTCCGAATGATTCCTCGAACGATCGTTGGAAATTGAGACATTTTTGGGATGTTCCATCAGGCAATCGACTATGGAATCCAGACACGAAGAAGTCGCCTCATAATGTCGGTACTTCACCGCTGCCGTTTTCTGATGAACTCGGTACATTCGGAGTCGATTATCTGGTCGGTCCGTTTTACAGGGAGTTTATCATCAGAGAAGTTGGTTATCAGTGGAGTCCGTTATCTGAGGAGTTTGTTATGTGATTATTTCGTTATCGATGAAGTCTTTCATCTGACGAGTCTATTGTCAGAGGAGTTCGTTATCTTTTGGATTCGTTTCCTACTCGGTTTGTTTGAAAACTTCGTTAATAAGGAAGTTTGTCATCAGATAGGTTTGTTATCAGGGGGGTTTGCTATCTTATAGGTTCTCCATAAGGATTGAGCTCCTCGAATGATATCATATTCGAGCACGAGGTACGCGTGCAGAGATTAATCTCATGGGTTCAAGTAATTCTTCCAGCAAGAAACAGTGTTCTTGCATTTTCTCTGCGATGCATCTGTAGTTGAACAAGTCAGCCGCGAAAGTGGCGGCGGGAGCGAGTATGCATATCGGTTACGAGTACAACCCTTGTGAACACGACGAATCCCGTTTAATATCATACGCTATCATCTACTCATGTTCACAAAGCCCAGCGACGTTCCGTATTGCGTTTCCTCGAAGGTTCTTCGCGGCCGCACACGAGCAGTCTTATCCCTAACCGAATCAGAGCCGTCTCCTTCGTTAGTGCGAAAGTCGAGAGGTTTAACGTCACGTTACTCCAACGCTGGACCCGACACGTCGATGATGGGCGCAAATCCTTCCGTTCATAACGACATTACCTTCAATTTGCACCGATCAAGTTCATTCAAGTCTCGTTCGGTGTCAAACGAGACTCTCCCTACGCGCAGAAGCTTGTCTTGAAGGCGAATAGTTTCTGTGGACATCGTTTGTGCCGGGACGAGGGAGTCCATTTGGAGATTTCTTTGTTTGCCCGCGCGGCAATGGTTGCGACGCTTCGGTCAATCGCATCGGCACCGTGGGCGGCGACTCTTACAGGACGTTGTTCGTTTCGTTTGTTCGTTCGTTCGTTCGCTCGTCAGTCCTCCCTCCCAAATGGAATCAAACTCTCGCCACCACCGACGCCGAAAAGACACCATATCTCTTATCTTGTTGACGGCGTCGCAAATCCAACGAAACAACATTTTGCTCCGCCGACAAACAGCTCAAAACGAAAGCGCGAAGCTCTGAAAGGATGATGTCTTTTTTTGTCGACGTCTCCAGCTAACAGAAAGCTCTTCTAACCGAAAATACGTTGTCCCGTATTCTTGCGGGCCACGAGGGAATATTTCAGCGGTGCGTACGGAGGTCTGTGAAAAACTGGAATATGGAAAACGCGCTCCTGTCATTTTGACGTTCCCAGCATGACGAGCCATCGCATTTTCGACGGCATAACATCTCGAGAGATATCGAGACAATATTCTGATATCTGATATCCACTTCGATACCAGCGTTCTTCCGTTGTAGCCGAATTCAAAATAGATGGATGGATGGATTGAAAACGAATGGATGGATTTTTTTCCTGATCCAGAGGTGTCCATGATGTCCGAATGCTAGTTTTCTTAACGGCGTTTCGGCAGCTAGAAATTGTCATGTGCTCCGTGGTTCAAGCAAGGTAGACCACGGTATACCATGACGTCCTAGAGGGGAGGGGGGGGGCGCGGCGGTGGTGATGATGGCCATATAGCGGAGACGAAAAGCAGGGGCGGGGATTTCTACGCTGCTCGTTGCTGAGGGGAATTCCACAAAATTCTGGGGTTGCAGTCCACGAGAACCCTCAGAGACTGTTGATTGCGGACTGGAATACTCTCCGTCGTGCCTCACATTCCGCCATTTTACCATTTGTTTATAAAATTCTCCGACCGGGTTACTTATTCGCAAGGGTGAGGCAGCTGAGAAACGACGCCATTTGGCAATAAGCCTGCGCTGCTCGCAAATGATCCTCTGTTTCTCAAGCTGCGCCTTTGGAAGTGGACTGCGGCAACTCAGGTCCAGCGCAGACTATCAGACATCGAGTCGGTGGAGGTACGCCGGTGATCAAAGTGCGCCCTGCCAGAATTCCTACCATGGCCTCGCCCCGCAGAATCGCAGCCGCAAATCACTCTGAAGTGCCCGGCGAATTCCGCTCGCTGAATCTTCAGTCACGACCTTGGGCGAAACTTCGGCATCAGGGACTTTCGACCAGGAAAAATGTCCCCGTCACAGCAGAGCGTCTGTTGCCGACATAGAATTCGCAGCTGTGCCGTAGCGGAATTCCGAGACGAGATCCTCTTCTACGTGTTCTCTAGTGGCGAATGCTCGCAATCTATTTCTTTTTTGCTTTTTTTTCTCTCCGGCTCGCGGCAATTCTGCGGAAACAGCTGCTTGACGTGAATAGCCTCGCGTTCAACGTCCTCGACGGAAATCCGACCGCAAAGCAAGCTAAGAACCGAATACATTTAGCAGATTAAAGTGTTCACAGCACTAACCACAGCGCGACGCGAGTCTTCAGCTCGAGTGAACGACTACGAGTAGAACAGAAGAGTTTTGAAGAAGTTGAGCTCGGTGTTCTCTGCTGACCGAACGGAAGAAATTAAACGAGAGCACCGAAAAAGAGACGAATCACATGAGAACACTCTCGTCATTCAACGACCAAGGTTTTGTCCGGGGTTTCAACCCCGCGTCTGACTAGACTACGGTCCGCAATGGATCTCCCGCATTTCGCTCGAATCCGCTCGGATCGATCGGTAGAACTTCGCAAAAGGGTCGAAAGTAGGGAATCCGATCTCTTCCTCATCGGAGACATCAGCCCAGAATTGCTTATTCCGTGTCGCCTCGCTCCCTCGAAATCTGGCCCCGAGCGAAACCCAGATTCTAATTCAATTTGTTCTGTTCAGACACAAGAGACCATTGTTTCGTCGAGTTTTCCCTTTCATGCCAGAACGTGTCTCTCCGGAACAAGTGGTTCGAGCAGCACCTCCTCAGAAGTCGACGATTTTTATGTTATCTTCTTGATAAATATTTATTTCCTTCCTGATAAAAATGGGGAAGCTACGTCTCTCCCGTCAACGCCGCTCGTCTTCTTTGCGCGCGATGATGCACCGAACACAAAAATCCATGACGAGCTTAATGAGCCCGTTTCCGAGGGCAAGGAAGCCAGTTTTCATTTAGGTGATTATCATTTTTAATTATCGTTCCTTCCCCTAGGAGCTGCGACAATGAAGAAATTCCGGAACAGAATTCCACTCTCGGGGCATAGCTTCCCTCTTCTGCTCTGAGAAACCCCGAGGTATCGCCAACGAAGATTCGTTGTCATCTTCGACCACGATTGACGCGATTTCAAGAAAAGCGACTTCGAAACTCAATTGCTGCGCATCACGGACCAAGTCGAACTCTGTTTTTCTCGTGACCTGTTTTCCTTCCTTTTTTATCTGTGTTCCGATATCGGCATAAAACTCCGTCTGGAACGCTTATCAACATCGAAGTTGTTTGTATTTGGAGAGTTTCAGAAAACGGAAGAGACAGCTCCATTCGAGAAAATGGAAATGTCGGAAGGGAAAGAAACATTCCGTGAGAAAATATCGAATGCAGCAATTCAGTATCGACAACACCAGGTGTCGAAATGAGTAGAATGTGTTGAATAACGATTGTCAGCAATGGGAAGATTGGTTCTCCTCATCACGATCCTGCGATGGGCTCCTGGAGGACCACACAATCTCCTCTGCCAGGCGACTAGAGAAACCTACAATGCTCGCTACCATATTGTGAGTCACGAGCTACTTTCCCTATCGGAGGAGTTTCAGCTCGGTCCTGCCAAGTCAAAACAACCACCAGCAGCCAGCTGAGAGAAGCCGTTCGCTGAAAACATTTTCGGGAATCACTTCGATGGCTTCGGTAGACATCATCATCATCATCGATGTCATGAACGATAGAGATGTAAACAAACTCAGAATCAATGATGTCCCCAAATTGTCGAACTTTTTGTTACCGATGCAGCCTCCGAAGTCACAACGAAAGCCTTCGGAGCTTGGGTCTCCAAATATCAAGAAGGTGGCCTTTTAGAAGGTTTTAGAAGTTCCGTACATTACCTGAAATGTGGAAACTTGATTCAGAACCTTTCCGCTCATTTTTCGTAACAAAGGATTCGTTTTTCCGTTTTCGTTGAAGTTTTTGACGCCGCCATCACGGAATTCAGTCTGTTTGCTTCAACAGACAATACAATAAGCTTGTGATCTACGCCAATGGCTCGGCCTTTGTGAGGAGAACGCTCATAAAAACTTCGTTCGCGGAAAAGGATGTTCTATCTTCAAAGTGAAGAACGCAATTTCCACGGCATTTCTTCGGAACACAAGATACTTCAGGATAACACAGGCGAGAACTCGAGGACTCGACCTCTTTTTGCTTCCAGCTTGACTCCCACGCGACTCCACTATTTTTGTTTCTGAAGCCGCGAGCGCGTTACGCGCATCGAAGCGAATAGAAATGACTCGCGGAAACGTGGGAAGAATCTTTCGTAACATCACATTGTTGCGCGGTAGTCACGCCCAGGAGGTGCGGGATAATGATTCAGCGGATCTCAACTTGTTGACGTAACTACCGTCACTGGAGACGTCGTCGCTACGATTTGGGAATTCCCGAATTCCAACGATTGGGTTCAAACTTGATTTTTGCTGAAGAAGTTCCTGATGTGGAAAAGCCTGCTCTCGAGGTCTTCTATTTCTCGGAGTTTTCTCTTCTCACGAAGTCTCTGCCCTATCATTTCGCTTCGCCATTCCCGTTCTGAAGCCTTAGGGCGTCGATCAGTATGAGTAATCACTATACTTTCGCAACGGATCGAGTAAACATTTCTGAGTGCGGTCGTTGTTGTTCGAATAGTTGTGAGGAAACAACGTGGGATCAGGGTAACAACTACAGCGCTCACTGTTTGTGAACGAGTTCAAACCGGAGCCTTTTCCTCGACGTAATCGCATACATCTGAACTTTTCATCCATCCCTCGAACCTCGAAGTAATTTATTTCTCAAATCGAGACGGGATCCGAGCGACAGATTTCGTGACGAAGGATTGGTTACAGACGAACGACTTTTCCTGCTCATTCTCGTGGAGAACGGATGGCGTGGGGGAGGGGAGACGAGGACTAAAGACCGATTTGACAAAGTGTCAGCATTTTTTCATCTTGAAACTTTCTGAAAGAGCATCGCGTTCGGGGAATTCGGCATCAAAAGCGCAGGAAAGCTCTTTTCTTTCTCGAGATTCGCTTTCACTTTTCTTTTCCCCGCTCGTCTCGAAATTCAATGACGTCGCAAGCGCAGCAAGATCAAGTTATCTGTCTTGGTTTCAAGAAGAAGTTTTCTAGTTTAATAACAGTGATTAAGCTTCCCGTTTCCAGACATTCGCGGTGACATCGGCTGCTGTTGTGGTTTAGCAGACGAAAAATCTTTCGTTTTCGTAAGTCGGATTGCGGGTTGAACCGTGCGTGAGAGATAACTCGCCAGCAGCCTAAGAGCCGGAATAGAAGTCGAAATCCTTAGAGTGTTGGAGGGGCGGAATTCCCGAAGTATCTCGAACGAACATCTGTCTCGGTAAGATCCGAGTCTGAAAATCATTTGTCTCTTCTTGGGAATTGTCACCGGTCGTGATGAGTGTCTCCGTCCGCGGAGCGAGCCGGATACCGGCGTCGACGTTCCCAAGGGTTTAGGCGAGCCATTAGACTGACATGTATACA
This sequence comes from Neoseiulus cucumeris, assembly GCA_021527715.1. NCBI lineage: Eukaryota > Metazoa > Arthropoda > Arachnida > Mesostigmata > Phytoseiidae > Neoseiulus > Neoseiulus cucumeris. Next base: position 1,162,040 of record JAJSRV010000058.1, on the reverse strand, counting down.
CGTCAATCGGTGCACACGCATGCGAGACCGTCATGCAGTCGTTCCTCCGGACACATCATATGGCGTGCGTCGCTACCCATGTCGGCCCAAGGACTATGTTTTTTCGTATGATCATCTTCAGTTACGTTTTCTGCGGAAATTCTCCACAAGGAACTTCCTCACGGAACTTGAGCCGAGAAGGGAATCGCGAAGCTCAAAACCTCTTCGCTTTGATTCCAACTTCACAGTTCTTGTTGCTTCGTGTGAAAACCCAAAAAGTATGAGGGTTCCATTGGGACTCGGGCCCGATATCCATTTCCCGACGGACCACCAAACGGTAGGGGCTTCCGTCGGCTAACGGCGGCTCCGAATCAACGAGGCCACCGGTCGTTTCAACGATTCCGCGTTATCTTTTCAATAACCAAGAGCGAATGTCGTCGTTAGTTGTTCCCACTGCGGTTTCCGAAATTCCTTCGTTTTGGCGGCAGTTTTTTCCCTTCCCGCGGTCGTCGCGTTCTATTCGAAGCGATTAGTTCCTACATTCCACATCTCGCTCGAAATTGTTCGGATGCCTTTGGTTGCTCACCTGTTCAGGTTAACGAGTTCTCCAGGGGAAGAGAACGAGCGCTTTGATCGATGCTCTGCTCGCAAGTTTCGTTGATGCAATTTTTGAGCGACTTGGAATCCCAATCATGAATGCATCATTTGTACGGAGGAGAATCCCGTACAACAGACATTCCCAAAATCCTCTCCGGAGGGCGTTTATTATTCCAATCCGATTTCGTTAAACGTCGCGAGAATTTTAGAGAGTTTTCGCTCCGAACGCTCGTCGTTGAGATTCTCTCTATGACTGTGGAACGGCTTTTTCTGCCCACGTCTTGCGCAACTACCTCTTACGTTTCGGTGGTTTGGCTCCACTTGCCGGAAAGTTTGTCGGCTTAGTCTTTTTCCCGCAGATTTTGTCATTTTCCGAGGTTTCCGTAGAAACAGAACCGGAGTTCTCCGCTGAAATATCGCCGAGAAAAAAACGGAGCGAATCCAGCTGAGCGGTTGCCAATTGAAGTGAGAGACCTTTCGTCTTTTCGACGATTTTTATCCCAGCAATTAATAACCACTGTGATGCCTCACTGATCGGGTTGCATTCTGCCTGGAAGAGAGATCCGAAATCGATTTGAGCGGCCGGCGCGAGAAATTGCCCAAACATCATGAAATGACCTCACTCTCCAAAGACTTCTCCATAAATACATACATATAACATCTCAGTCCGTGGTCCGCTGCTGCTTCATCCGTCGGCGGTCGCTGTCGTGTTCGTTATTACGAACAGATTCATTTATCAAAGAACGCCGCTCCCGGACTTTGCCCTTAGTGTCTTTTCCTCGATTTCTCCCACGGTGAGAAGCTCTTGAATATCATTATCCCGGTGTGCGGTGTTCCCTCTCATCACCTCATCATTCTGATGTTGATGATAGTGGTCGTGGTTGAGGCTGAAAGTGTTATATCTCTTCTGTCCGGCAGGCTGATGCATTGCTCCCACGAACGAGCCGAGGGCTTCGCTCAACAGCTCCGTCGTCAACGTCGTCAAAAGCTCTCTTCGCTACGTCGGAAATCCGACATTGAAACCTCGCGCAAGCTCTAGAGCACAGAGAAGTGCTGTCGTGCCCGACCTCACGTATTCGATAGCGTCGACGTAGCGTGCCGTCTATGTTTTCTCCGAACTCGGAATGAACTCGGTCAAGCCCACCATGTTGTCTGGGAGTAGGTATTCCGTGTCAGATCGCCGGAACGATGTTCGAACACTTCTTAAGACTAACAGAGACGTTCGGAAGGAAAGAGTGAACTCTATCGAAGATTTCCTTTCTTTGATCGAATACGAAGTACCACAGATCGCCTAGAGGTACTTTTTTCCCCACGAGGAACTCTCTTGGAGAGTAAGTTCACAAGTTGAGTTCGCTTCCTGTCCACTGAAGACACGATTGATGGATTGATCGTTGCTCAGAAGAATTTCGAAGCATCATTTATCACCTTTTTGATCTGGAATCCGAAGACCTTGTGGCTCATGGTTTCAGCGAATCTGGAGAATGCCGAAGGTCTCGATGAGTTTGAACGGAGAGATGAGAGATCAAGTCGAAAGCGATGCACGCGAGCGATTCATTCCGACGAGTTTCGCTGAGTTTGCTCATCACCGAAACGGGAGGCTTCGATATTACTGATCTGTGGTAGGAAAATGTCATTCCCGGATAAATATTCACCCGATGAACTCCCTGCTCGGCATTTTTCCGACATAATCGGCGAGAATCGCGGCTCCCAAGCTATTATTGCTCCGATTGCCCCAAAGCTGGAACAAGATCTGCGGCGTCGAAAGTTCTTGTTCTGTTTTGTGCAAACTCGGCGATCTATTGTGCGCTGTCTTCTGCCGGAAGACCGGGTTTGATATTCTTGGATGATTTACGAAGTGGACGATTCGGAAAAATCTCGAGTCTGGTTTGAAGATTTTCGGAAAACGTTTCGTTGTTGCCGATTTTGCTCTCGGCACAGAGCGTCTGTTCAGTCGAGCTTGTCGCGAAAACCAGTGCCGCCGCTCGTCAGCCGGTTGAGTGAAAGCAGATGATCGCTCGTTTCCGAAGGGAGCTTGAGGACCCACTGGAGCCGTTCTGGGGTCATCTGGGAGGGTGTGAAGTCGGCCTGCTCTGAAGACCAAAATAAACAGGAGGTCGCTGTCGATAACGCAATCTCGAACCAGCATCTGGTTCATTGGATAACTTTTAATGAATGTTTTCTCGAGTGATTGCTCTGTTGCAGCTGCAGCAACTGCCGAGAGTTCAAGGTCGATGAATCATCTTCGGACAGTGTAAGCGGAAGTTGCGCGGGCCATCTAAGATCGGCAAGTTCGGTATCGCTCGAGACGGAGCTTTTCCCACGTTCAAAATCCATTCAGAGCTTGCGCAAGCGAATTCATAGTTTTTCGAATGAATGACCGGCTTCCGGCTCGTTTTCCGCCATGGCTGGTGGAATTCAGAATGAACGCGCGCCTCGCATCAGAAAAAGCAAGCTTTCGAGAAACCGTTGAGTGGAGCGTTGGATGATGTACTCTCGATACGCACTTGGACAAGGACTCCAAAGCACTCTGTCAAGTGAACAAGCTCTCATTCTGTGTGGGAATACTTCATTTCAGCCGGAGGGAGCGGGTTATTGACAACTCTTGGCTCTCGGGAATCCTCGAAGCTTTTCCCGAAGTTGATTCTCTTCTAGCCATCATGCAGAGAAAGTTTGAGATCAGATTCCTCGTCCGGTTCATGAACAAAATACGGCATTCGATTACCTACTTTGATTCCAACCGGAGTTTCTCAAGTGTCTCCAACATAATCGGATGGGAAGAGGGATCGCAGTACAAAGAAAACCTCTGAAAGTCATGTCGTCGATCTAACGAGATCGATCACGTGGCGTGGGAGTTGGAAACCAGCATCCGCAGCTTCTTTGATCGGGGAGTACGCTTCGTCAATTTCCTCTCTCTGAATTCGATACTAAGTCGACGGATGCGATTTCCATCCATTTTGCGGCCGCGATGATGTCAACATCGTCTGCATCGGCTCATTCTAAGATTGGAAAAGTCTCGAACGAAGCTCCCGAACACGGACAATGTGCTGGGATTTCCGGTTCCCGAATCGAAAGAAGCCAAAACTAGGGAAAAAAACTTACCGAAAGTATATAACATGTTCTCAAGACGGACGGAAAGTTGCCACAAGGACTGTTTGCTCCGTCGCGGGAAGGGAAACCGAACGCGGAGGCGACGATTCCCCGCTATAAGATAAGTACTCAACAGGTCCTACGTGAGCAGCACTTGGAACAGCTTGAGATAGAGCAACGACGACGCACGCAGTCTGCCATCCCAAGGCGCGATGTCGATCCTAAATATGTAGATGCAAAGCAAATACGAATGCTGCTTACGACAGCTGAGCTCCGAATCCGAAATGAGATATCTACCGATTTTGGCAATAAGCGAGAATCATGTTGGCCTTGCAGCCCCCATTGTGGCTGAATCCGTGTACGTCCGGCTGCTCGTCTAGTCCGGGAGCCGGACCGCTGAATGGCCGTTCCAAATGACACAGCGTGTCCTTGCTGAATCGGACGGAGGACGTGGCTGGCCCCCTCCCGCCCCCCTCCCCCCCCCTCCGAAATAGGAGCCTCACGGTCATGGGTCGGTTTTCGTTGAATGACAAAGTGTGGTGAATGCAGACGAATAGTTTTCACGTGTCGCCACGCTATGATAACGTATCCTCGAGCACTATCGCGGAGTTGAGTTTTCCTTCATTATCGCTTCTGGAGCAGACGAATCCAATGAGATCGACAAATCGGATTCTGTCACGGTCGTTCCGGTTTGTCAGCAGCTCATGAGCCAATGCGATATGTCTGCGTCCGGTACGGTCGTTTCTCGAGCTGATGACTTGTTTATGGATTTTGAAATGTTCTACGGCCTCGTTTTCCATGACCTTCGGCGAGTTGAAATCACATTTTTTGTCGGGCTTTTAGAGAGCTCTCGCTCGACGAGGAATTGTGCGTCTCAAAACCCACATCCCGACGGGCTTGGGGAGAATCATTTTCACGAAATTGGATTAGAAAAGTCCGACGTGCCGGTTTGAAACTTGAACTCAGTTGAGCTTATTACAACGAAGATGTTAATTACGAGAGTCGTCGTAAAGCCTTTTCATGGACTCTTCAAAAGATTACGACAACGAGAGAATCTCGGCCAGAGTCCTTTGGAAACCCTTGAATGCGCCTGTACGACACTCTAAAAGAGCGTGAAATCAGACCATAACCCCCGTAGAACGCTAATCAACGAGCCCGCGGTGTTGAAACCGCTTTCGTCGAGAACACGACGCTCGCCGTTTCTGGCTTCCGGGAAACGATCTCGGTGAGTGTCAGTTTTCTGTTCGGAGCACCGAAACCGGAAACGGCACCCGTGGAAAATGAAGAACTCTTGATCTCGGCGTCGGATGACAGGACAACGGAACTCGTTCTCGCGAGGTCGAGGATCCGAGCCCGCGGTGACGCCGATTCAGAATCGGGAGATGGATGGAGCAGGTGAAAAATGAGCGAGTCACAATCTCAGTCATCTCTTCGTTCCATATACAAAAGTGGCGTTTGGAAGTGGACTCTTGGGGTTCGGGCGGATGATGGGTGGGAACTCGCAGCAGCGAGACTCTTCGTTTCCGTTTCAGGTGAGAGCCTTGCCCGCTGTGTATGGTGTAGCCGTTCGTTAACGAGAGCTTTCATGGAGCAACTCTCGGGAAATGGAGTCTGTCGGTAAGCTGTCCTCTCGCAAAACGAATACTACTCCGATATTACATCTTTCGATTGAAGAGCACCACCTAATTGACGGACACTCCACGAAGGATTTCAAACGATTCCGTGAGACAGAGGAAGAGAAAGGGAAAAAACTTCTGTTTTGAGCTGACTTCGACCCGGCTCGAGGTTCTTGGGACTTTGTGGATAGTTCCAGAGCCGGTCTCCGTTCATGCAGATGCTCCGCTCGAACAACTTGAGAACGTGACCGAAAAACATACAGACGTCTTCTGGGACCCCTGACTGCGAACATCCGCGTGCCTTTTCCCTGTGACGGAGCTGCAATTCGTTGTACCGTTAAACATGATATGAAACATGATAATATTGAAACTGTATTTTCTCTAATAAAAGCCCTCCCATTTCCGAATGAGTTGGACGGCAGAAAGAGGGTCAAATTCACGTCTCCCAGTCTCCGTCAGCTTGCACTCTGCTTTCGAGGAATTGTGCAGACGCACTGGATGAATGGAACTGGAAACATTGTCCGCGAACGTCTGCCCGAAGGGGAAGAAGACAGTGGCGCAACCAGGATTTTTCGCCAGGTCCGCTAAACCTACTTTCTCGCCCCTCACTCTCTCCCTTTCCTTGAAACCATGGCATTTCACTCGAAAGTCATAAATCACTTGAGGCGTCCATGTTGCTTCGAGACCCGATGCATTGCAAATAATATGCAACCATCATATAAGTATTATGTGTATTGGGCGCCGGCGTTCTATCTACGAAAAGAGGACCGAAGAGACGCACCCGATGAGGAGTCAATCCCAATAAAGAGGGGATTCGAGTGACAACTATCGCACCATTTCTTTGGGCACACCCATAGCTTTTGTACATGCACAAGAACATTCAGCTTAATCAGTCTGCTCCTTCGAGCCCAAAAAACGGTTGATTGCAACCAATGCAAAGCTTGAATTCGGATTAGATCGCCTGGAAGCCAGCACGTCCGCTATCTCTGATTGTTGTTATCGTGATTATTGAGAATATTTCCGTTGTGATAGATGCAAAACTTCTGATTTATTCTTCGCAGATTCGGTTTCAACGGAACAACTCGAGAAAATGATGCCCACATTTCTGAGTCACGAGTCATGATTCAGAAATGTAGCGGTAGTCATGAATCATGACTACCAAGTCCGCTTCTTCCGCCAGGTCCGCTAGGTCCGCTAAAAAAAAATCCAGGTCCGCTATAGCATGCGTAGCGGACCCCTGGTTGCGCCACTGGAAGAAGAGCCGTTGCCGTGGGTCGCTCCAGTAGAATCGGAACCAAAAGCATTCTATGGAAGCGACACACGGCGACATATTTCTACAATCCGTCGGACCGGTGTCTCTTCATATAAATTAAGAGTTGATTGTCAAATTTATTTATCCTAGCTTTCGAGTTGGTGATTTCTTCAATCGAAGCAGTCGTTTTTCGGCGCATCACCGAGTTTTCGTCGCTCAGAATTTTACGAGCCCCCGGAAAATGCTTTTGAAATCACAGGGAGGAAATCTATAGAAGATAACACAGTGTATAATGTATAATGATAATATATCACACCGTTTACTGCTGAATACAAGATACTGAATACGGTCGATCATTCTGGTATGCACGACTGCCACGCAGCAACTCAGAGAGTCAGTAAGGCCATAGTTTCGATCCCCGATAACCTCTAAAATGAAGGTTCATCTAGACCCCACACCCTCATGAGGGTGCACCACGAAGCCATGAGGTCGATTCACAGCCAGAGATAGAGGTGGATGTACGCGACGAGTCTCGATATGCCCAGAGCCGATGGATCCGGCAAGGCCAGTCTCGTTGAACAATTCACCGTCATGCGGATCGTCGCAAAAAGGTTCAACATCTTTGGCATCGCTCGCAGAAGTTTGATTACTAGAGCCTGGAAGTTTAGGCATTATTCATTCATCACACTCCATCAATTCATGAAAAAAAGTATTGTAAGTCGAGTACTTCGATGATATTTGACAAACAAATTCATGGGCTAGAACATTCGAGCACCATCGAAGAACGAATCCAAGGAAGTTGCGGCGCCTGGAATCGCGGCTCTAAATGTTTTCCAACACTAGAATTTTTGGACATCACGGCTCGATACTTGCAGCCCATGATTCAAGCGCAGCTGTCCGTATCTCGCTAATTAACGCACCTCGAGAACATATCTCCATTTGATTTAATGGGCACTTCGAAGTCAACGTGGGAAACCACTTCCTGGGAAAAACCATAACCATCTGCTTATCGCGTCTTGTATCGTTTGCGGACCAGCCACGATTTCGTGATGGCGGCTGTTATGGCTCAAGTTTTCGAGGTAGAGGGAAGCAAGCTGCTCGAGAAGTGCTGGTAGTGAATCATAATTTTGGAATTTCCTGCATCCTCGAGTCCACCCTCTCCGATCTCTTAGAAATTACGCACCCATCTCGTGGAAAAATTTCCCGAACGGCCTGAAGAAGCCGTTCTGACCTCTTCTCAGAGGTCTCAGTCTGAGATGAGTAGAAACCTGGCGCGTGTGCATTCGCATATGTGATTCTTATGGGTGTAGGCGAGACCTTTTGTACGCTGCTCGCCTCGACATCTGTCACGCCATCCAACTCATGAGGGTGGAGGAAACAGCTGATTCCTCTGTCTGGATGATTGGCGGACTCCAAACCTAGGTCAGGACGTCTCTGAGATGAAAATTGTTTTGACCCGAATGGCCAGTCCAAGACGTTTTTGCATCGCATCGCGTTTTGCTTCTTTGTTGCTTTCTCCTGCCTTTTGTCCTTCTTCCCCTGATTCCTACTTCCGCCTCGGACATCGTTTCCAAGCACGGAGTGGGTCAGCGAAATTGCGAACGTCAAAAGTGAACTCGGCACAGGCTTTTTCGTAGATGTCGGTCGGTCGCCGCTGTCGTCGACTCCGTTGTTGTTCTGCGTCGAGGAAGAAGGCGTATTCTATTTGCATAAAGCTCGTCGCCCGCCCGCCCGCCCAGACCAACAATGGGATGCCCGTCAGTCAGTCAGTCAGTCAGCCCATCCGCTTGCCAGCACGCGAAAGATTCTTCAAGTCGCGATCGCGACCTTGCCCAACGAAGAGCGAGTTTTGAAACGCGTGCCGTATGTGCCACGTCCGTCTACCCTGAGAGCAACTCGAGCGACGACAGAAATCTACTTTACCGGCGCACAGAATAACAGCTGCACGCTCGACGGAGCGGACCAAGCTTCAAATCTCCACTTCCCATCTGACGCCACATGCTTTTGCAATCAGCAGCTGCACGTACATGCAGGAATCACCTATCGAACCTCGTTCCTCCCTCACGCACAAAACCCAAAATGTCTCTCATCCGTTCCTCATCCGAGCCTCCTCTGGGGTTTGATTTCTCGATGGATTGGGGAGCCCCACACCGTTACCTCTGGTCCTGATGAAAATCCAAGGACCTCTCCCAGACAAACGCAGGAACTCGTGACGAAGAGACTCAACAGAGGAATTTCCCGGGAAGCCAATGAATGACAAGAGTGCGACGCAATCCCTCTGGCATGCGCTCTCTGCCTCCGCCATTGCGACCCCTTTTTTGTCTATTCATTCCCGACCGCCGCCGCGACGGCAGAGTTGTCCCTGGTCAACATCATTATCCCGCGGAGCTAAACTAGGACTACGAGATTCAGCTTCTGTTCTTGTTCGTGCTCACTCCGTGTTAATAATGCCGGCTCAGGTCATCCGACTGGGATCAGCAGTGACGTCATTTTAGTAGTAGGTTTCACAACAGCAGATATAATTTACGATGCTGGATGGAACACAGCCATCAATGTATACTGGCGTACTTACTTCTAGCATGAAATTATCTCGTGATCATAAACTTCCCAACGATTCGATGGAAAGACGACTCAGGTTTGTAGAGACACTTCGAAGTCCTCAGACCTGAATGCGGTTCCTCAGAATCGAGAACAGGTGGTTCTGGGAGACGACGAATTGGGGTAAAAGGATGGAACTTTCAATGTGATTCAAACCTAAAAAAAGAAACTGCCTTTTTGGTATTCTATTCGATGACTTTTGGCTCCTGTGATGTTCGTATGCCCTCTCTCAGCTCAATTGTGATCCGGTTGAAACAAAATGTTCCCGTAATTCAAGGAATGGTTCCATTGCTCAAGGGAAGACAAGCGATTTGTTTCTTTGAGGATGTTTTATTCAGTTTTATGATTCAACTCGTTCGGCGCACCTATAAATTTCCATCGTGCCAGGTTCTGCATCCAATGCATCTCGATAAGAAATTCTCCGTCGATGTTGCTGTCGAGGCCAACGCATCGCCCGCTCGTTGATTCGAAGGATTGGCGTAGAAACAAAGAAAGCAAAAGAGAGAATGGACGAATGGGGGTTCCTCCTCTCGGCAGATGTAACCGCGCACTTGCAAACAATGGAAATAAGAGAAAAGGCTATTCCATGAAATGAGGGACATATATGTACGTAGGTGCATACGTTCTTTGTACTCGTGGCCCATTCATGTAGTCCCTGCACGTCCTTGAGATCGAGTTGGAACTCACGCGAGAGTTCGAATACAGACGCAGACTCCTGCGATTGAGCAAACGCTCGTTCCGACTGAGTTAGCAGCGCAGTTGAGGATTTTACGAGTTGAAGCCATTTCATATGTGTGTCTCTCCCGAACGTTGTGTCCGCAGTTTCCTTGAACCCCAACAACCCGCTAAACACACCGCCGAAGCTATGCAACGCATTAATTGCAACACAATGTTCCTCTCAATCCCGTCGGGCAGCCCAAATCCAAATCGCTTAGGGACGGACGCTGAGAACGGGCCAGCGGCAGGTGACCGGCCAAGCCTTCCGGCAAGGTCTTCAGGCCACCGATAGCCGAGCCTAACCACCTCGCCATAAGTTGTGGGCTGTTTCGTGGCACCCTGTCGCACATGCACAGGCCGAGTAATTACGTCCGATGAACGTTTGTTCATGGACTGGTCAGCCGAATCGGCGTGTTTCGGGTCAGCGAGACGTGAGTTAGCCTCTACCAATGCTGGTGGCTTTTTTCGAAGGCCAACATTACCTTCATTCGCTAGAGTAGATTCCATCATTTCGAGCAGACTCAATTGAAGTTTTATTTCCTAAATGTACGCAGGAGGTCAAATGTGGGTCCTCCTTCCGTCCTCCTTTTCCGATTTGAGCCCCTTCTTCTTACCTTCCTTTGTATCCTCTATTAGTCCACTAATCCAAGTTCCCCTTTTTAGCTTTTCAGCGCCTCGCTCATTTCCTTCTCTCCTCCTCCCGTTTTTCGTTCCTCCTCCTCTTCATCATTCTTCTTTCCTTCTTCTTTTTTGTCTCCTCCTCGCCATCTTCCTTGTTTTGCCCCTCTCCTTCCTCACCCCTCTCTTTCTCCGCCGTACGTCTTCCCCCCCGCCCCCGGCCCTTTTCCTCCCTGATTCCCCAGGCGGCGAACGAATGTTTGGAACACAGGAGGGCCGCACATTAACAAAACGAAACGTTTAGGACTCAGTTTCTGTTGCTCTCGCCGCTTGTTTATGGGCGACTGCGGCAAGCTGCTCAAAGATACTCTTGAGTTTTCGGTGGCGTGGCGTAGAAACATTTGGCATAATCGCAACAACAAATGGTTCAAAACAAGGTTGGAGGCGCGAACGTTCAAACCGAAGGACCGCTCAGATGGATCATGGCCAGCGGTTAGAGGGAGAGTTTGGGAGAAAGCGGGAAACTCCCGTTCTGATGAAAAATTGTTATTTCCAGAAGAAACATACAAGCTTCTCTCCTAAATGAAGCTCGAGAATGACTCAGACTCCGGAACCGTTCCCCGTGCAACGGCGTGCCACCGCCAGCAACTTGAAAGCTTGAATGGTGAGCGCCGAACAAAGTGTGGTCTCGACGTTTCCTAAGTATGCGGTGCTTGGAAGCAGGTTTTTCTGTTCGATTGAGATATTCATAGAGAATGAGAAATCCGTCTGCGGAACATTTTGTTGAACTGCATCCGTAATCACCCGAACAGGCAATACAGTAGAGCATAACTCGCGCATGAGCACTCGCATTCTCAAACAGCCGTTTCTGTGCTCAGAGCTGCACTCAAGGGATTGTTGACAACAGCGAGCCATCATGATTAGGAACGTAATTCGAAACCCGGCCGGCCGGCAACTCCGGATGCCATCTAGAAATAGTTCCACTCAATTCATCGGCACGATTCTTTCAATGCCTTCTTCGAACGTTACGGAACAGCCGTCAGGAAACTCATAACAATGTATTTCTGAGTTTCCTCCGTTTGAATCTACTTGACATCAAAAGTCGTCGGAATCCGTCAACGAGTACCGAGATCGACGCTGAATTTCTCTTCACGCGAGATTTTTCTTTGTTTTTCTCGGAGAGTTATGATTCGATGTTCGTCGAAGGGGTTTCACCATGGCGTTGACAAAGAGTGATATATTTAGCACCTGACCGACTACTTTGTAACAACCCTTGCATCGTAAGCGACGAATTCGTATATAAGGGGTCCGAAGCGAGATGAATCGTTCTCTCGGCGGTTTCTTGCAGATTTGGCTTCACGAGCAACTTATATTCCTCCGATTCGTTCAGTGTGTTCGTTCTATTCGGTCGAAAAACTTCATAAGAACTGGCACATAACTTTGATGAAAGTTCGAAATCGAAGCCGCTTACGGAAGACTCCTCGAAAAAATGAAAACAGCTTGTTGCATACTGATTGATACTCTCTTTGGGCGGCTATATCCGACCAATGATAATGAGAATCGGCCGTGAAGAAAACCTGAAATACCAGAATCGAAAGCTCAGATTTTCTCATTTGTTTGACGCGATAATCCTTGGTCTGAGAGACTAATGCGACTGGCGCAGCTCTCACCGATTTCGTTCTCAACCGTTGCTTCGGTATCATTTAAAGTGTTTCGAATGAAAAGGAGCGTACACGATACCCGCCGAAAACCGCGGACATTCTTGGTTCCTTTAATCACATCATTTGTGCACAAAGATGGCGCACATCCTTCGCACGGGAACGGCTCTATGTGGCCGAGACAAGACTCGATTGTGATTATTCGTCGTCGACGGCGCTCATGAGAGATCCGTCTGGGAGTCCAAAACAGTTGCCCACGTTCGATAACCCAGGCTATTTCTTATCACGCGGCGGATTTTCCGTCAAGATACGACGACAATCTCGAAGTCTGAAGGTACTAGTTCAATCGATTTGGAATACTTCTTCATTTCAAAACTCTCGGTGAAACCGTTTTCCTGAAACCGCCCCTAAATCCGAGAGGAGATCTCTCTCCCTCAATTAGCGTACGAATCCCTCGGAGCGAATGACATTTCGAGACGACAAAGTAAGGTCAAGGTGATCTGCCTGCCAACTTCGAGCCTCAGTAGGAAAGCAACCAAATACGCTTCGAGCACGTTCCCTTGTACTTTAAGCGGCTTCGTTTTCCCGTGAGGCTCCTAAAGTGGGTGTTGTTGAACGTTTTCGGGACGCAACATCTGAGATGATCCGGATCTGAGGATCGGAGATCCTTGTCGTATGACCTATCACCTTCGCGCAGAGCGAAACAAAACACATACGAGAAGAGAACTGTTGCAGAAACGGCGCTCGTGCATCGCACTAACACCGTGACAGCAGAAGGGGAGTCTTTGTGCGATTCGTCGTTGCTAAGATCTCGGATTGGAAGTTATGCAGGACCGATAGAGATCGGAATCATCATGGGAAGAAGTTCCTTCGCCCTTCCATATCGATTGTTCTGACATGAGGCTTCGGGCTGTAGTAATGAAATCACACGCGTAGTCGGATTCAAACTCAACGAAGCGTTTACATCGAAACTCTCAGACCCGGGAGGGAAAAGTGGAAGTTCAATTCGTTTCAATGAATCGCAAAGAAAAATGTAGTAAGAGAGAACGTTTAACCGAGTGAGTGAAAGTCACAAGATGACGGGATGTTAGTAAAAAATGGATAAGCAGAGGCGTGACAGCGCGGCCCATGTCAAAACACTTCAAAACGCAGGCTCAGAGCTCCAGCAGGCTGAGATGACACGTGTTCACCTTTCAAGCGAAACGTTTCACGAGTCCTTCGCATCCTCCGTTTTTGAATCTCCGGGAAAGAGCGGAGAACGGAACAAAGGGAAGATTATATATTTAGCAAAGTAAAATCCAGTCACAGCTGTTCGAATGGAAAATGTCAGAGCTGCTGAAACAGGTGCTGTGTACGTGAGGTTTCCCCGTGAATGTCTGATCCAATAAAGCTCAACAAATCCCGCTATCGGTGTGATTCTCTTTTCTTTCGTGCCCTCCCTCAGGCCGTAATCTGTGACATCATTAACGAGGCGGACTACAAAGCGCGGTGAAAACTCAGCCATCTCGTCTGTGGGATGGTTTTCACAGGATACCATGTACATGTAATGATACAGTGAATTGTCCAAGTGTAGCTCCGGAGGCACTCCCGTGCAGTACTTTGGATTGTAGTTCATAAACAGCCCGTAAACTTTGGATTAGGTGTATGAGCAAACTCTGGATGGCGCAAACTATTCGCGCACATTCACCAGCAGGACGGGATAATAGACAAGCTCCTCGGCACCTGATTTGCGGAATTCGCCGCGGCAGAGATATGATATACGAGAAGAACTGCATAATTGAGCATCGAGGCGAAGCATAGCAGAGACGAGCTCACATTACGACTCATCAGACGTCCTTTAGGGTATTAGCCCGACCGAAGTTGACGAATTCGTCATTAACTAATCGCAACATGCCGCAGGATGATACTCTTCCATCTCTACATGTACATATGCATATGTATCTGAAGAAAGAGGGCACATATAGTTCACGTTTTCTCGATCCTCAAATTCTTGACATTGGCGGCCTCTGGAGTGGCGGGGCTAGCAATAGCCGCAACCTCCGGTCGCATCAGCAGCAGGGACAGAGTCCACAGTGCGAATCCAACTCATCGTTTCATCATTACTCATGAAGTGTTTTCTGTTTAGTTTGCTCTCGATCTCAACAATGACCTCCTCAATCTCCGGCCCGTGTCCAATGTCGAGGACCTGGTTTGAAACAGCCCGCTGTAGATGACGGGATCCAGAGACGTTCTAAGGGTATCTCAACATTTCCATGCGGAGCGCTGTCGGTGTCAACATTTACCACACCCAATCTTGAGCACCGCGGAGACGCGACCCGGCCGACAAAGACAGACGTTCTCTGATTTACGTCTGTTTTCTATGAATGCTTGGTGGCTTGGCATGAAAAGGGTCAAGAGGAGCCGAGATACGCGAGAAAGGGCGAACGAATGGAACCGACTTCCAGTGGCACCGGACTGTTGTGGAGAGATCTTCAATTAGGTCCACTCATATAGGCTGTGCACGATCTTGCCTACGTGCGACGGAATGTGATCCCCGATACTGCTTCGACTCCTGCTATTTGGAATATTCCGCTTTGGATCCCCAAAAGCATCGCTCCGGCTTAATTATCCCAATGAATTTCATCAGCGCCCATCGTTCATTGACAAAGCGAGCTCTTGGAGAATCATTTTGGTCTCGGCTCATCGATCGAGCTTTGAATACCACTTCTCCCGGGAGGTTTAGCATCTCAATTGGCTTATATGCGTCTTGTTTAGCATCCAACTCGAGTCTATTTATCCACATTTAACAGAAACAAACACGACGGCCTGCCCCACCCTTTTGAGTCGGAAGCTACAGCAGTCAGCGAAGCTTCATCACCAAGCCTCGCTTGGCTCCGCTACCTTCTGGTTGACGGCAGAGTTGTGAAGGGAACTGTTTCCCAACGTTTCGAAGAGTGAGTTCTGGGTCAGCGGGCTTCAACCTGTTTTCCACGAAACCTTACGGTTCCGCCGACACCCATTCTCCGGAAACCCTGAGGTTCCGCGGAGCTTGCGTTCAGCTGAATCCGATAACCTGAGTTTCAGGAGAGCAAATCGTTCGAGCTTCAAGCAAGTTTCGCGTGGTTCGTGAATTTCCGCCAATTGGACCAGAAAAGTTCCGAAGTTGACTCGAAATCACAACAATGGATTTTTTCGAGAACATTCTCCGTGCCGACGCAAAATACTCCCCAAATCAATGAAAATGCTCCGCTCAAGGCTGCAGCGGTGAGATTTCGAGCTCGTTGTCTCATGAACATGCTCTACCAATCCTCTCCGCATGAGAAGAGATAGTTTCTGATCCTGCCTTGCGGGTGCCGAAGGGCTCGACTCGATCAAGGGAAGATTGATTCCGTTCTCTGAGATTGGACGAATCCGAGGCGAGGTCAATTTCTCTATCGATCTCTCAACTGTGAAAACTCATCTCAGTCGGGAGCTCTTCCAAACTTCTCTCTCCTCCGTGTCAAGCGGGGCGCGCATTGAACTTCAAAGATTGTTCATTCCCTCGTCGCGACGACCGCACCCTATCGATATCTTGGCTTGAGAATCTCCACAACTATCCCGAAAGAATAATTCTCCAGACCTCAGAAGAATTCCGAATGGCCTCCGAATTCCGAGCTGGCGGTTCATCCCTTGATCTCGACTCGGATTTCTCCGATTTCAATAAACTTGACAGTCCACCCGAAAGACCATCGATGAATACCATGGGGTTGACCGCTGCTCATTTCCTTCCTCGGGCTTGTTCGTGCAAAATATCAGCAATCTCCTGATTCCAACGGCGGCGTGGTGTTGAGTTCGACTCAGAGACTACACAGTGCTCTTGCAACTTCCAGTAATAAAGCGGAGACTGCCATCCTCATTCGGGAGGCCAGCCGTACTCAATATCTTTCAGCTGATCTCCATTCCAATCTTAGAGCCTACAACGGCTCCGTGATCCAATATCGAGGTTGATCAGGTGGAAACCTGAGAGTCTAACTAAACGAGCCATTCTCAATTTACTTTTGATATAATTCCATTCATGTGATCCTCTCTCTCTCTCGCTTCCCGCCGTTCAATCCAGGCCCGTTCCCTTCGCTTGTTCCGTTCCTCGCTTCCCTTCCTGCAACCGTCGCGTCGTCTACGTGCAAAACCTCCGAGAATAACTTCTGCGTTCTGCGCAGTCCTTCCTCCGGCTGAGCTTCTAGTTCCCAGTTGTACAGAGTTGCCCATCGGACGATGTTCGATAGAAGCCGAAAGTGGTTGGTATTGTCGGAAAGAAATTGAAGTGAGAACATATGGTTCTCGAATCCGTTCGAATTGATGACCGGAGATAGAATCGGCTGCGGAGGAAGGAGACGGCTTCGAGATCTACGTCGACCGAAGGAGAAATCTGCTGCTCCCGAAAAGCGAAGTTGGGGCGAACAGAGGCGCCGTTCGTCCACCGTGTCGTCTTCCGCTCCCCTTCGGCTTCTCGGCCCCTGGTCTCGGGGACAGGCTCCCGCTTCTCTTTATTTGAGCTTTACGAGGATCGCTATCTGCCACCGAACCCTCAACATGTGTACCGGGGCCAGACCTGGAGAGGAGTAAGCCGGATGTATGAGTTCACTGTTGACTCCGTCACGGCTGTTGGCTGAAACCTCTTCCGAGGAAATTCAATCATGGACCACATCGCGTGGCCGTTGCCCACCAAGTAACACCGAATACTCGAGGAATTGAAGCTGCGCACTTGAGAAAAGAAACCTCGGAAAGCCTTCCCTCGTCTAGCTCCCGTGGAAGTTGCGATCTCCGAAACTCCTCCAAGACTCCAAGCTATCCTATTTCGCTACGAAATTCGCGAGAAGCTTCTTCTACATCGTTCGAAACAACATCGATGATGAGACCCCCGATACAAAACGCAAGGGAATCTCATCTTCAGACAGTCGGGAGCCCGGAGTGCGTTCTGCTTCGAAGTCGCCTCCTCCTTCTCCTGACCGTTTTATATTTCCTCTCCTTTTCAAACTGTTCTCCGTTGTTCCTTAACCGCATGGGAGTTTCCTTCATTGGACAAACTTTCGAATCAGCATACTGTTGTCGATTCGGATTGGCTTCCGCTAAGAAAAGCGCTCGTCCCCCTTGTCTGGCTTGTCTCTGTCATTCTGATTGTCCGTTCGTGTGTTCGTCGTGTTTGCCCAACAACTTCGCCAACAAAGTGCGCTGTTTCCAAGCATCGGATCAGTCACATTAAATTTCAATTGGTGTCCTTCGCTCTAATCCTTCCGGTCCGTTAACGTACGATGAAGAGAAGCGGAACTTTACGAGATCTCAATCTCCTCCGCCTTCCTCCCGCGTCGTAACATCAGCCTGCGTTCGTCGCGTATTGGCTCGATTCGCAGAAATCGAAATTCTTTCGCTGCCGTGCGTCCTACTATTTCACGCGCCAACTGCTTGATGGAGTGAACTGTGAAATTCCTGCGTCGACTGAGATCAAATTTCTCCCGAGGTATAGCTGACTGAGTCGAAGGAGTTCAGCTATAGCTTCATGCCCCCGAGCAGGATGGATGACGAAGACGACTTCGCGCTGACGAGGAGCTCGGCGGAAGTGATTTAGGTCGCGAGCGATTTCAAAGTCGAGTCGGATAGCCGGGATTAGGTTTCCCGCCAGGCAGGCGATATTTTTCTACTTGTAAAACGCTTACCGACAATCAGCGTCAGAACGAGAGCGATAGCTGCTCAAACGCCTTCCAGAATTGGATTCGCACGTGCGGAACGATTCGAGAATGATCGAACGCATCATTCCGAACAAGGTGGAGGAAATCCTCGTCTCGTTGAAAATCCATCGCTCTCGAACGCCTCCGCAGACAATGTCGAACGATCTGCTCGACAAAGCTCCCATCCATTGTCAGAAAATCCGAGTTTAGCACGGGGTTTTTACAGTGTATAGTTTCCAAGTACTTCGGAAGGCCAGCCCAATGTCGACCCGATGAAAATGTGCACGGAATCCGCAAGCACACTTGGAATATTCTTCGAGGTTATTTTGGTTGGCGCATGCTGCTATCGTGAGAAGTCCAATTTGGTTTCACGCTGGCCACTTCCAGCATCCAGCGGGACCTGGACCAACCCCTAGAAAGTTTCGAGCACGACAATAAAACTGTGAATCCCTTCTTCAAGAGAGCAAAACACTGATTCTCAACCTTCTGGAGTCAATGACTCCTTATCACGAAAAAGTCTACGTCGATGACGAGGGCTACCCTTATGAGCTACATCGCGGGCGAAATGCTGTCCGCCAGCTTGCCAACATCTAACAACCGAAAACAGGCGTTCAAGATCGAGTGTTTGCTCGATCGTACGCCGCAGCTGCAAAAACGTGACCCGAAGTGATCGATGGATCAACGGAGTAGCTCAAACGTCTGGAATGAATTGTTCGATGTAAGATATGGTCCCGTGGTTCACTAACAGCTGATATATTATCCTCCACATGGGCTTAGTGTTACAACGAAACGCAAACTCGATCTGAAACCGATTAACAAGCGTCGCTTCGTGTCCGATGATATTGGAGCGCTTCGGGGACTTGAATCAAGGTTCTCCGAAGTCGTTGAGGCGTGGATTGATTCCACGTCCGCCACATACGTCGAACAATTCTCCCGCAGTTCCGGTGGCACTTCCGGTTTTGTATTCCAGGCTCGTGTTCTCTGAGTTTCTTGTCTGAGGAGCCAAAACCAGACCCTGTCTCAGGAGGGAGCACGCGACGCAATCGCTGCTCGCGTGACTCTCTCACAACACGAAATCCAAATACTGGAACTCTATTCGCTTCGAGCTCACAGGCCATGAAAGCAGCACTGGGAGACCCAGAGCGCGGCTTGTGAACGAAAAGAGAAGCTCCCTCGAAGATCCTGCTCGCTTAGACCTCCGACCGCTTGCGTTTTTGCTGAAAAGGCTGCTGACTTCATGGAAACAATTTCTACTTTCGAAAACAGAGGGAACTTAAAAACATGACGTCTTCGAGTGAACAACCCGGCTTGCCTTCCGAAGCAACGTTTCGGAGAATCCCAGTCGGGCTTCAGCGGTCATTAATCTGCTTCTCCGAAGTCAGTATCCATCTACCTGATTCTGTCCTGCTCCATCGGTCGAATGTGAAAAGCCCGCCCGTAAAGTGCTCCGCACCGCCAACTATCGCAGAGTTGTAGCTAGGCTTATCACGTCGCGCTCCATAATTGCAGTCATAAACTAACGACGAGTTTTCCGTTGACAGCGCTGTCGCAAGCTAGCAACAGCTGTTTTTACTTTGAAGATCACCTACCCTATGCACGGCGAGGAATAGTTGAGAACGGAAGAAGTTTGAGGCGGACAAAAACACGGAGCTCGCGACTAGAACCGAAGAGCAAACGAGAATGAAGCGAGGGGTCTTTTCCAAGGGATGGAACGAGAAATGAAACTTTCACCTCGGTATTCCCAGCCCGCGATCGTCACGGATCGAAGCGCTCGTCCTCAGCTCTTCGAACAACTCGAACCTTGTTCCTACCCTGTCCTTGAACTTGCTTTAGTGCAGAGACGGCAAAACTCCAATTGAGATGCAAAGAACTCAAGCTGATGAGGTGATACTTGACGGTCGCGTATTCGTCACAGAGAGATGGTCGAGTCGAGTCTTCAATCGATTCATCGATCTTGCGATGATCTCCCATCGTTCATTCGAGGAATCTGGAAAAGCATCATCCCTCGATTGGACAGATGGATCAGTATAAACGAGGTCAACACTTGACCGAAGGCCAACTCGGAATGCACTCAAGCGGTCTCTGAAGGCGAAGTTTCGTCTCAATATACTTTTTGTGAATCGATTCGGATCACGTTCATCTTCCCCAAAAAGTGAGCCGAGTTTGCTCGCTCCTGTTGCACAGAGACCTCCAACGAACGAAAAGGAAATCGTTCCGTAGAGGTGGACCGATTGCGGAGTAATGAATAAATGGACACCACCGTCGCCGCTCGCGGTTACAGGCGGATATCTTACCCGACCCTCTTGCGGATATGTCCCGGATTCAAAGCAATGATTCTTTGAGAACTCAACATGGAGACAATATCGATGCGGACGATACATAAATGTTGTTGACGAGTCGCAACTTCCGAAATTCTTCAAACTGGGCATGCCACTAGATAAGAGGGAGGAACGCGTTTTCGAGGTTTCTTCGATTCCTCCGATTTTTCATCACCACACGAGCACAACGCGCGATTCGTCTCGGAGGCCGGACTTCCGTGCTTTTCTGTCTGCCCCACTCAAAGCCAAGTCGGCACTAATTGGAGTCTACCTCCGACGATGACCACGAGGACGACACTGGACAACGGAGCACGGAAGTGACGTCGACGTCATCGAACACGGGGTCGAGGTCGCAGTTCGAGGAAGCCGTGGGAAAGCCCAGCGGAATAGCGAACGTTGCGGGAACTCGTGGCTTTCCATCAAAGGTCTCGTTGCCAAAAAACTCAAGTCTGAAAGAGTAAACAACAGCGTAACGAGAGCAGCCGTGTTTTGAACGAACAACTTTGCGTAACGCCGGGTCCATTGAGACCAGCCGAAGCCGTCGCACCGAGAGTTTCGAGAACGAGGTGTCTGCGGAGCGATCGTCGGTGGTTTCAAACGCAACAACGACGGAGAGAAGACGAATTCCACTCGTTGGAATCCACGAACACTTGTCGTTTCGAAACCGGAAATTACCTCACTTCGATATCGATCGGCAAACTGGCAACTTGTGAGTCAGAACCTTTCGCCGCGGAGGGAGGAGACGCTTTCCAATATCAGAGTCGCTTCAGCTGCTTCCATGCCGTCTCGGCGGATGAGGAAGGCACAAAAACCCCCGGCTTTGAAGCTTCTCTTCCTATGAGGGTATTAGGACTCCACACCGGACCCCGTTCCAAGCTGTTGTGCGTCCAGAAAACTGATCTGATCTCTCGGTTTCTCTTTGAGAGTTCCAAACCGAGGTTTCAACAGCGCGGATTCCGTGGTCTGACTTCGACTCTTTGGATGCCTTCCTTCTTGTCTCTAGTCAGTGAGGGAGGAACATCAAGCCATCAAGTGAAAACATGCCGAGGAAGTTGCGTTCTTTATTTTCCTTCCGATTTTCGTTGCTGAACGCAAAACTAGGTCTTTTGAAATTCTCAACTCTGCCGCTGATGATGATGCTTCTTGCAACGAGTCGGAAACGCCTCGATCATCGAGTGGGAAACAACGAGGCGAGAAGACGAATTGAAATTTTTGATCCGTATCGAGTCTGTTCTGCCGTCCCGGGATTCTTCTCACTGTCCGGGAGTGATCAAAGAGTCACACAGCGACTCGAGTTCTTCTCTTTTCATGAAAGTTTCAGTAGTTGCATCGTCCATCACTCTGGCGCTCACGATTTGCTGGATTCTTCCCCAAAAAGACGGAAATCGGGAAGCCCGGGACCGACACAGGGTTCGTTCCTCATCATTGAAAGTTGAGAGGGTCTCAAGGTCTCTGAGGGGTTCAATACATGCCCCAAGTCAGAGCGCCCGAATCATTGTTCCAAAAATGTAAAGCCTGGTGGCGAAAATTTTTCCCTCTTGTCCGATAGATCATGAAACCTGAATGGGGGAAAACCCTTTTGCTTCTTGTGATCCTTGTGTTCCCAAAATCGGACGTGCGATTCGACTCAAACTCGAGGCACCTCATTCCAAATTATGAACTCTTTCAGTTCGCATCGAAATCGATACCGCTTTACAAGGAGTGGAGATGTTTTCTCACATTCTGAATAACTGTCAACCGCTTAGTCGTAGGATATCGAGATCGTCGCAGTCGACGAAAATGTCATCATCAGGTTCGGTAACCCTTCAAGTCAGGACGTTGATGTGACATCGCGTCGTCGACTCCTGGATCAGACAACAGCGAGAAAAAAAAACGAAAAGTGACGTCTCCCGATACGCAACGCGATATTTCTGTTATCTGCGCCAGATCGGAGTCTCGCGAAGGTCTATCCAAGCAACAGTGGCTGACACGAGAGCTCCCGGAACATCCGAGATCTGGTATCGGATTTCCTCTGGACTATTTTCTCGCGTAAATTGAGTTCAGGTCTGAAGGTTGGAACTAATGACTTGGACGCTGCCACGTGGAGCTCTTGTGTTCGAGGATGTCGAGCCTATATTCCCGCATCATTTTGTTTTGGATCGTGTTCGAGCTCCTATTCCGCGTTGATCTATTTCCGCTATCACAAGTTGTTCCTATCGAATCCAGAGAGCTCGTGATGGATAAGTTCATCCGCGGAACTGAGCGCAATTCGGCGAGTCTACGATAGTGCTCTCAACAACTCGCAAGAAGAGTTGACGGCGCGACCGCGGCGTAGACGTAGACGTAGCCCATGATGTCATCGTGGGATCTGTCGGTTGACTTCTCACCGTCGGTCGGTCCCCAATCCTCTTCCGGGCACTCAAGCGTAGAGCCTCGTTACTAGCGGTCACTTCACGCGCTGTCAGAGCAATCGATGGTTTTTCCGAATTTGTCCTCAAATCGACCTCATATTCACCTTGTTGGTCCCGATCGTAAGAATATCCGCCTTTCAACGGACCATCATTCGCATCAGAAAACTAAAGATACTTCGGAATGTTCTCCACTGCCCTTGCGATGTCGAGACTGATTATATTCAATATACGAGGAACAAATAAAATCAATATTCGGAACGATGTCCCGTTGTCGAGAGTTTCTACTTCATCATTTTGTCATCATCCGAGGTCGTTTCAGTAAGTATCTTTGTTTATACTCATACTTTCTTTCTCTGCGTGTCCTTTGCTATTCACCAAGAGCTCAGGGGAAGGTGGGGAACGAGGGGGGATGAAACTTCGCAGCCATAAACTATGGTGTGCACCCACTACCGCGAAAGTCCATCACCGCGTATGTCCGGTACCGCGAAAAAAATTCGTCGTCTCTCTAAGCCAGGGGAGCTTCTATGCACAGCGCCGATAGAATGGACTGGACATGTGTCTGAGGTTCAGACTTCACGTCCAGTTCTGTACTCCTTTCAGATTCTAGATTGATCTTCTGGAGGAATCTATATTTGGCGTGGGTTTGTCTTCCGAAATGCCTGATACCGAAGATGCTTCCCTCCGCACGGTTTCTTCGCAATTTTCCACCGATTCAAAGCAGGAAAGGTCGCATACGATTCTTGGCGGTCTAGAATCCCATCGTGAGGTGTGACGATTTTCAGGGATTATAACTCCATGTAAAAGCCGAGAAAGAGAGAAGAGGATGAAGAACTGACATGTATTGTTCGACAATTTTTATGAAATAATGATCAGGAAGAAAGAAATCTAGTTGGGACTACATCTAAAAGGAAGACATGAGATCTTCTTGATCTCTCGCATCTACAGAACTCCCGCCAAGGTATTACGAAAATGGTCAGAAAATTCCGAACAGCAAATGCATGAGCGATCCCGAAATACATTGTGGAAGACCATGCTCTGGAATTGAATCAAAAAAGTCAAGATAAAAGCCAGCTCTGCATTCTCTCTGGACGACCAATACGCCCAGCTCGTCCAATCGGTGCATAGAAGCTTCCCCGGCTCAGAGGAAGCACGGAATTCTTTTGCGGTGATGGGTACTCGCGGTGATAGGATGTAAACTGAAGTACGGCAACATGGTTCAACATCTGGAGTTCTTCGTGACACCACGAAATCAACTCTTGAAGTTCGCCAACTCAACTCCGCGATGGTTAACTTCAGTCATTCAAGTTGTGAATATGAGTTTCTCCCAAATGTTGCGCACTTTACCCCAGCCGAGAAGCGGAAAGGAACGGACGATCTATAAATTGCTTTCCATGTGCGCAAACTTAGCAAGTAATGATCATTCTCCGGACATATTGGACTCAGCTCAATCGGTGCGAAGTCGGATTCGTCGATTTCTTCACTCGAGTCGCCCCGATTCACAGATATGGCCCCTCGGTGGATCCAACTATTCTGGAATCTAGAATGATGAGATCTTTTCGTTGTAAACATAACGACTTTCATCTTTTCTCGTTTCCATCGAAATTCCATCATTAAAGTAGGTACAATTACTTCCAATGAAATACCTCGAGAGATCTGCTGCCATGAGACATCGACTCCAGCGGACTGTTCCCACGCTACAGTTGTTAGTTGTAACTAGTTACCACAACTTCTGCGCCACTCCGACCGCTGCTAGGCGACGCGAGCGAAAATGATGATTTCCTTCATTGTGATTCGACGTGTTGTACCCTTCGAACTTTCTGTATCACTGATCAAAGCGCGACAATAATTGAGGTCGTCAATATTCACGACATGAATGAGAAAATATTCGCGATCGACTCGTCCAAAGAATTGAGGAATTCGTGGCAAGTGGCGGGGAGGAAAGTTTGTCTCATCCAATAATCAGGACTCGATTTCACATCGTCCGATGATCCGGACTTGGATTCTTTGTGAAATCCCCGAATGTGAAAAAAGTTCCTTGTTAATTTCCGAAGATTCTCTTCCTTCGTGCCGCAGCTCCAAACGAGACCCTGTGGAGCTGATTTGTTGGACCGCATCTCTCGTCTCGCTCTAAAACCTGTTGCTTCGTTCGGCGGCTGAAGCCGGGAGGATTCCAGGGGCGCCCGTTGATATGCGAATCCCGTATGAGATGACCGATAACGGCCAAGAAAAGGAAAGGAACGCGACTCCCAAGGAGATGATCTCCATTTCTCTCCCTCGCTGCTAACGCGATGAAATCCTTCGGGAGAACGTCGAACGATTTTTGAGCTCCGCACCTCGATCAAGGGGCTCTTGGAAACTTCTTAAACCTTGCTCGACGCTTTGAACAAACGACTCCAGCTGTCAAGCTCTCCCAACGGACAGTTCCCGTTGATCGATGTTTGAGAGAAGCGATCACTCGAACGAATCTGATTTTCACCGGTCGGACCCAGAACAAAGGCTGGCGCCTTCACTCGCCACCTTCCCAACCAAACATTCAGCAATCAGGGAAAAATACACAAACACAGCAGGGCTCTTGAGCTGAGTTCGCCACAACAGGTCGCACTTCCAGGACTCGCGCAGTCAGTGTTCTCATTGACCAGGGGCTCGAAATCAGCACGTCACGACTTGATTCCGGAGTTAAATCGAATAAAAACACTTCAAGTCTCTAATCAGTTGAGCTCAGCGAAATCGAACAGATGTTCTCTGAGGGAACTGAGCCAGAAGTCAAAGCTGCAAACTATGCGAAGACTGACCTAGGTTGCCGGCGTTGAATCCGAGCGAAAATTGGGATTTCACGGTTTCTTCTCGAATCTCAGGTGGAAGCAACAAAATCCGTCGAAGCCGATGTAGCCTATCCGAATTTGGACACGAGGTTACAGGTGCCCAGGGTCCACGTGTGCACCGGGTGATGGAAACAGTCTAAAGTACTCCTTGGGCACATTTAGATTCGCTGCTCATATCCTAGTCGAGGACACGAGATCAGGAAATCGAAGAAGTTTCTCGTCTTGAATTTGAATTGCTAACGAAGAAACTTTTCGACGACACCGAGTTGAGCGACAAACAAATCACTCAACAGCCAAACAACATTCGAAAATGGTCTAGTTCCGAAGCTGACACTTCACGGCACTTCGAAGTTCCCGCAAGTGTTTTGAGCTTAAATCAACTCACTGTCATCCTTCGAGAAACATTTGTAAAATATGTAGGTACTTTCTCCCACCGAAGTCGCTTTGGCCGATCCACAGGAGATCCCGATGAACAGTGAACGCGGGGTCCTGGCGAGGGCCCGGCTTGAGGACCCTCTCTCTAAGGGAGGGACCTAAACGACAGACGAGAAGATCTTTTCAGAGTAGCGTATGCACCTCTTTGAGTAGGTTGTGTTAAACCCCGCCCTGGATTCAATTCCGGTATTATTTGGAAGTTATGGCAACATTTCAAGGGGAGATGAATCGCTCATGGCTTTTTCCTCGCTCGGATTTACCCTTTCCCGATGAGGCCGACAAGAGCCACTCAGTCAGATAGAAGCTCATCTTTTGGAATTCTCGTTCGAGATGGTTATCGAAACTTGGTGCAACTCCGATTTCTGATTTGAAGAAGTATTCCTTTTATGAATAGAATCTGAGATCCCATCGGATGATATTCAAGTTCTATTGTTCGGCAGATCTCGAGTATCGTCGCTTCATCACTGTTCGTTCCCGAGCCGGTGCCGGTGGTCCGAATCATGTCCTCAGTTCATCACGGCATTTTCCTTGCTGGCGGTTCTCTCGCGGCGACCTCGGTGATGTCACAGTTCAAATGTGGGGAAAGAATCAGGAAGGAAGCACAAGAAACAGGAAAACGCAGAGTCGTCGCGGGTGCGAAACCGATGTCAAACTGAGTGACGTCGGTCGGAGGGCAACTGGACACTGACTCGCTTCACAAACGGCTGATTTCATGTTCACTCAAGTGAGACCGGTTACAGAGGAAGCCTTCTCCCACTGCTTCCCCTCCTTCATAAAATTGAAATGAAGTTTTCCAAGTTCGGAGAGGACGATTCCCTTCTACGCAATTTCTGAAAAAGATCCGAGGCTGTGGAATATGCCGGAATTTCCTTCGAAAACTTGAAAAAAAAACACAAAAAGCATCAAAGTTAACTCGGAAAACGACTTCTCGAGTTCGACGTAGATGACGATGATCGTCGGATTTCGCACTCTTTCCCTAATTAACGAAAACAACTCAATCAGATGATGCTTCGCGCTGTGATATCCGATCGCCGGCTATTTCAGGCGGACCACTACTAATCGCCGCAAGGCTGAGCTCGAGGGAATGTCCCGATATGTCAGTTGGAGGATAGCGCAGGGTGACACTGAAACTATCGGTGATGTCTTTTGGGGGTATTTGCGTCACTCAGATCAGCGATCATCACCATCATTGAATCAGGATTCAGCGGAATAATCATGAGCATCAAAAATAGACAAAACCTCCGAGGCCAGCCTGAGATACTCGGATACAGATCTGAGTTCAGACATTTCGGCACTGGAATCTGTCTCTCTCTCATGACCTTGTTGATTGTTCTCGAGTTTTCTAGAAATATAATGATATTCTGATCGAATGATCTGTGACCAGTCTTAACAATAATTCCTTTATTCAACTCTTTGAACAAATGCGAAGAATGTTACTCGCCGAAATTTCAAATTGCGATACATTGCCATATTTTCTAAACGACAGCGTGATCGCCAGTTTCGATCCGAGTTTGCGAGGAGAACTCACTTTGTATCCTGAAAAACTTTGTACTTGCTTAGATACCTTGATTTTCTCCTTTCTCAGGATGACATTTTGTTGCCTGCCACGGAAGCATTTTCCAGAGGCCTGAAATCCTGAGCTGACAGCATCGAATGATTCCACCATGGAGCCATAATTGAGCCTACTCGAAGTTCCCTTGGAGCATCGTCGCGGTAAACAAATAGACTTCGATATTGGAAATCGATTCCTCTATTTCACCAATTTTCCATGACTACTTGAGGCTTGTTCCTCTACCGGGAGTTCGCCTTGAGCTCCGAATACATCCACGGCTCGCTTCCCTCGTCCCACGGCACGACCACCGTATCGGTTTTTCGTTTGGAAAAACTGTTGCCAACTCCGATATTCGACTTCTGGAAGCATACGGCGACGTTTCATTCAAGAAAGACCTCCGACGAGTCTGATCGAAGATCGCGCAGGCCGACTCTGCGACGAAGTTAATCATCCAGTTCTACGAAGACTATTCCAATCTTCTTCCCACATGAATAGAGTCATTTTGTCGTGAATCGATGACGCGCCAACTGTTGAATTCTCTCTTCGATATCTGGACAAATCTTCTCCAGGGAAACGGGATGAAAACAGCTCGTTCGCGGCCGTACTCGCGAGGATCCCCCACCTTGCAGCTTACGGTCATCGAATTCGTCGATCCGAGAAAGCAATCATTCTGAACAAAGTTTGAAAACAACTTTCTCCGTAAGCCATTATCGATTTCTGCTCAGTTTTCGTTTGTTCTGTCGCCCCCTCGGATTTGGAACTGAGCAAATGTCGAGGACGATCTCGCGCAGAACAAGGGGAACTCTTCTCTTGCTGCTCGCTCTGAATACATTGAATAGTCAAACGCCGAAAGCCGTTTCGCGCGCCCCTCGACCGTCAGACAGGCAAGGTCTTTTGAAGACGTGAAGTGAGCAATCTCAGAATCTGGATCACTTGGATCTTCTCTTCTCGTCTCTGAGCCGTCCCGACAGCGCAACTCCGCTCGACAACGGCCAGACAGAAACCAGGAGAGCACAAAAAAGAAGTCGGACGAGCGTCTGGGACGTCAAGCGGGCAGGCGGAATGGCTCGATGCTTTGCATTTCCGCGGGGAATGAACAAGCGGCAAACCTCTCGTCGCGAAGTTCACGCTTTTGAAAACGAGCTTGCGAAATCCGGTTTCTTTTCGAACAATAAGTCCGCCTCGCAAATGTTGGCGGCAAGAGAGGGAGGGAAGGCTCGCGAAGTCAAGAGTGAACTTCTAGTCGTTCGTCCCTCCAGATGTTTTGAAACGTGGAAGTTACACTTGGAGACCGCTCGTAACTCAACTTCCGCGAATTCAAGTGCAACTTCGAGAACGCGTGGGGTTTCTGAGTTTTTGACTTGAGTCGCGGGCGGGACTTTCAGAACCCTATCGATGGCTCTAGAATTGAGGTGTTCTAAATTACATTTTTCGTAAATAAGATGACTGCTCACAATTGTTCAGAATGTCACGCGATACACGCCAACACGTCGCTTTCTGTCGAGAGAAGCTTTCATATCTATTTTCGTATATAGATTCTTGTTCAAAAAACTTGGAAATTCGGAAGCAGTATCCAAGCACTCTCTTCGATTCATGCGACGAAAGTTAGACTCGAAACTGGAACCGAAAGTATCAGAGTTTTTCTCAGCTCGGTCGTAACCTAAAATTAGTCTTCTCTCTGAGAAATGTGCCCATGTACTTTCAGCCTAATCCTGTCTGTGCTCTGAGTCGATCCATGCTCCTCTTGTCGATCACGATTTCTCGTGATTCAAAACAGCTCAAGGATCAGAAAGAGTTTTCGTTTTACTTGTTCGGCTTGAGGGAGAGATTTCCCGGACCAGAGCGAAGTTCAGAATGCTTTCTTCACATTTGAGGAAAGATGCGACTTGCGCGCTTTTTCCAGATGACTTCACTCGTTCGGGGAAATTCTCGCAAAAAGGATAATGAGTTTCCTCAGAATGCAAGAAGTCATCCACGGCACCACCGCGGGACATTGAAACGTCAAATTGTCAAATCGGAGCGTAGAATGACAGATATGGGAGAAAATTCCTTCTGTGTGAAAACCGCGCGAATTCGTAGAAATCCACCCGATGAGATAAGGATGATAGACTCACCAACATTGTTCCAAAAGAAACTTCAAGAGCATCTCATCGAAAACATCAATGAAAGACTAAAATTTTCCTGGGGCTCTGTCTTAACCAGACAACAGAAGAGAACAAGCAGGACCCCACTGTCTCAAAAGAGATACTGTCCGCAGGTAAGACAAAACTACTGTGATGATGATTCATACTCTGAAACTATTTATCTCTAAATAAACTTGATATATCAGAACACATTCCTCAGAGACCTCAGACCCTGTATCAAACTTCAACAAAGGTCGAATCGGGAGAAAAGCTCTTACCGAATGCGACCTCAAGAACAAGTCTTCTCGATGGCCACAGCATTCCATGAGGATCCTGAGATGAACGAAAGGGGCCTCGATTTCGTGGTCCCAAGACTCTTCCAATGCCAATCCAAGAATACAGGATTCCAGGTGGACGAGGTGAGTCAATTTGTTTCTTTAAGAATGTGTCACCAGGCATTTTGATGGAGGATTCTCGGATGTGAAAACAACAGCAGCCAGCTAAGAAGAAATGCCCAGAACCCTTCCCGAAGTTTATTGGAGGCCACGTTCCATCGCAGATTCCGTTTGTTTCATCCAGTTGGCTTCACGCGAGACACTGTAGAGGCAGATTAACTTGACAGCATTCTTGAGCTAGAGTTACGGCGCGGCGCGAAAGGAACGCCTCCGTCGCGTAAAAGACGGCGGGTCAATAAAGTGCATAATAGTCTCGTCCATCACCGTTAACATCTTCCCTGCCGCCGAGTTCAACACTCTCATCAAGGCCCAACACCTTCATCAGCTCCGTCACGGTCTCCGTTCTGTTCGATCCATCATTTTAATCACCGGCTCGTGTTTTCTCCAACAACAGATTGTTTGAGGTCAAAGGGCCACTGTGGCGGAGGGCGAGAAGTTTCGCGGCGGAATTCAGTGAATAACTCTCGGTCTGATCGATTCTAAAGGTCCCAGCAAATCTCGAGCACGTTCGCTGTGAAGGGCTTCGACTTCCGTGACGGATTCTTGTTAAAAAGAGCAGCCACGCTCTCCTAATGAACGCCGAGGGATGCGTGCAACAGCTCCGCTGCATAAAGTTGTGAACTTGTGGATTTAAAATTTCCTCTCAGGACCATAATAGAAAGGCTAATTTGGCGGAGACAAAACCGACCCGGAGGATCTCGAAGCTCTTTGCTGATTCGCCGCAGCATACAAACATGCTTTAACCGGTCTGATATTTGAGCATGCCAAAAGTGTGGCCATGTTTCTTTGGAAAACTTCTCGCGTGACAACTCTCGATCATTTTCCGTAGCAAAGCGCAGATTCCGAGAAACAGAAAGAGCGAGAGCTCTCAATATTTTTCAGGCACACGCTCGAGGCACGCACGACCGATGACAGTGGGAAGCATGATGATTTTTCAGAGACAGGAGGGAGAAAATGTCAAGGTGGAGCGGCCGTCTTTCCGTTCGCAGGAAGCCGCAATGGCGGAACCGCTCGGGGAACTGCGTTCGGGAGAACCCACCAATTCTCCGACAATTTTCGATGGGCATCTATTCCGAAACATTCAGCCCCGTACTCAAGACCTTCAAGTCTCGCTCGGCATTTGCGGGAGTTTCTCAGAATATGGCCGATCGACCTCCAACACCGAATTTTAAGCCCGAACATCACAAGTTCTCGACGTGGGGCGCAAAGGAGAGGAACTTTCAGGATATCCCCAGTCGAAAGCGCTGACCTTGTTCTTCGCTCTGTTTTCTCAACTTTTCCTCATGAAAAGCATCGAGAAGAACTTGCGGAGTTCAAACATTGCAAGATTGTCACTTTGGATGGAATAAGGTTGACAAACACTGCTGTACACCTTTTTCCTAACACCGAGTCGCTTTCAGCTCAATGTGTAATACGCTAACAAGACGATGTAGGCTTCGGCTGAGAGTCTTATATAACGGGGAAACTGGTAACAGGAGCGACCTCTAATGAGAGGCTCCCCCTCCCCCACTGCTGGATC
This sequence comes from Neoseiulus cucumeris, assembly GCA_021527715.1. NCBI lineage: Eukaryota > Metazoa > Arthropoda > Arachnida > Mesostigmata > Phytoseiidae > Neoseiulus > Neoseiulus cucumeris. The sequence goes on along the minus strand of JAJSRV010000058.1, from coordinate 1,130,623 downwards.
AGACACGGATACGATCAGCAATATGGGTCAGGTATGATTCCTAAAACATCCTCAAGATGTCAACTTTTGTCAGATGATGTCGATGTCGAAGCTATTGACCAATGTCTTGGTCACGTGCCGGGGGCTTTAGTCTCACATAAAAGTTTCCATTTATCGATGACAAGAAGAAGCCACGACTTCGAGCAAAGTCGGCAACCATTTCCAGTATTTGAAAAGATCTCATGATAAGTTTCGATTCTGTTTGCCTCTCGTCGAAAAGAGGATCTAGGCCCATCATTCGAGACGACAGTCGGAAAATCAATGATTTCGTACCAGTTTACATCATCGCATGAATAAAAGTCGAGGATCTCGTAATACTCGAGTACCGAGTGTGAAAAGTTTCTCAGCTTGAGTCCGGCCCGGAACGAGAATAGATCTGTCGAGGTCCCGGTCTCTCTCAGGTGGAGCAAGAACTGCCTTCTGGCGAGACTTTATGAGTTATAGCCGTCAAGAGTAGCCAACTGGCAATTTGATCTCGACTCGGTGCAAGATGGTGTCGGATCGCAATCCCCGTCATCCGTTCCTGGTGAGTCCGAGTAGATCCACGTCGCGGGACTGAAAAGAAAAGCGAAAGATCATTTATCAAGGTCAGCCACCGTGACCACGATCCCCTTAGCGGTCGCGCTGAAGTCTCAGACGAATGTGAATGGCCATCAGCTCGTCGGGAGGTGTGTGCGGTGGACAGCATCTATGGCACATAGTGGAAATGTGCGCATGTGGATGGGAACACGAGAACTCTGTGGAGACGAGTTCCACCAGCGGCTCTTGAAGCAGAAACTCAGGAAAATCGAAACTAGACCGCGTTTCGTTGACTCGTCGAATCCGTCGCCTATAGCTGTGATGAGTGCCTTGTGTCATCGAAATACCAGACTACATAGAAAAGTCATCTGTCCTTGCTGGTCCCCTCAGGTACTCATTATTACTTCCGGCCAACGCGTCAAGGAGTGCGAGGCACCGTCCAGTGCACCTTATAAAAGACAGATTTTATTGCCGTAGCGTTTGGAAGTCTTTATCCGTTTCGGATATGTCCCAGAATAGCTTTCGCGAGGCTTCTGGACTGATTTCCTGCACTGAATGGCTCCGCATATTTTACAGGGAGCTCGAAAGCAGCATAAGCCAGCGAGCAGATTGGTGGATGGAAAATAAGTCGAAGCTCGCTAGCCTGGTTGGACAAATCGCCTCGTTTTGTTCCGGGATTTCGTACTTTCGACACCAGAGTTACTCGAACCGCTCAGGACCACTCGGAAAATTTCGAAACTGGGTGCTCTGGAGAATAATGAAAACTCTGGGGAATGATTCAGTGGACCCGCCTCTTGGAGGAATTGGTAATTTCCACGACAAAGTTCGCTATTTCCAGCAGTACCTCGAGTATCACATCAAAGCCGGGCCCCTGCGATGCCGCCTCGACTTTCACTGCAACGAAACTCAGGAACAATCCCCCCCGTCCCCAGCGGAAGTGAAGTCATCAGGGTATAACGGTTCCACACGCTTCAAGTTTATGCCGTAGACATGTCGTGTCGTCCGTCAGCTACTCCGATCGTCCTTGATTCCATCTGAATCCATGCACATAGTTTGTTCAAGTTGGTAAAACGCAGTATTCGAGAGGAGAAAAAGCTCGGGGTGTGAAGCTCTAGCAGGGAAATGCCAATTAATCTTCGAATCTCGCGTCAGGGCTCCGAATCGCTTCTCATCCTCCACAGGGGGTCGTCGTAGTCGCTTTTTGTCAAAGGACTTCGATATCGAGAGAAGAAATGATTCAACGCACGTATTCTCCATGAGACGAAATCCCAGAAGCTGCTTCGCAATGGGACAGACTCGATGTCCGCTATTTCCGGACATTTTCATGCATCGCACTCCTCAGCGCAATAAGCTCAGCCGTCAATCATCCCACCGCGACGCCCTAAAGAAGTGAATCGATTCCGTTCTCGACACCGATTTTCCGAGAAACAAAGTCGACGTGCGAGATATCCCTTTTCCTAAATGTGCAACGAGTTCGGTTCCCGGATGTGCTTGGTCCTGCGATCGAACGGGTAAACTCCGCATCGACTCTGGATCATCAAACTAATAACAATCGATCACCTCCGGGTCTGTCCATGATACCTACAAAATCGTTGGATAGAGTATCCTCTTCGCAAAAAACAGAGAAAACCCCCTGAGTCTATTCTTGGTTTCGAGAACAAGGATGTCTTGCTTGCGTGATACTTACATGATATGTGAGCAGTGTATAACAAGGCGGATTTCCGCGGTCATCCGAGAACAAGGCGTATGAATAAAAACCTGGAACCCGTCGTTGTTTGTTGCGACCGTCGAAAGGGCAGAGTATTCGCTATAAACTGAAATTATGGCTCTTTGCCTCTATTTATTAGGATTTTATGCTTTCCCCCAAGAAATTTCGTGACCGGAGCCGTTGGTAGCGGAGACAATTGGAGACAACGAGAGATGTGGTTGAGGAGTTTTCTCCGACTCTTTTAATGACTGCTTCGAGGAAATGAACAAAACGTTTCCGCCAAGCGCTGACGCTTAACAAACACTGAGTTCGCCATGGATAAGCAAAGATCAGTTGGTCGTCCGCATTCATGAGATGAGATTCTCGATCCAAGAATCTTATTTTCCTCCGGCATCGGAACTCATAGTCGTTTGAGTGAAGGAAAGTTGTCCGTTTCGGTGTACCTACTGCTGCCAGCTCATTTCTCGGAGTAGGTATCGTTTGCAAATCGAGAGGGTTTCCCATTTTTGTATACATTCGTATGCTCCACAAACAGGGCTCCTCGTTCACCGAGATGATATCCTTGCAAAGCCCCTATTCGGCTCCATATACTCAGAACACAAAGAGGCTTGTTTACCACAGAAGAATGTTCCAGAGGACCGCGTCGCAAAACTTCAGGAAACCTGCTTTTGTCAGCAGCAGAATGTAGCGAAGATACTTTCGGGGAGAACCGTCTGATTCATCATCCGCGTCAGGTTTTTCTTGCAGCGTCAGCCGCTTGAAACGCCCGCGAGGAGCTCTTATGAACTCTATGACACGGAAAAGAATGGATTCCTGAATACAACAGGTGACCCATGGCAGGACAATGAAACGCTAAACCCAACTCCTGAGAATGGAAAACGACTCTTCGACAATCGAGCTCCTCATAAAATATTCAAATGGCGATGTTTTTCCCTATCACTCCGGTCTTGGTTTCTAGCGATTGTTCCGGAAATGATGATCAGGGATGCAGTTAAAGGCCTAGGTATCTGGATAGATGTATTTCTTCTTGCAGAACTCTCCGGAATTCCATGACAGGGGTTTTGAAATGGATAACGTCGAAGCCAGCAGTCTGAAGGTCGTCGTCGATGCCGAATCAGCGGAATGGCTTCAACTGCGAAACCTTAAATTGGGGCTCGGGGTTTTCCCTGTTGAGGAGCCCGAGACAGGATTCGCTTGGCGTCTCAGAATCGACAGACACAAATAGTAAACCGAAAATATTTCAGTCTTTCTCTGGATCTCCGGATCGAGCCGATCACCGATATTGTTTTCTCGGAAAGATGCCAAGATGCATATTTGTTTCTTTTATCTTATCTTATCAAATATGACGGAGAGAGCTCATGTCACTTGTTGCTAACATTGGAAAAGCAATTCGCGATTTCAAAAGATTTGGAGTCGTTGTTAACTCTTCGATGTCAGGATCGACGTTCGTGGTGAACGCCTATCGTTTATTCCCTCGATGAGTTGTCTAGGAGTCACCCCTGAGGAGAATATGAGATGGCGTTCTCTCTTATTGCCATCGAGACTGCTCAAGTTCAATTATGATTACAGAGCGGAAGTTTTCTTGGTCACGATTTGATGCTTTTTGTTGTTTCGGCATTACACGTTATACATCGAAAGATTGCCCTCCTCTGTAGGGTGGAGGTATTCGTTTCATCGCGAAAAGCCCCAGAGTTAACACTTAAGAACCTTTCAGGTGCTACATTGTTGTTAGGAACGCTCAAACATTTCAGAGCACTTTCAACGAGTGCCTGAACTCAAGTTGTCCCATTATTCCAAACGATGACCTCATAAGACGGTTTGAACACTTCGGCTCCCAGGCCGGTCGCTGTTGATAGTGGAGAACAATGTCCCTGTTGAGAAACAGGAAATGCTCAGCCATTCTCAAGAAAATCAAGATTCCCTCTCGATCTCAAAAGACTTGAAGACGACGAGCTTGAAATCTGTAAACTATTCCTTATTGGAAAAAGTTGAAAATTCGCGGCATACAGAAAGTGTGGCGAAAAATCGCGTTTTCTCAGTATTTATCAGGAGTCGATGAGAGTTTGCTCGAAGACTTGACTTTTAGAAGTTGGTGATGTCTCATATCCCAACGACAGGTGCCGCAGCTTTCGTTGACATCATTGACACAGCTTTATTAAGACAGAGGTCCCGAAGTCGCAAGATGTCACCGATCACGTGACCTCCATGCCCTATGAATGTGAACAAACAGCAAATTTTTGGAATCTGATTCCCCCTGATCTTAAACTTGAATATACGCGAGGTATATGCATTCGAGCTGACCACTTGAGAACTTTTGAATTGGGAGGGATCCAGGCTCCGAGGAAGTCTTCTTCTGGAATGAACGCTTCCCGAAATCGAGTCGAAGAAGGACAATCAACTTTTGAGACGGAGAACTGTTCGCTGGTCGCAAACTAAATTCTCCGAGACTCCGGATGTTGTATCTGGTTCTCACAAAGTCCCAAATGCACTTTAATTCTTCCGAAATTGGTTAGAGAGCATCACTTATAGTTGATCAAATATTAATTCGAAGAAGTCCGCTCGCCTGTCATGAGATAGAAATATTAAACTGCCTAAATCAAGTTTCTCATTTACTGTTCCATCTCCTTAAACTTCGACTTAATCTCATGAGAGTAAAAAAGTGAAAGCATTTCTTAAAGCTTAAAGAAAATATCGAGTTTTGCTTCAGAAGGCTCCAAATACGCTTCGATTTTATCGGAAATCTCTTTGCGTTCGAATTGCCCTCTGCTGAGTGCCATCAACAGGATATCGTCATTCCGGAGCTTTAACTCGGAAAAAGCTGTAACTGCAGTGTCTGGCGAGTTTCCAGAGGATGAGTTCGTTCGAGCCATCTGTTGTTTACTGGTCTCTCTCCATGACCTCACTTGAAAGAATTGAAAGCTTGAATTTAAACTTGAAAGCTTTGGTAACAGACCACTGCTTCTGAGACGTACATGTCTGTATTTCTATGTTGAGAATATTTCGCAGTGAGAGGACGTACTTGAATACTTATTATTCGGATGCACGCTGCACGGTATACTAGGTTCAAATGACAAGCTTGATAACATTGCGATAGGATACTGATCTTGAATTCTCCGATTCTCACTCCGCTTTTTTCCAACAAACGATCATATTGTGATTCCTCCCTACATCTGCCAATCGCGCAAAATTTATATTGCCTCAAGATTGTGTCGATATTGTATTGATTAATTATTTATTTGTATTGATTTGAAGAAATGGCCCGTAATTCATCGATCTCCTGCTGGAATCGAAGCGGTGGAATGAATGAGAACTTCAGTGCTGGCTCCTCGAACTCGAAACAAAAACATTAAACAAGCCTCGTTGTGCGGGAAAGTCTGAAACAAGTTTTAATTCGCTTCGGGGTCGTGTGTCGTCGTGCCAACAGCAGGTTCCCTGCTCAGCCCGACGAAAATGTGTAACAAGGGTCAACAAGAGGAGCTGTTTGCTCTTGAAGAGCGCTTCTCGAATTCCAGCCCACCATCACAAGTTAGTCATTTGACCTCCCTCACGCAGAGAAGACGCCGTCAGCAGGGACGTTCCCCGCTAAGTACCGCCAGGGGGGGGAAGACCCGAAATTTCGGAAAATCTCGCCCCCTGCGCCTGCCCAAGAGAGAACGGCAACCGAAAAATCAGAAAAAGGAGACAAGATGCCGCCCGGGGCGGACCGCCCCGATTATTTGGATACTGCTGTTTCTGTGAGTGGATATGAGTAGCTTATTCTGTGTGGGACGGTTATTTCAATGGGTAGAGGTTTCTCAAACTATCTTCGAGCATAATGCAAGACGTGCAGTGACTCAATCCCGACGTGTCTCAATCCGGCGTAATTTCTCACGCTGTGGCAGAGAAGCTCAGATCTGTCGTCACCGAGCCGTGGTTAGGTAGCTGGCGGCGAGCGCGTTTGTGTCCCATCGCGTATAAAAACTGTAACTGTTCATGACACTCCTTTTCAGCGGTTGCACCTTTGGTAAAAAACGAATGGATCAGGTTGCCGCTTTCGACACGTCACGTAAAGCTCCACCTGAGCTGCCTGCTACACTCCGCGCGAGCCGCGGCTCATGGGAATGTCATAGCAAGGAGAGCACAACTCCTTCTACTCCTGTTCTGTGTTTTCCGGAAGGTGGTCGAGCAACAGCAAGCGAGGAGGTACTTCAAAGTCGAGGAATCAGTTTCGTTCCGCGATACATGAACCGTCCTCCTTATTTTGTGTTGAATTCTCTTGCTGGAAAAGAGATCCATCTGAGGTTCACACCGGTGACCGAGATAAAGGTTTTCGAAGGACGAAATTGATCGGGGCCGATGTGAGAGACTTTCGGGGAGTTTTCTGTCAACAAAACGCTGTCTGTCCGAATGAGTCTGTCCTCCTTCCCCTTCTCGGATGATCACCCCCATTTCGTCTGCGACTGGTGTATGTCCACAAATAGAGATCTGTAGCAATACGTAACAAGACAATATGTGTTGCCTGTTACATGAGACGACTAATCCTTTGTCAGAGCGTTGCCTTTGGCCTTTGGCGGCATTCTAGCAGACGCCTAATATTCCTTCCTAACGGCCCTCTGAGGATCCGCACACAGAATCAATAGGATCCGTTGTTTGTCCGGAATGGACCCACACAGACGATACAAATGACACTCCGCTCTATGACTGTTTGTAGAACAGGGAGGATTGTTTGCCCATTCCTTTCGTTCTCCGCGACGCGCGCGTCGGAACAAGCACGTGCCCAGCTCTCCTCCGGGACCTCAATCGAACAACGAGCAGCCAGCAGCGGCGTTTGTTTCGAACAAAGGCGCGGTAGAAATTATTCCTCTCTGCAGGCCTCGAGGGTCATCAGCCGACTGGATCCACGCCAACATTGCGGATCAATGACGAAGGGCATCACACAAAAAGTCGAAAATCAGCAGATTCTGCTCGCAGTATTGATCATCGTTCTCTCGACCTGGCCAAACGAGGACCTGGAACGTGATGCTAGCGCGCCAAAATGAAAAGTTTTTGTAGAACAGACGACGAGCCGGTATTTCGACATTTCTGCTCCAGGGATACAACGTGTATGTGAGTAGACTATGCATCTCCATCGAAGTTCGGCGCGGAAACGCGAGGATGATCTCAGGAGGGACACCTCCGAGCAGCGATCCATTTCTTGAGTGGCTGACACTCTCGTTTAAATTCTTCTATTTGTGAGATATCGCCTACAGAATATCCATCAATTAATAGGATGTCATCCATCCATCAATCCATCTATCCAGTGGATAAAAATCATGGAGGAACATTCGTGTTCTAGTTATAACTACAATGTCTATCCGGGCTTCGCCACCGATTGACTGATTCGAGTATTTGGTGAACAATAGAACACAAATGATATTTTTTGAAAATCTTTATTTAAGCATGAAAGTTCCCGACATGGAATCATTTTAACATTTCAGATCAAGGAGGGAACGTGCCTGAGTGCCGCCCGGGGCGAACCTCGGAAATTCCAAAGAATGCGTCCCCCTTGGAGGGTCTCGAATTCGGAGTGACAACCAAGAAAAACGAAAAAAAAAAAGCGAAATGACGCCCTTCGATAATGCAGCTCAGGATTCCCCGTCCCCAACCCCCGCGTCTGCTCCAGATTGAGCTATACGTTAGGATGCAAATATTCAAGGGTTTCGGGGGATCGAACGAATGGGTACAATCCACAGTATCGAATGTATTGTGCGGGGAGCTCACAAACAAACACAGATTCTCAATTCGATAATACATATAGACAATTCATCGATTTCCTTCATAAGTTACGAATAAAATTATTGTCTTCCAATTTCCCTTGCGACACATCTTGAAACATGGAAACTTCAGGTGGAGCTTCAGCTCACAGCAGTCCACCCAAAGGTTCAGTTTCCGAGGAGACGGAACATATGAGCTCTATCCTGACTCTCTAATCAGATCAAGTCTTGAGATCCGTGCCACGCAGTAACATTGTATCGGACCACAGTTTCCGTGTGAATTGCTCGATCAAACTCCCGAGATCCAGATACTCCACCTGGATAGCTAGGACATATGATAGACGGAATTCACATCGATCGTGTCGGCGATGAATCCAGCCTCACAATCGCGAATTTCGTTGGTTGGGATTCGAAATCACCTCTTTCGCATCCTGGGATCGAAAGCTGATTCGATTCGGTGACAGCTTGAGCTGAAAAGCGTACATTTTCCGAGTTCGACCTCAAACCATCTGGAAAGGCTGCTCTATAATATGAGATTACGAAGTCTGTGCAAAGGATACTTTTTGAGATCAGAAAATTCTCATCGATATCCGACTCGAAAGCACTTCGTTTTCTCTTCTTCTTTGTGGACGGTGGCGGTTTTCTTGGAAACCACAGTGAAACCTGTCTAATAGAATCCCCGTATAAAGGGACCACCTGAGCAACGGGACCAGGGACCACCCTTGACCGGCACCGAGACTGCTCATAACTTGTCTAAAAGGACCGATCCCCTCCCAATAATATCGTGCTATCACCGTTCTCGCGCAGCGTCAATTTCGGAACCTTTATTTATCCATAAAACCGAGTTATAACCAAGTTGATTAATCGCTCGAGTCAATCAATCATTTCGAGTCGGTCCAGCGTCGACTATCTGTCGTCTCGAAATAATTACAACGATGAGCTCCTTCGTTTGCTCGCGTTATCGTGCACGCGATGTCTGATAATTACCCGCGCATCACGATTGAAGGAGAAGAAGACTATCGACAACGAAACAGTGAAGCTTCAATCTCCAGAGGAAACACTGCATGCCGTGGTAACTCTGCGTGGGTTCGTCTGCCAATGAGTTGCAGATCGCTCTGCTGAAATTCGAAAGAGAGGTCTAGGAATGTGTCATCTTCTCAAAAATAAATTAATTTGTGTTTCGCAATGAGCCGCCATCGTTCATAATTAATCCGTCGAGAATATCACTTTTCAGACATCAACTCAACGAACGAACCGACTGAGTTATCGGATCACTTTCCGTTGTCACCACTGGTGGTCCGATTAGACAGGTTTCACATTGTGCGTCTTCAGACGAAAATTCCCGATGGATGACGAGCCTTAGAACCATCGTCAGAGATCCCGAAAAACTCGAATTCCATCAAGATCGGCCACTCAAAGAAGGAAATCTACTCCATCCGTTAATCGATGCGAAGATGCTCGCCCTAAAACGGAAACTGAAAACGCCGATCAGGATTAATGAATACCCACATCCCATACGATTCTTCCGGAGCGACGATCGCAACGCATCCCAAGCACTTAATGCCAAACAATATAACTCTCGTCCTTTAGGATGCAGATGCGATCTCCTGGAAAGTCGCAAAACAACGGCGTTTATCCCTGGCGTCGAGTCTAAGCTAATCAAGCGGAGTTCGATCGATTCAATTCAGCTCTCATGTTAGACCGCCCTGTTGCCTGACCGCGCGAGCTTTCTCTGTCCTCCTCCGCCTCTTAGTTTGCTCCTCACAGGATGTCACTCAAAAAGTTCGGACGACCATGATGCATCAGAGCGCGCAGAATTTTCTCCGGTGACTAACGAGCTCTAATCTCGGATTATCTTTGACGTCGCTTCACGCCTTCCTCGAGCCGATTCCAAGATGTAAACAAATTATGCGCATCTCGCAGCTCTCGATCCGCCTGAATCCGATGCACGAAGGAAGAATGACAACAGACGCAGACATTGTATTTCAGTCGACGTCTTGAAATATCAAGTGCGAGATGCTCGAGAGAAGATGCCACGAATAGTTCTTCAACATGTTTACACACTCCAAGCCAGCGCGAACGAGGTCGCAACCGACAAACGGATTCCGCGGAGGATACTCTCGTTTCAAAATTCGAGTGGGATGTCACTCGGGGAATTCGGATCGAAACAAAAACTCAGCCCATTGGGAAGTTTGTTAGAGCAAAAAGCAGAGGACGTGACGATCAAGTTCGCCTCATGCTCCCGTCTCAAGGAAGAGCACTCTTCAAAAACAAAGCTCCGACCTTATCATGGGACTGCTCGAAGCTCCGAGGCGCACGGAACGTGCTCGACTGCGGGATCCTTTCCCGAAGTTTGTGGTCGACCTCTTCGGGGAGAAGTCCAATGGTTGAGAACTCCGCAGGATTCCACCTCGCGCCTATCAAAACCAAAAGCGAACGTGCACTTGAGTGAATCAGATGCTGTGTTGTTCCAAGAGAATTCGGAATGACAAGGCCGAAACGAAACAGAATGGCTAAGGCGAGACCCACAAGGTTCTGTCAAAGGAAGCTGCATGGAATTCTTGGGGGGAAGTTCTCACACAGTCTTCACGCCATGAGCCAAACTCGATGAAAATCCCCTCATAGGGCGTCAGAAGATTGACATCATTTCGAATTTCCATCGAATCTTCCCCGGCTCGAACGTAAATCGTCGCGATCCGAATCCCTCATGAGTTCCAACAAGCAATCTGGTCCATCCTGATTCAGAATTCAGATCGAAGGGGCCTCGAGTCTTCTCTTATTCAGCCGAGTGAAATTGAAGCATTTTTAGATCGAATTTCCGGTCGTCTATTCTTGGTCTCGTTGAGGATGATTCCTTCGATGGAAACTCGACTCCAGTCAGGCATCCAGCGCAACAACGAGGATGACGAGATAATGGTGGCTGATCCGATTAAGGCGAAATCAGCTAATTCATAGCTTCGCTCGCACAATATTGATACTCTAGTAAAATTGCCTCGGGGAATCATCCGCTGCTGATGTTCAAATCCATGGAATACCAAACCTGATTCTCAGCGGAGTAACTTGAGCTTTAGTGAGATCTCTTCATTCTTCATTTTCCCCACCATTCCTTCTTCGGTTCTAAGCCGACAAGGATCAGGGCCCTGGCTCGATCCTTGTTTAAAATAGGAAATCACGAGTGGAACTGGATGAGGTTGTAGAATGGAAGCAGAGTTTTCGTCGCTGCGAAATTCCAAGCTATCAGTAATCACGACGACGAAATCTCCCTGAAATCAGAGCCAATCGATCAGGAGTTGGAGTTGAATTTCAGGGGAAAAAACCTTGAAGGAGACGGTAATCTAAATTCATCGACAAATCGAGTTCCAGATATGGATTCCACGAAATTCGAACAAACGCGTTCGATATCGGCTGATGACTCCTGGTTGCTCCTGCCTCGGTGGTCGCAACTTCGGGTATCCATTTCGGATGGCGATCATTCGATGTTTCGATGTCCCCTCCCCTTATATTTGCCGGGGTCGATTTCCTGAGGTTTCAAGTTCTCCCGGATCTCATCAACCAGTGAGGTTTTCCGCACTCCTTCTTGAACTTGAGCAGGTCCCCGATTCGAGAAGATGATCCCAAGTTCAGGTAGCACCTTTCGCAACCGTTTCCAGACTTTTCTATGGGCCGTTTGTAACTCCTGAATCACTCCAGACCCTTTTCGGTCGCCGGAATAGAGGAGTCGATGCTGCAGCCGACAGCAGGAATCTCTTCCCCGTTCTGCGAGATGGAAATGGCGCTGACAAGCACGCATAGTTGACGAATCGAACACCTTTGCCATCACCAGCGACTTGCAGGATCGAGATGGAACTCGGAAGGATCGCGACCTCGATCATCTCATTTTTCAAGTCATTTTCGAGAACGATCACTTTCAGACTCAACTTCTGTGAATCTTCAACTGGTTCTGATCGCGACATATTCTCTGTTGATGAACAGGAACTCCTTGCTAGACACAGAGGAAATGGATCCTTTCCGATTTTGGTTCCCTTCTCTTCGCCATAATTCAAAAAAGCCGGGGAGAGATTTCAGGAAGGTCCACCTGATGCTCAGGGAAACGTTCTGTCTGCGGAAATATCATGAAGTTCTCCGTAGCATTGCTTTATGAATAACCTGGAATCAATCATCCCCGACACCTCAAAGATTGATTTGAAGTGGATCAAGTAGTAGATTCTGAAAGGCATTCACGCTTTTCCAAGGAAAGCAATCGAATTTAGGAGGTTCGTGAGAAGCAGGGGCGGGAGGATGCTGAACCAACGTGATGGAAAACTGTTAAGAGTGACCTGAGGCCTGCCTGGACCTCTGCAGCAACCCCGCATCGATATCGACCGACCTGAAAAATTTAGCGGATCTCCTGGAGAACAGAATCTTCAGCTGAAAGAAGAGAACGGACCCTCAGCCAGTTGGTGAGAAAATGTGAATTCAGTCTCGAATCTCGTTCTATCAGACTAGTTGGACCCCTGAGAGTGTCGATTCCATGAAACGAAAGGAACTAGAGATCGTTCTGTTTAGCAACCTGAGGAATCATCGATCAAGATTCTGAATACTGCCAGCCAGCGAGAAGAAAATCGATGGGAAACAAATGAATCAGAACACATGAGCCATTCTCACGTACTTATGTCTATTTATTATCGAAGTATGGGTATGAGTGACTTTCATAGGATGAAACTGAGCCCTAGCACAGGCCAGTCGGAACAATTTTGTTTTTTTCTTCCGTGTCCGGGTGTACAGAATGTTCTCATTCGAACGTCGTATGCAAAATGCAACAAATCATCGGAAAGTCCATGCTGAGCTTGAGGAGAAAACCCTCGGAACCTTATCTAAGCACTGCGAACGATGGGTTTCGACAGAATTCGACCCGTTTCTCATCCCTAATAAGCTCCACACATCTCAAAATACATCGACTTTTAAGCGGACTTGCAGCACAACAATGAATCTCATTCGTGACAGTTTGACAATGGTGTGATAAGAGACACATGTATGTTTCTGACTTCGATGAGGTCTCGCGGACTCCGCTTCTTCGTTTTCTGTTTCGTCGTCCGCCTGTTTGCGGAACCGAGAGTAGCGACCAAAGGAGCTTCACATACGCTAGTTCGAAGTGAAGTCAAATGAAGATTTCGGAGATCGTTGCAGTGGACTCGATGGAGAAGAAATGAAATGACGTTCGCCGTCGTCTTCGTTGCTGACATAATGATCGCCGTCGTCCTATTTGTTCGCCTTCAGGAATATCGAGTGTTTTTTTCCCGTGGACATTATCGACTCGAATCACTTAGTACCTCCATTTGCTGCCGTCGTCTTCGTACTTCCCAGAAACATTACCGTTCCCACTGTTCATGTCGTCGTACTTGCCTCCCATACCTCCTCCCACCCCCATGCCACTGTTGGCGCTCATGTTACCAGCCCCTCCCATTCCTCCCCCCATCCCACCCATGGCTCCTCCACCAAAATTACCACCGAGACCTGCAACCATACTGTTTGAACCCAGACCCATTGTACCCATCCCACCGCCCATCGAGCTGTTCATGTTATTCCCTCCAGGACCCATTCCGGCTCCACCTTGATTCGACCCACCGAACATTCCCGCGCTGGTTTGACCCGCGAGCGACCCCAAAACGGTGGACAGCGCTGCTAGAGCGGCTGGGGCGGCGTTCGGATTAGCGAGACCGACGAGGTTTGCCATAGGATTTCCGGACACGGGCGGCACAGGAGCTGGAGCGGGTGGAGGAGCCTGATTGGATCCACCGCCGCTGCCCACAGGAGGAAAGTCTCTTGGAAGTCGGAGAGGAACTCCACCGGGCCCGAGACCCTTGCCCACGCCCTCGAGGCCTGGAGGAAGTTTGAGATCATCGCTATCTTTACGGTCCATACGTATGGCTATCGGTCGGCCGTGGAAAATCTGACGGTTGAGCATCGAGATGGCTTGGACAGCTTCGATCGGATGGTCGAGTTCGACAGTTGCGTTGCCTTTGGAGTTTCCGTCCTTATCTACGTACAACTCGACATCGAGAACACGGCCACACAATTTGAACAGCCTTTTCAAATCACCTTTTGTCACCTTGTAGTCTAGGTTAGCGATGAAAAGCTTGTTGGTCAGAGGGAGGTCAATGCCCAGCGAGTCGAGGAACTTAGGAGACAGTCCGTAAGTGTTGAACGAACCCGAACCAGATCCGACATGGTTGTTGCCATAGTCTCGTGGAGGAGATCGTTCTCGTCGAGGAGGCGACCGATCTCGGTGACCGATGGAGTCGCGGTCCTTTTGACCGCGTCTTGTGACCACTCGTCCCGTCGAGTCTCGCTCGACGTCGTAGTCTTCTTTGACCACCAGGAAACGGCCGTTCAACTCAAAGCGGTGAAGTTTTTCAATGGCCTTCTTGGTAGCTTCGGAATCCTTGAACTCTACGATCCCACAACCTCGGAACTTGCCGTCGGTGTCTTCGAAGTACCTTACGAACGAAACGGAATTCTCGCCGCATTCTCGTTTGAACAGATCTTTGAGTTCCGTCCACTTCATATCGAACGGTATATTGGCCACATAGACTCGACGTTCGCACGGAGCCCGAAGCTGGATGGGTGAACGAGACCGGTCCCGATGAGCCATAGTCGCCGCTGCAGATGCCGAAATCTGATTTCAATGAACGACGGATGCCGACACACACGGAGTTGGAGAGAGAGAGAGAGAGCCGATCTACGGAAATCTCTATAGCTTGCAGTCCTTTGGAAGCACAACAATTGGAAGCACAAGCATCGCCTGGAGCTGAAACGCAATCAATCGTTTTTGTTCAAAATCAACCTGCGGATATCCTACTTCACGACTTAGAATCAATCATCAATCAATACAATCAATAAAAGATCAGTACGACAAAGTGATCGTCGTCATCGACTCCGAGACCCTCCGCAACTCTAGAACGATTCTGGACCACGAGAAGAATCGACAGAGAGCCACAGCGCTGCTTCGGAACTGAACTCGAATCACAGAGAGACCCCGGCGCGAAATGCGATAAAATGTAACAATGGCAACAAATTGTGTTGAGCGAGATCACCGAGGAGTCAGCAATGCCAATAGAAGTTTGGATGGCTCAGGGTTCAGACCGAAGTCGGATCGAAATTCTAGAAGAGCACGAATCGAATCACAAATTAACGGTTTACAGGAGTGGAAGACTAGCGCGCCAAAATTCAAAATTTAGAGAATCCCATAGCCTGCGATACTAGCCGCCCGATGCCAGGCCAATAATGAGAAGGATCGGGATTGACAACGAATGAAATCGAAAGCTAGTCACAGCCTATTATGAGAGTCAGGATCGAAATCTGCGGGAATGGTCTCTCCCTGAGAGCGTTTAGAGCAATTTTCGAATCAATGATGGTTCTGAAGGCCTACGAGGAAGTCGAGCACGGTTCACGTTAGGTTTTGAACAGGAGAAAACGAAGCAGTAAGTACGCTCGGAGTTCAGCCGGGAAGCTCGAAATCTTTGATGTATTCAACACCTACATTTACGGACGGGTATTTAACCCAAGAAGTGAGGTTTCTCGAGGCGAAATGAAAACTCTCGCTCTGAGACAATCAGAGAAAATCCGCGGCTCCGACCGGCCCCTCAAATTATAGAGACTGACGCCTGCGTATTGCCGGAGAATTTCGGTACGAGAACCGAAAAGATCGCCCCCGAGCACGTTTATCTCTTCACTGGGGACCGGATGCTCTCAGTGGAAACGCGCCCAACGAAACAGAATGTAAGAATGGCCGAGTGGAAGATTCGTGTAAGAACGCTTTGAATTCAATCACGTGGCTGATTTCGATCGAAGACTCACCGAAGACAGCATAAGACGCACGAACACTCTTGCGAACAGCCGGTCAACAGAGCCGAGTTATTCGGTCCTGACCGTTCGTTCTCCGACGAAATCTCTGGTGACGATGACGATTTATATTCACAGCAGAGCGCTAGCGCAGCAGAGCGGCGTCGAAGAATCAATGCTTGGAATCCTTGTGTACCTACAGTCGCGGCCGCGTTGTTTACAAACATTTCCGTCTGCTTGGGACGGGCGGCTCGGGCGGGTTCTTCGATAGAGAACTCGCCATCGATCACGGCTCTCAAAGAAGTTTGCTCCGAAAATAAGCATCGGGATTCCATTTGTTGAGATACTCACCTCCAATCATATTGAGATGGAAGTCGGAGTGTGCCGCAGATAACCGACCGAACTGAACGCGCGCGGCGGGGAGCGGCAGCGGAGCTCCACATTCTGCGCGCCAAATTCAAAATGTCAGCGAGGAAATGAGAATGAGTGGGAAGCGATGCAGTCTCTTGCGTGTCTGAATTGCTTCTTGACTTCAAGAATGAGCTCGCACATTGGGTGAAAGAAACGGGTCACAAATTGGAACGACATACTTTCCAAAAGTGTCATTGGAAGCGATTCGCTGTGGCCGAATCAACTGATTCCGAGGTGCTGAAAAGTCTGATGGTTCATCCGGTTCAAGTGTAATTCTTCGGTTTTAGTCTTTTAGAATGAATAGCCGTTGCATTGCGCCGCCAGAAGTCATGCTGAGTTGCCGAACATCTGGAAATCCGCTGTCGAAAACCGCGAATGTCCGCGGTCTCTCATCAAATTCACTGAAGCGTAGCTGAGTTTGGGAAACAGTAATGATGAAACGTTGAACTTATTCTCGTTTCGGTTCCAAACGACGGAGCAAAATCACCGTCCGTCGACAATCCTACATGACATAATATTAGGTGACGAATGGTAATAAATTGGACAGTAGAAAGGTGCACAAATGGTGTCACGAACTCGCACTTCCTCGACGTCAATGTGTGCTAGGTTTCGTGTGCTGTGAAAGCTCTCCAGAAGACTGAGAAACGCCAATGCGCCTTCCTTGACGCCAAAGCGAACTCTATCACAAATCATGAACGAGTTCAGATGACTGAATCATAAAGCTGATCCCCTGACAGTGAATGGAAGAAAAGCGCCGGTCCGTCGAGTTCATTCGAACGTGTGCGGAGAAGATACAACAGAAAGCATATCCAGCGCAATCTCAGATTCTAAAGAGAAGAATCGCCGGCGAAATGGAAGTGAACCGTGGAATAGTGAGGTTGATTGCTGGAAATGATCTGAGATTGAAATCGTATAAGCCAAAGAAGATGCAGTTTCTGAAGGATGAAGAAGAAGCAAAATCGTTCGCTTGCAGGAATGTCTTCGATTTGTCCAAGGGGGTGGTGTTAGAACAATCCTGCAATTCTCAAGGCGATCGGTGCTCGTGAGCAAAGAACCGTGTTATGTCGAGAAGTCGAACAGGCTTCGAAATTCATTAAGTCGCGTATCGGATGGACAAACTGAAATGCGTTATGCTTCCTTGGGCCAGAGACGAAGAATTCACTTGAGAGTTTTCGCTTTCGGCTATTTGCCTCGACCAGGAGGGCGTTGCTTCCCGTGGCGAATAACTTCTGCGGCACACGCTCCGGGACAAGCGAGGGCTCAGATGCACCGAAGTGCGATAGCAGATGTCCTTGTGGTTGTTTTTCAGCTTGCAGACGAGACGCCTTGCCGCTAGGAAACTGGCCTGAAGGACCCGCGGCGTTCCGAGCCATTCCAGCCCGGGGCGCTAAACCTCCTCTTTGAGACCTCAAGCCTCGTTAGGAATCAGACGAGTCTGCACAATCTCTGCTGAATCACATCATAGTCTGTGGAAGCGCTGGCTGAATTGATTTCACGGATCGCTCGCCATTGTTTCCGCGGAACGCGCACTTCTTAACGAACGTCATTATTTTGTGTTTGCTTGGATAATCACTACCCTGGCTCAAGTCGTCTCAATTCAGCTCTAAGCGACATCGTTTGTTCCTGCGAAACGTCGTTAAAACGTTTGCGCATTGCAGCTTTGTCCCGACCGCATTGTCTGTCTATGTTTTTCCGAGCATTGAGATGATTCAAATTCGACTTTCGAAGTTCGTGAGCGCTTTCGTTTTCCCTCCAGCGGTGCGTCCCGGCGTCAGACCGTGGTCAGAGTCCACACGTTTTCATGACAAAACTTCCAACACAATCTTCTACTGTCGTGGAACGCCGACTGAACGGATGAAATGAT
Organism: Neoseiulus cucumeris; assembly: GCA_021527715.1. Taxonomy (NCBI): domain Eukaryota; kingdom Metazoa; phylum Arthropoda; class Arachnida; order Mesostigmata; family Phytoseiidae; genus Neoseiulus; species Neoseiulus cucumeris. The sequence continues at coordinate 1,112,529 of JAJSRV010000058.1, read as the reverse complement.
GTGCTACTGCAGAAAATAAGACTTCGGCTACAGAATGACTCAAGAGCCAAACTTCTCGTCAGATATAGATTCTAGGCATCAACGAGAGAAAGGTGACAGCTTTCGTTTGCTGGAATCATATCTGATACCCTTAGTGCGTCCGGAGAGGATGACTCTTTGACTTCGGTTCGATTGACCTCGGGACTCAGCTTATGTGGGAATTGCGGGAGTTTTTCTCTGGAAGTTGAGTCAAGCGAGGCCCTGTGTATCAGGAGTCAGGGCGGAGCTTTCGTCCGAGACCAGTGGAATCGCAACAGTTTGTCCGAGCTCTCGAACTCATCGCTGCCTCTTAGCAAGGAGGTCACGTCCGAGTGATATTTGCAGCGAGACATCCTTCAAAGAGATCGAACCCATGGAGGACATTGCAATGTTTTCGAAATAGCGTTCCTCGCTGAGAAGATCTTCCTGAAAACGAGGTTTTCAAAACACGACAGAGCCCCTCAGAGGAAACAGCTCATCTTTGAGGAAAAAGATTGTCAACAAGTTCTAATCCGAACTTGTTTGTCTTGACATTCAGACAATGTTCACCCGTGGACTTTCCGAAGTGATTTCCCTCAAGAAACGCTGGAGCTTTCGTAATTCTCACATGAAAATGTTTCGAATGTTTCTACGCCCTCAGCTAGGAATAAGATTTGAGAATCCTTCAAATGTAGTTTGGGATCGAGTCTGATCGGAATAAACAGACGACCTTTCGTCCGTCTCTCGGATCTTTCTTCTTGTTTGGATGAAATCAACTTATTTTGTTTCGAAACCGAGTTGCGACTTCTGAGCGAGCGAGCGAGTGAGTGAGTGAGTGAACTTGCTGAAAGCGAAAACCTCGCGGACGTGGGGAAGCGTCGTTGTTGGGGAAATGTCGGTCTTCGGGAGGTCGTGGGCGACAAAAAGCGAAATAGAAGACTTCCTTTCATCGCTCGAGTTCGAAGCGAGCTCGAGGATTATATCATCTAGTGAACTCTAACAATGACTACCGGCTGCTGCGATGGTAATCTGTTTCAACTTTCGCTCGGAGAACACGCGCGCGCGCGCGCAGCTTAATTAAAACCGATTCGAAGACTAACATTCAGGGGATTTGGGGACGAGCTGTTCAATTCGCCTACGTCGACGGAAGATCGCCGCCGAAGAGCTCTGTTGCTCTCATCGCTGAGAAGCTAAACTAAGAGTTGCATCTGGAGGAGGAAGCACTTTCTTTCAAGAAGATTTACAGCTGCCACAAGCAGAGCTCTTTACGCTCTGAGAAGAGGAGCAAAAGAGAAAAAAAAAAACCAAACCGACCAGAGACGGAACGGGTCGCGGAGCCTCCAACGAGCCGCTGCTGCTGCCTGGCCTGACCTGACCTGACCCAGCTACCCGACCTGTACCCGGGACGTGAAGGACGCCGCAGAAATGAGCGCCAGAAACAATTAGAAAACTTTTTCGTTTTCGTTCTGGAATTTATTCACAATTCTTGTTTCTTCGGAATTATTCATCGAGGTCGCGACTGCTCTTCGAGCGAAATGAGTTCATCCTGAGTGTTTCTTACTTTGACGCGCGAGGACATTCTCCTGAGAATGTCGCTCGACTTGCGCTGTTCCATCAATGATGCTTCGTTTGGAACAGTATCTGTTTCGAGTCGCGTTCGGTCGAGTTTTCGAAAGAGCTGCGAGGATCAGCTCCTGGAACACCAGGAGAGTCCTTGCACGCCGACTTGAGAATGAGATCTCGGGTTCGCTGGATTCGTTAAGGATAAGAAGGAGGATGGGAATGCCGACTGAGACCTCGGTTGAAGCTTATAATTACCTGAAACTGCGATTCCAGAGAGAACGTGGAACGAGAGGTCTTGTTTCCAACATATGAAACCATAGCTAGTCAGGAAGGAGGAAACGGAAGAAAATCATCGAGATCGAAACAAATTGATGTCTATTCTGTGATTTGCGACCCTCGAGCCCACGTGCTCATCAAACAGAGTGTCTCTGTCGGGGGAGGGAAGATTTATTCTTCCGAACGAGCGTATTCCTCGCAGAGTCTCACTTGGGAAACCCGTGACAGCTTCCCTCCGACTTGAGTGGTGATTTCAGAGCCGTGATCAGAAAGAATGATCCCGGGGGACACTTTCTTGGAAGAATGTCATCCCCGATTCCGTTCTTCAATTTGTATGTATATGCTGAGGAAAGAAATTCACGAATCCTTCTTGAATTCTAGGAAGTCTGCGGAAAACACTCACATCGAATAGCATTTGAGTATTCTGACTTGTTTTTGCTGAGATCAGACTCCTTGGTATGCCTTGTTTTCGGAGGCGTTTTAGCCCTGCGTCTTGCTGAGTAGAGGTCATTGCCCCTTTCCCGGAGTGAGGACCCTATCGTAATCGAGAGGACCGATGGAAACGAGGTACTAAAGCTCTTTCACTGAAAGGCAGCTTCGAGATCCCTCAGTTCCCTTCTCCCTCGAACAGGGTGATTCGAATTCCACACTACACTTTGTCATCGCTCCCGCATTCTTGTGTAAGACCCTATACAGGAAGGTAAGTGAAATAGTTGTCCGCGATTTTCTCAAAAACAATCCGTCTTGGAGAAAAATTTATGATGGATGACCGGCCATCTGGATTCCATCGAGATACGCCACTCGGTAGAATCGTTTTACTTACCACCCTGTAGAAACCGCGTCGAGTACATCTGCCAAACATGATCTTCCATAACTGAGAACGGCAACCACTCATCATTCTGAATTTCCGGTTTCAGCTGAGCCCTAAGCGGTTTCTGGAGGTCCTTCAACAAGAATCTGGGTGCAACGTCACAATGTAGCCTCGAATCGAGATCATTTCGGGAACTTCCGGATATCGTGTTCCCTCTCCACATGAAAGCAGCTATCGGAAACAAGGGTTATGAAAAGCGTCCTGAACATATCCGAGAACCACCAAGCTTAACGCATTGTTTCTATTTGGTGTAGCCGCTCAAGGGGGCTCTTTAGTCTTCTTACCATCCGGTGTTTGGGAGAAGTTCTTAGTGCGTGTTGACAACTTCCCGTACTTCTTGATCTGAACCTTGAGCTCTAATCGAGAGCAGCAGACAGGGGCTCTATGACTTCCTCGCGCTTTTTTCCGTGGTCGACAAATTCGTTTTTCTGTTGAGATCGTGCGATCGTTCTCTGTCTGCGTCACATGAGAGTTCTCAGCGAGTTTGGGCGAGCCTGATTTCCTACAGCGAATCAATAGGGATTCCAACGTGCGGCTGAAAGAAGCCGTCACCTTCAAAGGAGAACTTTTTCACAACTCCTCTGTCATAGACAGACCGAAACGCTCACAGTGAGACCTCTCAGCGTTTCAATCCTTGAGTCTAAAAAACTCAAACTTGTTTTCTCGCCGCGAATCCCGCGGTCGCGATGGCGTTCTGAAATCGGCCTCACAACAGCCGGTATTCCAAAACTGGAAAGAAAAAAAAACAGTTGAGGAAGGAATTTCCGAGAAAATCGATGGAAGCTCGAGCGTTGCGATAAGAGTTCTCCACACGATCCTATCTAACAAGATAGGAACGAGTTCACGTAGTCGACGTCATACACAGCTGCTCCGCCGGATGCCACCTGCGCGTAATAGACGTTGGAGCGCTTGTCGTGAAGGATCTCCAGTTAGCATCCCCGCGGGACACGCTGGATACATGACGCAGCTCTCAAAGGGGATCCATTTGCCAATATCAACTTACTCCGCATCCGAGAACCCGATGCGCTGCTCTCGGGCCCATACTGCTTTACTTTGTTATCGACTCGAGCATCGAGGAGCTACAGCCGCTGGCGGGATCGCTATCATTTCGTTCCGACTTCCGACAAACTGATTGTGAGTCGATTCCACTCTGCTGTCCACCCTATCGGTGAAGATCACTCGTGTTTTCCTCCGCTCGGAAACTTCTGCTTTCTGGTCGGGTCTTCGATTCTCTCAGTTGTTTGATTCAGTATCTGAGTGAACTTGTTTTCACACCGACGGAAAGTTCCGCTGGAAGAACTTTCCTTGTCACCGACCCGCAGGATGTTTGTTCTTGCGATCTCACGCCCTCATCAAGCGTTGTTCCAACTTTATAAGAAACTGTTATTCCAAGGCATGTTTTTCCAGCTCGAGTGTGCCGACTCTTGGCGCGGCACAAACGCTTCTCGTGTCTGGGATGAACTCGAAAAAAACATCGAAGTTCGCGTTTTATCTTCTGAAATCGACGGAAAATATTCACTTCGGCCTTTCCTCGCTTCTACATTTCATTTCCGCTCCGAGCGCTACAGTGTTTGATCCATCTTCGCGGATATCCTCACGAGAACCGATCCGATCACAGTTTCCGAGGAATCGACGTCGCATGACTGTTTGTCATTTTTCGAAGTGCTCGATTCATTTTGTGTGTGAGAGGGACGCAATGGTGATCCCTGAAACAACACCGAAAACCGTCGGAAAGATGAGACACTGTGCAGTGCGTCGCGAAGAGGGCTTTTTGTCTGTGAAAGCCCCATTCAGAGTTTCGGCCTCAAATGACTTCAGAAGAATGAGTCGAAAAATCACGCACCCAGCACGTACGGCACGTCGGCCGGAAATCTGTTGTGTCTACGACTCCCAACCGAGGAAATACGCTTCTTTGTGGGTGGCTCCGTGCTCTCAAAGATCATCAACGCTCTGGTGACATGCTTCGAAGAACAACGCCTCTCACCGGCACAAGAATTCTCTGTCTCAGAACAAGGTTTCGATATGGATATCCGTTGCCCGACAGAAGAGACGTGCAGGCTGAGGAAAGCTGAAATTGATCGTATTGAGGAAAGCACCTTCGAGGGGAGCGGAAAAATGTTCACCTCCCCCAGGGGCGTATGCAGGATTTTCACCGGGGAGAAGTTGAGGTCCGTTTCTCAAGGGGGGCCCGTTGAGAAATTTCCAAGAAATTGAGCTCCCAGCTAGAAGCCTCAACCTCGATAGTGTTGACGTCGATCTTTGGATCCAAGACAGAATCAACTTGTCTTCCATTTCAAAGTGATCCTTGTTTATACTTTGGTTCGTATCTAGCATCACTTGAGGTCGACCCCCTGGCTGTGACAAAGTCTTCATTTCCACTTCATAACGCGTCGAGTGCGAAGAGGAAGCAAATCTTGGATGAAATCCTAAAATTGTTGTTTTACTTTTATCTCATCACGTGGCGGAGTTTTTCCAGAGGCTCGATGTTTGCTTTTCTGTGTGATGTTTCAATTCGATCCATGATTTTCCGAACCGAATTATTCCACGGATTCCCGGTGGGAGAGAATATATTTTGAAATTCGGCGAAATACGCCAAGAAGCTATATCGAAAACGGGATTCGAAGATGACGTTTCCTTCCATATTGTTTGTTATTCAGATCACTCTCCCGAATCTCGAAGCAGTCGACAAAGTTCGGGAACACCTGGCAGCCGATTCTATGATTTCCTTCTCGCGGTGTGTTTTTCAAATATCACGAAGACGTGAAATTCCAGAAGGGAGGATGTCGAGAAACTTCTTATCCCGGGTCCGATATTCATACACTTGAAACACTTCTGCCGCACGACTTTCGCCGACTCGGCACGACAGGTGTGCCTCTTCCAGGAGCAGAAAACACAAATCTCGTGTCCCCCGGAATGCTTCCGCGCGGCGGTGAGCCTATGAGCTTCCGGAATATCAAGAGTCAATAGAAACAATGGATTCTCGGTTTTGCCGGCGGTCCTCGCAGTTCGGGCCAATGGGCGATTCTCGGGAGAAGATTTGCCCGCGTCTTTCCTCGGGAAATGAGCACGATCTCTTTCCACTTCGCGGCGGGCTTCGTTCCGTGATTTGCTTAGACTCCAATCTCGAGAGAGCTCCGCTCAGTATTCAGCATCGACATTAGAATGGAATCAAGCAAAGTCATCAGGAAGCATTTCTCGTTCCGTGTCGTTGACCGTTTTCAGGAAACGTTTCTCGTTATCTGTCGTGGTGAAAGCTCGCGCTGACGAACGAACGAACGAACGAACCGTCGGAGGAATGAACGAACAGCCACAGACCGGGGGTTTTAATCCGTCGTTCTCAAGTAAACGCGCGGCCATTTGTCTCCGACAGCGACAAGCAGACTCGAACTTTCCGCCGTCCGAACCGGATGGAATAGCCACGAATGTCGTACGAAACAGGTGGATCCATTCAAATGATCAGCTGGAAGGCAGACCGGCTGCTTCTCCAGTCGAGGATTGGTTTTCCAGAGCGTTGTTTCCACTTCCATCTCCGATTGGAGAAATCTCTGGAGGTATTTTCTCACTGTCAGTATTCTTATTCCCAGATGGGTTGGCACCTTTGGTTTGTGAGTGCATTACTCAGATATGTCTCGTTCGGGTCAACTTCCGAGAGCCTCGAGCAATTCTCACTAAGCCTGGGCCTATTAGTCGAGTTTTGTTGTTCCCTCCGCCTCGTCGCGGCTCCATTGTTCGCCGTCTAGGTTACCATGAGGGCCTTTAGTGACGTCAAACACTGTCGCACTCGGGAACGCTTCAAAAAAATACGGCCAATGGCTCCAATTAGGCGTGATGCAACATCCGACTTGAACGTGATGTTTTTCATCCAAAGAAAGGACATTATAACGGATTGATGGAGCTGCCAACTCGTGATTCTTCAGGATGTGGGTGTGTGTGTGTGTGTGTGTGTCGATCGTTGAAGAGTTGGCTCGAGTTCGATAAATTCTGCGAGTCGCGATCTCTTCTTCTGACTGATTCCTTTTTGGTAAGCGTTCCAAGATTCCGATCCATAATATTCGGTTGTTTGTCCTCTGTGTTTGGGCATTTGTCGACATCTCTTGAGGTTCAACCGTTCGTCTCGAAAATCGCTTTCTCCTATGCCTCGCGTCGCTGCCGAGAACGACGATTGCGTTCGTTTCCTCTCGGTTTCGAATCAAGCGAATCCTCGCGTTCTGCTTTGACAGTTTTCAGATATAGTGGTTCACTTTCCTGACTCGCTAGAGAGTGGCTTTCCGATTCGAGAGAAAACAGCGAGCTGTGTCATCACACCGCAAGCAATATGTTTTCCGACCTGAAGGCTCAAATTATTTCCTACGCTTTGCTCCGATCCGGCGAGAACCCGATCGACTTTTACGAAATTCGGGCGCACTGGAAACGTGGATCCACTCTCTTTCTGGCAGAAATCTGATACCAAGTTTATATTCACTTTCTCTGAAAGAAGATATTGCCCGAAATGTGAAAACCCGCTCGCAAATCCCACCTATGATTTTGACAGTTAAGGAAAAACTTATGAAAGTTTCAAATACGCACTCCGTGATCTCAGATCAGCGCTCTCTATATCGGAAGTGCTCCAAAATGTTTTGAATGGTGCTAAGCAATAACCTCGCGATTAGATTCTCTGGAACAGAATGAAATAGTGTTCCCTCCACGTCGATCGCTAAATGGGCTTCAACTCGCCGCTGATGAGATTCTGTGCCCGACGCACTGCCATCGCACCTCTATTCAGTTTCGTCAGATCTCGTCAATCACAGTGGAGCATTAGAGCCCCGTTTTTAGCATCAGATAGAAAATTTATTTCAGAAATTGACAGAAAAAAGTTTCGCAAACTATTTCCCAACTTGATTGAGTTAGGGCATCGGGAGTGATTTGGGTGTCATTTTTCGAGGAATGGTTCAAATTTGCGATTTCCGAGCGCGGAGTGTCACATCTCTATCTCGTCGGTGCCACGTGGGAAAGCCGACGTTTCTTTGCTTCAAAAGTCAAGTATCGAGAGGAATCACCTGAGCGGATTCTCTCGACTTTTTTCGATTCCTCGTTGTCCTTCTTCTCATCACGAGAGCGTAGAGTGCCACGGAACTCGACGCCTCCCTAAATCGGGATTCTCAATGTTGCCACGGAAGCCTGTCATACCGTAGATGGTGGGACTCGAGTCCCAGGACAATTTTGTGGTGTCGCGGCTCCGTTTGCGTCTTGAGCTCCGTTATTAAAACGAGGGTTTGCGCGGAAGAGTAACGAGCGGAAAGCGACGCAGTGAACAGCCACTATCCACGGCGGGAAAAAGCAGAGACGACGTAGACGAATTTCTCAAGGTATTAAAGAAGTTTTGGGAACAACGGAGCGAGGAATAGTTGATTGCTATAATCCCTCTCCTCTCGAGAAGCTTAACGAAACTTCACTGAGGAAGTCAGCGGTCTCAACGCTGAAGTTGAGCCCAAAATTTACGGCATCATTAGCATCGTTTGCAGAAGTCCACGTCAAGTCGCAAATGTGTTGCGCTGAAACAGATCGCCGAAAATCTTCCCGTCTGCAGCCAGAGCGCCGTCTTTCAGCCACATTTTTCAGAAATAGTGTCTATGAAATGTGTGTATGTGAAGAACGGCCGAGTGGTCCCAGCACATTGCCCTTCAGGTTTTCTACTTGACGCAAATTTTTGTTTTTTGAGGATCTTCTCATAGAAGCAGGCCTGAAATCCAACCCAACTACCTTCAGCAATCGAATGGAACAACATTTTGCTTGGAGACTTGCCAAATGTATTCATGGCCCTCGATCTCGACATTGTTTCTAAGTAAGTGACGATATCGTTGTACATATAACTGATGAATCATAACATTCAATGATATATAGTGTGTACTCCCCCGAGGATGTACATCTTCCTTTTAGTTAAATGAAAGTGTTTCTCATCAAAAAGTGTCGCTTGAAGAGGCTACGATACGACGTAGAATGCAAAATACTGAGCTAGAATTCCGCAGAAATATCGCGTAGAAAAATGGAATCTTTTTCTCAAATCTTCCTCGTGAGAAGAGGGACATGTGGGGAGTGGAGCTTGGTGTCTAGTCTCCAAACGTTTCCTTTTTAGAATGTCGATCATGATGTCTGCTCTGATAAGCGGCAACGATTCGGAACAAAAACCGAAGACTTTCCACCTCGCAGCTTTCATCCACCTGTTGCAATGCATTGGTGAGAAAGAGCTTCGAAACCCCTGCATCCGGCAATCAAGAGCTCAAGTAGTAGCCGCCATTCTGCACAAGACCTGTGAGCCCAGAGATTCCCAGGAGTTCTCCCGTCCTGAATGTTGTTCGAACCGCATATCTACGGTAGGAACATTTTGCTCGAAGTGGCAAAATATCAGAATGGAGCCCTGGCGTGTCTATCCCGCGTCATGTTTATCCGAAAGGGGGCTGTAAATGCGAGAGCGGAGGCGTTAGGAGAACAGCTCTGCAGGATATTCGAAGACCCGAATTTCCAAAATTTTCGACAACATAGACTAGACGAAGCGAACGGCGCGGCATTTTGATAGCGTCTCCATCCTCGATTTGGATACAAGTAGGTTCGCGAGTCTGACGATTTGTTTAGCATTGTAATACGGAAAATGTATGAATGCCAATGCGACGGAGCGTGACTCTCTATGAACGCCGTCTGGCAAGTCCTTTCTTATAAATTTTCGGGCTCATCTCTTTTCCTGAGTCTTCCTTCACTACCGGCAGCCGGGAACCGAATGGAGGAGAAAACCATTGCGAACACACACAATGTCAACGATGCAGAATACGTGGAGATCTGTCAGCCTTCGAGTAGGCAGCATGCAAATCGCGTTCACTCTTCGACCTCTTCTGCCTCGACAACTGAAGTCATTTCAAGCTCATCCGCATCCACGAGATTTTTGCTTTTTTGAACATCGAACCTGGATACACGGTCTGGACATCTAATGGACTTACGATTTATAGGATTGTTGTTGGAAATAGTCGTGACCTTGGTCGATCATTCGAAGTTCTGGGACAGAGCCCTGCTTTTCGTCGGTTTTTATGTTAATTTAGGACATCAGCAATACAGATGGCGCTCGAAACGTTTTGTGAAACTCCACGGCCGGCAATTGAATACTCCGAACAGACGTCGTTACGAATGTATTGCGAAATTCTTGCGAGAATTCCGAACTTGTCCCTGGACTTTTTCGAAACGGAAAATACCTGAAATTGTGTTCCTCCGAGCAAGGAGGGGCGTCTTGTGCTCTCCTCAAAGGGGAGGTGGGGGGGGGGTATTTCGCTTTAGATTCCCCATTGGTATAGTTTCTGAGCCGTGTACATAAACTGGAGATTAGGCCCTAGGATATCAATAAACTTATGCATCGAACGTCGACGAATCCTCATCATCCACTCTCTTCCCGAGCGATGAAGCTTGGGATTTCCGGAAAACGGAAATCAGCGTCAATGGAGCATAGCGGTGAAGGCCGCTACCTCGTGGGGAGATTGAAGCATTGTGGCTTCGATCCCTGGTGGCAACTGAGCTCTCGGGACGTTTGAATAATACCATCCCCGATCAATTATCACACACTCGACTCACAATGCGCGAAGAATTTCTGAAACGAGACGAATCAGTGGATACGGACTATTCGGTGGATTGAAGGTCCCCTGGAGATTTGAATACGAGCTCTACCGGGAGAGGGAGCGCGAGCACTATCTGCGTGCCGACTTTTCCGTCTCATGGAAGGGCGACACAAAATAACTCATTATCACACGAAGTCAGAGAAATATCGAGAAGCCGAATCAGTGTATTTCGAGGACTCCAGAGATGCCGCCGGTAGCCTTAAGGAGACTATCATGTTTACAAAGAAGAGACTTCAGTGTAAAGAAATGCTACGATTCTCAAAACGATCGATGTCGGTGTTCGGAAAAACCTGGTTCATTCTCTGCGGTGAAGCGCCGTCAAAATCCCATGTGTGTAACAACCTCGGCAGATATCAGTATTTATCATCCTCACATTTCATGTCAATTCCATTCCAGCTGCAATTCTACTGGCTTCCAGATCATCGCATGTGAGCGTTCTTACATTTCCACTCGGGAAGCTGATATTGGTGTTTCCGAAGTAGTTAATATTGTTCTGGTTCACAAACAGAGTTGATGTCAAGTAATCAGTTTCGATTTTTAGGTGCGAGTCTATTTCTGTTTTCGAAGAGAACAGGACAACTTTTCCGCTGATTGAAAGCATTGTTCGAAATCCATGCCAACAATTATGTGCTCTGGCGCAGTTACGTTGAATCACGTTCCCCATCGGCGATGTCGCAAGGTTCGCACATTCGTTCGTCCTTCGAGCACAGACCTCGTCCCGCTCCGAACAATGGTTCAAAGCCGGCGAAATGAATGATGTCACCAGCACTTCTTTCCAAACCCGAAGCGAGGGAAGCGACATGAGAAATTGCGCGGCGATCTCACGGAAATCGTGCAGACATGTCGCAGGGGCTGTTTCTCACCAACAGAGACACTAAACCGAATCGCCGAATGGAATTGCCGTTCGACCAGAGATCGATGTGAGCGTCTTCGATGACGCGGCGCGCCGCTTGTCTTCTCTCACCATAAAACAGACTCGAGAGTTCGTTGAAAAGTGCAATTTGAAACTAAATTTAGCCTCCTATATATATATAATGTCGAGGCCGATGCATCGGACGTTATTCAGTGCGACAAGGGATATCACGAGCCGGGGCGAAGAACCGAAGAAGGTGGCGTTTGGGATAAGACAGCGCTTGTCCGATTGGAACCCAAAGCCGGGTATTTTTGGACGTGGCCATAGGACAGCTTGCCAGCAGTCGTTGTCAGTGATTAGAAAGTGCAATCTCCTCCAGCCGAGCTCGAGCAAATTGCTACACATCGTCTACTACGTCTCTGCTCAGACGTGGACCGTGTCTTTCCCCCAAGAGAAAGGATTTTGATCCCGGTTTCGCGACCGAAAAACCTCCGATCCTGGGCCCTCAAAACCGAATCGAGTGTTTCGAGGAACTCCTTGGTAGCGAGTAGTCCGGACAAAACACATCGCTACTTTCCGTGCTCTGCCTTCCTACATTCCCCAAACGCAGGACAGAGCCGCGCGTAGTTTCGAGAGAGGATGATGATGATGAGCACAGCGAGAAGCGACCAAACGTTTTGCGTGGATGTTCCCTCATCTCCTTTCTCGTTATCCTTCCCGCTCCCTATTTCTTCCTCAACTCCCTTTCTATCATTTCGTCTTCTGTCTGTTCCATCCTGGCTCTCGGATGAAAGCCCTTCAAGCTTTAATCGGTGCAGACATAGCGTAATTGCAGCAGTTGCTGTTGGTTGTTGTGTACGAGGGCAATAGAGCCCGAGCCGATGGAATACTGGCGGCAATGTGGAGCTATGATCCGTCTCTGCCTTTGGCTCTGTTATCCTCATCGTTGAACTCGAGCCTAATTACTGAGCACGGATTTCCGCTAACATAATAGGGAATGGAAGTTGTTCTCTCGCCACAAGGAGTGGAGTTTGCTTTAACTCCTTGGCCACCGCGGCAAGCGTCGAAGTATTCCTTGTTTCACTCGCGAATGATGGAGCAGAAGTTCCTCGCTTGTACATATTGCCCTGTTTCCGAATCGAACAATTCTCGACACGAAACAAGTTCGGATTCATTTAGTTCGAGATGTTTGAGATTACACAGAAGCTTTGGCACGGCTTCAAAGTGCGGACTCTCAAATGTTTGACCATAATAGCCACCAAAGTCGAGTGAAGTAATTTCACGGTGCTGTGAGCTGAGAAATTCATTGGTTACGGTCAATCTACTAGATGGTCCTTTTCGACGTCAGACGATGTCCCCAAAAAGACTGCGCTGCTCAAGGGTTTTAAGATGAACGAGGATTTTCATAACATTTCCAGAACCACGAGAAGCAACCGAAAGTGCAAGTCGAATAGGTGTTACGGAAACCAAGTTTTGAATCGCTGCGTGGAATGAGCCACGTTTCGCCGTTCTCGAACTCAAACTGAGATTTCATCCGTGGGGTCTGTGCCCACCTGGTAGACGACAACGAGCACGACGGCTCAGGGTGACCTTGAAGAGAACTAGTACATGACTTTCCGCTTAGGATCAGCGCGTCGATGCGACTGCTCGGTTAATACATCAACTGATCAACATGTTCTCATAAACCGCGACCGAGGAAATGTTCATTCTCCATTCATAGATTTTGCTTCGCTTGTTGCTCGATGACTCCAATTCACCATCGAGCTGTCTAGCGCATCCATCCTACGGGGAAGGAATGGGGGTTTCGACAACAGCTGGCTCGTTCTCTGAACGAATCGTTTCTGGGAAAGTTCGAGAGACGTGCACTAACTAAGCTTCTGAGTAAACGAAAGTCAACGGCTCCACTCCTTTCGACGTGCTGAGCATGGAATCCCTGCGTTTAGAATGTGATACTCAGTTTCGAAATTCTGAGAAACGGCAGCGCGTCATCCGAAGTAAAAACTCGTAACTTTCTCGGATTCTTAGTTTACGCTCTGCTTTCTCAAGTTGGATTACGTTCGAACTTGTTGTCTTTAAGAGCGAAAAATTCTCAAATCCTCTGACTTCCCGTTACAGGTAGCTCGAGATTCGAGCGGGGGAACCTCCGCGTGAACTGAAACCTTCATTTCCGGCGCTGATTGCGACCTGGACATATATCAGATCAGATGAGAATCAGAGAGAGGGAGAGAGGGACGAGCTGATCAGCCACGTTGAGACAGAATCGAGAAGACCGGTAACTCGGCAACGACATTGCCTCACCCTGAAACGTTGAAGTCGCGCTCACGAGAGACCGACACTCCCTCTCGTTGTCGAGGGAACAACAGGAAACAACAAAAAAGAACTCCTCTCAATTATAAACATCTGTTCACCTGCACTTCCAGCCGACACAGCTCATCGGTCGTGACATCTGTCGGGGTTGGATTTCGAGCTCTGCTTCCGTTTCGAAACATCGTTTCTCCCACTTGCGATCGCAACTTTCAAACTAAAAGATACAATTTCCAGGGATAGAGATAAACCGCGGCTGTTCCAGGCCGACCGCGTATCTCGCACTCAAAGTACGAAATCGAATGTTGACAGTCGGAACCAAAGACGAGTGCCGGGTAATAACAGGGGCTGTAGCATAAACGCGATGTTTGGCAATCGAACGCAAACGCAGCAACAAATATTCGGTCGCATCTGCAATTCGTCCGCTTGTTGCGAGCGAGGGCATTTCCGCAGGGGAGCATCGCATCCGTCCCTGAATTGTCGACAAAATATCGTCGCAACCGAGGAACCCCCACCACTTTTGAATCAAACTTATCGATTTTCCCAGAGTGAAGGAACTGTTGAGAACTACCTATTTTCGAGATTTGTGCTCTTTTGCTTACTTCCTGTCTCAAGAGATTCTGGATGCATATTGATTTGTGGTCCTATTGTGTTTCGTCCGAATTGTATGAAAGAGGCTTCTGCCAGAAACGATGTCGGTTCACCTCCAGCCGCTGAACCGGAAGCGAAACAAGTCGCTGACGGTCTAGGTCAAGAATCAGCTGCCTAGCCGTGCAGACTACGCTCCAACTTTTGAGATAAACCCGATTCCTGGACGATAGAGAGAACCAATAACAAGGTCAGAAAACTGAAGTCCTTCGCAATATGAGCCTTCGCGAATGATTCTCTGCGAGAAAGATGAGGCTCTGCATCATAAACCCGATGCCTTTGATCTCTGTGGACTATTATCTGATTACACGCATGTCAACATGGCGGAATAGTGGCCGCAACATCGATCGGTAGGTGTCGGTGTATGATGACGGGAAATCACGAAGAAAGCAATTTACTGGTGTTTTGTTCTTCGTGGTTCCCGTTTTTCTTCGTTGATGAAATGTCTCGTGTTGAAATCTTGTTTACAAATATCTTCCTTGTTTTGCTTCCTAACTTCTGCAGGAAAGAGGCGCCGCGACCTTGATGCCTGACTTCCAGCCTCCCTGGAATTCATCTGACATCGTCAGAGTCACCCGGAATTCAAACCGAGTTGCTTCGTTTTCTCGTTTGGTGTCGTCTTATCAGTGCTATTGGGAACTCGGTGCCCTCTGTTCGCATAGAGGTTCTCCCCCCGTTGACGCAAACTTCCAAAACAGAAATACAAACGGCTGATTTTTCCGAAATCCACGAGTTCGATCGAGGCAGGGGCAAGGCACTTCCTCCGACGGAAGCAGTGGCGCGAGGCAGAGAAAGATTTGTTGTCCTGGAATCTCTCCTGAAAAGTTGAATCCCTCGGGAAATCTTCTACACGAATTCCCCCTTTGGGAGAACGTCGAAGGTGTGCGGAACACGCCCTAAATTTGGAATCCCTCTGATTACCAAACTTCCAAATCATGGCTCGCAACTTTTACTCATCTGTCTGGGCACACGGAACAGCTGGCAATGTTCCGAAAATCTCAATGAGCTACACAACAAGGATGGAATCAATTCGTGCACTCGATCAAAGCGCATCACCGCAATCCGTTCTACCAAACTTCAGTTGTCACGGAATTCTTTGACGTTGGAACCTTTTTGAATCCGGCGCGGTTTCAAAACAACGGGCTGAGGCACAAGAGGATGAGAAAGTTGTTTCAGCACCCGGAACTTCTGGTTTTCCAGTCGGGTTGGATTCCATCCATCCGACATCGCCCATTTAGTCGTCGTTGTTGTCGGAACATTTTGGGGGACTCGAAGAAGCCATGAAGCTCAACACAGGGAACGCGAGGGAAACGAAGTCCGATGCCGGACAACGATAAAAGTAAACGCCCCTCATCGGATTCGTCTCCCAAATCGGGTAAACCAACTCAAATCCACAGCGATTCCTCATTCGCCATCGTCTCAATCACGATATCAGACATCCAAAATGGCGACGCAGGAGGCTCCGCATCCGATCCGAGCACCAGCGGGAAACCTTTGCCGGTCAACAACCATGAAAAGGCTCAGAACAAGGCGAAGCGAAACCGTACGGATGTTCAGGCTAAGGATTCGAAAGGAAACAAACGTAAACACAAAGCGAAGAAAACCCCGGAGACCGCCTCGAGTAGCTCTGAGAAAGAGAGTGCTTCACGAAAGGCGTGTGAAATTTTTCTATATTTCGATGTTCTGATATTTGAGTGAATCTCTTCGAAACCGTTGGGTTTAATCGTGACCGTTATAAACTTTTCAGGAAAGTCAGCACAAGGAGGGGGTTCGGAAAATTCCGATCATAGAAGAGAAAAAGATGGACATGAGTGAATCAACGAAACGGAGAAATGTTGGTTGTTGTATTTTGTTGTGATATCTAGTCTGCTCGAGGCTAGAGACGGTTGATGTTTTTGTCGGAAGACTGATTGTTGTTGATGTATAATAATGAATGAACTTGACAAATATCGTATCATGATAATATATGCGGGTTTCATCATGATGAGGAAGCCAATTCTGTATAAAATCATGGTTCGAGACAAAAAAAAGTCACACGGAGCACATTAGCGAATCCACTCAGGCGTGGAGGAATGAGCCCCAGGGCTCTCGGAAGGGTTGTACTGGAAGCGGCTGATGTCGCTGCCGCGTTTTTCCGGAAATGAAATCGATCATTCACTTGGACTCCGTGTACTATACTACTCCGCAGTGCAACATAAATTCTCGTTCTTTCCTCGGTCGGCGACACCTTCAGCTCCAAAGACTCGCTTTGTTCTTTCCCGCGGTGCTGACGTTGATGTCTTTCGTCATAACGATGGTAGAATGTCATCACGTATTCTGCCGGGACTGAAATGACGCGTGAAGGAAGAGTCCAGAGTCCAGACGTCGAGTCATGACCTTCCTGGCGGCTATCTGATGGCTAGCTCCTCGAGCCTAAATTCCGCGTCGAGACGTGATGTTTGTTCCAGTCGTGCGGGGCTGTTGTCGGGTCTCGCAGGAAAGACAGCGAGGGAAAAACACTGACATTTTCAGGAGTGGAACCGAAGGGGGAAAGAATCGTCGTCGAAAATCTGGTTTTAGCCTTCTAGTATCGAAACCGCGAGACACTGACGGAGGAGTGAATCCGATGGAGCGATCGAGAAGGTTCTTTCGCGAATAAATTGAGCAGGAGCACAACACTGCGATTGCCCATTCATTTTGGTTCCGTCACGTGTCGACCGGAGAATTATCCATCTTCGCCAGACGTAGATAGATCGAGTGCTCGCAACAAGCTCCACGAAAAGTACGTCTGAGACCTCGGCATCGGATTCCTTATGAAAAAAACTCCGGAGTTTCCAATCGCTCTGTCGCTCAACAAGCCAGAACAGATCGGGGCGGTCAATACAATATTCAACACCTCGGGAAGTTTTCCGATGGGGTAGACGATCCGTTCCGGGGAACTTCGAGACGACTCACTCACTGGATGCAGGTGACCTGAGTGAGAACTTGAGGACCTCATTGCGCCCGTACTTTAACTCACTTCTCTCATCCGCCGTCGCCAGGAAACGGAAACGATCCACGAAGTACCTGGAGCCCGAACACCGAGCTGGGTTCAGACCTTTATTGGCCTATTCCTCTTGGAACAACGGTTCGTGTAAGTTGAAGGGTAAATTCCTTTTGAGAAACAACGATCGGAGTCTTCTCCTGGCCGCGAATTGCTCGGAATCTAGAGTGAGCACCGACAGATGAGGAGATGCACTGCAAGTGAAACGCTCTCGATTTTCTGTATGCTCTCGGCGTAGAGCTCCTCAGTGGGCTTCTCAGTATACGCTTTCGCGAATCGATCACTGGTTTCGATGATCGGAGTTTCCGATTCGCGAAGATTAATCGTCGATATTTTCTGAAATCCCGGAACAATGAATGCAGGAGTCCGAAACGAAACACCACGTTGTTGCGCACTGTTAATCCTTGGATTTCTGGTCGTGGAATCTGTTGCTGACATGAAGAGGAGTCATTCTGGTTCCCTGCACTCTGAACAATGATCGCCGACAGGTTGCCTAATCCTGGGATGTACGGAAACGTCCACGCTGGTTTTGTCATGTGGCAGCAGCCGGAAACCTGGGTCATCCCTTCCTGATTCGGAAAGCGCGCTCACTAACTCGGAAGAAGGAAGTGGGAATGCGACGAACGAACGCTCACCGTATTTCCCCAGCTTTGCCGAAATGTAAATATAACTGAATCAACTACTTTCACAGACATACTGACAGGCCAATTTCATATTTCAATACATAGAATCGTCTATCATGTCGTTATGCTAACTTTCGCTTGCCTTCGGTGTGGCTCAGAAATTTCGCACCCCCAGGGCACACCTTCAAAAGCTTGGAAAAATAGTCCTCCTTGATTCTGGACACAGCTATAAATATTGTATTATTTCCGATTTTTCATTTGCATCGGATAAACTGTCACCAGAAATCAAGGTCATCTTGAAATTGTGTCTACTTTCTTTCGGACGAATACACCACTCTCCGGCTCAAGAACCCAGGTAGATTTAGAAGCCCGTCTCGCCAAATCAAATTTTCCAATAAAACAAATATATTCCATCACAACTGACGGGTTCGGAAACGTTCTGCAGGAAGCTTCCATCAGATGAAGCTTGAGGTGCGAAACACTGGAGCAGTTCAGGATGATTGATGAAATATTGGAGTGAACGTCATCCATTGAGCCGCTGCTCATCGGATGCGGTTCTTTACGATCGAAGAATAACCGGAAATAACCGCGCCCTGACAAGAAGTTTCCCCTCGATCGAAGGCAGATAACCCTTCTAGTAGTGAGTACTACTTCCTTTAATCCCATTCAACTTACATCGATTTCCGCATCAGAGGGAAAGGAATGTAAAAAAGGTTCCGGAAATCAGAAACTGATTCTAAAAATGAGGGAGCGGTCTCGAAAATGTGTGAGGTGAATGTAGAATTAGGTGTAAGCTACACTGGAAAATGTGAATGAACGAGGAATTGGAATGTCTTTGGAATGTCTACATTTCTCCGGCTGATGAGTGATACCTATTATCAGCTTCCTCTGAATGAAATGACGAATGGCCAGTTTCATTTGGCAGAGGATGACTCCGGGGTCATGTGCAGACCGGGTTCCTCGCTGTGTTGTTGCTCAAGGTTGGTTTGAAGCAGGTGTTCCGTGCCTGAGATTGAGGTGGGGTCTAGAGCTTCATTCTCCTCACGATCAGAGCAGACTGCGGGTATTCAAGTATCGATGTAGCCGAAACAATGGAGAAACGTTCAGAGAATCAAACTTTCTTTCCTTGGGAAGATCAGCATTGCAAATTGACGGCAGCGTTCGAGAGGAGACGGAAGCCTTCGCGCGAAACGCTGAACCTGATTCAGAAAACACGAAAGTTGATGAAAAAAAACCATCAGCATAAAATGCCGATATGCAAACTAGCGGCAGTCAAGGAGCGATTCCTGTCTGAAAGCAGAAGAAATGCTGCAATGGTTGCAGGGAATGCAAGCGGAAACAGGAAGCGCCTGACGAACCCGCTCAGATTGAATATGGGGCGAGAGGAGAAAAGGGATCAACGTCTCTGAAGGTTTTTCCGAAGGCAACGGCGCATCCTACGTGATACGCTGTCAGGACTTTTCTCCATTCTCGTAATTGCCATGCGCGAGCAGTAAACTAGAGTGTCGGATCATTTTCTCGTTCGAGATCGAAGGGATCTCCTCCAACGAACAGGCTTTCTCGCTCCTAATCAGGCGGGAACGAATTCCCAGTCAATTATTCGGCCTCATCTCCTCGTTCCACATTGCTCGAGGAGGAAATATAATAGACTCCTCACCACTTCTCAACAAAAAATTAAGACGTCAGGACGTTGATACTGGGAACCACACGCCACCGTAGGGGAAGTGAGTCAATATTGAGAATTCTATGTTAGTTCTTCATTGGATTTCGAAAATCTCCGATCTTACTGAAAAATATCGAAGTCTGTCTCAATGTAGACCTTGACCCTAAGGAGAGCTCTTATGCGTAGAACTACGAATTCGTGAAAAGACCTTGAAAAGTTTTCCAACGGTGGTTGGCAGCATTTCAATCTTCGCCGAATCCCGAGGCTACGAAAATATGTCGAATGAAGAATCCACTGCCAAACTTTGAAGATTTTGATCTGTGAAAACTTGATCTGTAGAAACTGTGATTCCTCTCTGCAGCGAGAAATCGGGTCGACAGAAGGTGAAATATTCAATATCCCGTGAGAATTTGCATTCAGAAAGTCCAAAGTCTTGGTCTTTTCGGCTGTTTTCGTCACTTCTTGAGACTTCATTATATCGCGGTCTCACCTCTGGAAGATGTGGAAGCCGTAATGCGACACCCTTCAGCATCTTGAGGAAAACTCGAGTTTCCTTTGTTCGCTGCACAGCAACAATTGTCGCCCTCTCAGAATCTGGATGATCGTCTGGTCGAGCTTTGGAGTTTACTTGAAATCGACAGAAAATTGATCTTGCAGAAATTGAGCAGCTCTCGCGAGAAGTCTACTCATGTGACACCTCCTGATAACTTCGAGTCTCGCCTCCGAATTCCCCAATCATTCTAACCTCGTCCAGAATTCTCTTACATGTTATATTTTTTCATGTTTTCCAGCTGACATCGAGGCAATGCTATCCTTTTGGGAAATTTGCGGATTCAAGGAATAAACGATTAGACATAGCGATATTGCGTCACCTCTCCAGAGGAAATCGTCGAAGCGGCAACTTCACATAAACGAGAGGAGCGGCTGCGACAGTTTTGAAGAATGTCTCTTCTGGATGACGGAATTTACTTGAATCCACCTGAAGCCCATGTTTCAGTTTCGACCGACAGAAAAACGAGGGAATTCAGAATTTCACGATTCTTGAAATCAGTGCCGAATCAACAAGGATCAAGTCGATTCCTATTCATTTTCATGATTGGTGAACTTTCTACGCGATCGTTCTACGTTCAAGCGGGATATCGCTCTAGCATTCCCTGACCATGCTCAAACAATCTTGGGTGGGGCATTCGCCCCTCTTCCCTCCCCCCCCGTGGGTACGCTACTGGTCGCGACGGAGTGCCAGGAATCTTTGGTATTCGTAGCTACTCCATGCCGGTTCGTGATAAAAACTCTCCTGTGGGTCGGAAAAAGCCGCCGACCATGCAGTTCGACAGCTTCTATCAGAGGTCGTGGATGAATGCGAACCACGCTGTGCAGAGATTCTCAGAAACACTGCGCGGATTTGTTTGTCGAGATCTGCGGGGTCGCCTCTCAGAACGCTGCGATCGCGATCGGAATTTGCAGCGAGCTCGGATGGAAACGCTTCGTCCGCAGACCTAACACCTTCACTTACCTTCACAATTGGGGGGGTGGGGGCATTTCCCCCTAATTCGCTCTTCAGCTTAATCACGAATCGGATCCGGTGTATATGCATTTGTAATATATCGAGACTTCGCTCTCGTCTCTCCGGCCGTCAGAGGTGGTGGCCGAGCCTTCTCCCCGGCTCGGAGTCCGTGTGCGATTCTCCACCAATGGAGTGGGTCACCTCCCCATGGTTTCCTCTTCAGTTCGAAGTTTTCATATTTGAGTCTGGTGTTCTCGATCAGGAGGAGTTCCAATCGTCCGATGAATAATGTCTCGGAGTTGAGTCGCAGGAGGCGCGGCAGAAGTCAGCGGCGCCACGCCTGCAGCCGAGTTCACGTCTGCCGGTTTCGCGGATTTTGTCTTTCCAGCGTGATTCTACCTTTCACGAGTGAAATCATGCATTCACGGTCAAGCAGCCCATAACCTGTGAGCAGAGATATTCTCTCACAGGGGAATCTAGTGAACTTCTTCTGGAACTGGAAAACTGGCAACACCGGTAGCTACTTCCTCTATCGGCTCATGCGAACTTTTTTTCCTGGGCCCGATTCGCCGATCGGCGTGGGCTAATTTATTTGTAGTAGTTGTCCATACATAAATATTTACATATATACAAACTTGAGCTTTCCTTTCGGCCGTCAGCCAAGACACCGCACCGAGATCCTCATCGTCTACCTAGTGGCGAGCTGCATGAGTGATCAGGGGAACCCCCTGAATCGTGTCTTTCTTTCTAGGTTCAACGTAGATTGAAATCTGACTGGAACGCAAGACTGAGGAACGAGATACTTGAACTCTGCTTCAATTTTCGGCAGCACCTTCTTGAGAGTCTTATTTAGGGAGATGTCGTGGTCTCTGAACGTCATGTACATGGCGTTCACGTAAAGCTCCGCGCTCCGTCCTCCAACTAGGGGATCAACGTGTTGGTAGTTCGGAACATCCACCTCGAAAGCGTCTGTGAAGAGAAAACTTCGAATTCAGCTCCACGCAGAGATAACAGAACAGTTTTCCATTGAAAATCCTCCGACAGTGAATATGAGTTGATCTATCTTTCATGAACGCGCGAAGGAATAGAAGGTTCTGATCAAGATTTCAACCGATGGAGTGTAGCTCACATTTAGAGGCGTGCGGTCCTGAAATGAATGTGTGACAGAGTCCGTTCCGAATCCTCTCGTTATCGGCGGGAGAACTGAACATCTCAGTGTTTGCTTGGAGCATGATGTGTGGAGCTTTTATCCGGCTCATGTCGAAGGGTTCTGAGTCCTGTGGACGCGAAAGACGCCTGTCAATCAACGATTTTGGAAGCAAAAGACTCGGAATCGCCCGAGAAGCTGAGGAAATCTGATTGATAAGAAGTTCCGTCTTACGGTTTGATGGATGGATGATCTAGGAACTTCGAACTCTTAGGGTCAACTTCGTGCCCAGAGATTCCTACCGGTAAGCTCGTTCTGTACACGTTCTCGGGATTGCTCAGCCACGATGGCGAATATCTCTGGTACACTTTGGTGAATGCATTCTGAGAGAACTGAATCATTTCTCGTCCAAACCACACGGTAGGAAATCCGCGTTTGAGTGCTTTTGAGATGATCTCCTGGAAAGTCGAGGAGCATGAGAAATGTCTAGTAATGCGTTTCGAAGTTGGGAACCTTGGAGATCCTAGTTCAAATTTCTTTCCTATATCCAGACAAGAAAATGTTCAGCCTTAATTCGGTGCTCGTATCATTCGATCGTCACTTACTGAGTCCATGTTGACTTCCCCGAGTTCGAACCTGGCGTTCCAGAGCAAATTCACGACGCGCTGCTCGAGCGTTGGTAGAGCCCAAGCAAGTTTTTGTAGATACATCGGGAGCTCCCAAAAGTGGAGGAAATTGAAGTAAAGGTGATTTGAGTCGAATAACCGCACCCAGACGTCTCCGAGCTGGTTCCATAAAAGAAAAAAAAAGTGAATCTGTAGCCAGCTTTGAAGACTCCAAGTGTGCGCATAGATGACAGTGCTTGAATTGAGCGGCACTCACCTTGCCCACCATGAAACGATGGAATTCCATGAAAAACTTGATCCATCCCCGAGGCTGTGTCACTGCAGTCACGGGGACCATGGTGTAGTGGAGTCGCACTTTGGAGTTGTACTCTGGCTTGGCCGACAGCAAGGCTATTGACACATAACCGCCCTTCGACATCGAGACCAGGTTCAGATTTGGATGACCCGTTTTCTGGAGGATGTAATCGATGCTAGCGGGAAGATCTTTCAGGGCGTTGTCGTCCATTCTGTAATGATTAGAGCTCGATTGAGTTGAACGAAACCCGAATTTGGATTCCTGTTATGACCTGCTCAGGGGGCACTCACGTTGTGTTCACGTACTGGTGGCTTTTTATCGGACTGTACGCGGTTGCCCTATAGTTCAATGCCCAGACATCGTAGCCGTTCTTGGCCATGACCATAGCCAAACTATTCGACGGCTTCGAGATGAACCAAGAGTCCCCGTCTGCGATGAGAGCATGCACGAACAGCACCGGGATTCTCGGCCCCTTCACTTTCGGGTTCCAAACGTGATGCAGAGCTATGGTGCAGTCATCTTCTGTAGTGGCGTGTTCCCACTCGAACGAGAGACCGTAGCTCCGGACGAACACATCCTGGAAACATCCAAGATCGATTCGAAACGAAGCTTCTTCATGCATCTCAACAACGATACCTCGACAACAACAGAATAACTTTCTCTTGCGCGTTTCGGCTCTTGTGGCCTTGGTCCGCAACGTTCGGTCGTTTCAATTCGACAATGAACTTGGAACCGTCTGAGTCGTCGCTTCGATTTATCAATTATTATTCGTCACGTGACCCTCTATCCAAGTCTGAAGCTCAGTTCGCAGATCGAACTCACCGTGCCTTGTTTCCATAGTAGGTAGTCTTCGTACCATGGTTTGTCTTGGAACACAGCGTCTTGTCGGAAGCCTGTGGCGCTTTGAAGGACAACTAGAAGCGCGAGTGTGATCATAATTGAACGGCATGGCGTTGAAACCAGCCGGTAGTTGATCACCTGCGAAAAGCGGGGAATTAGTAAACACCGAATTGTCGCCGATTTCGAAAATAACCATAGTGGAGAATATTTTATTGCCGCTATTTCTTTGTGCCTTAGGAGACGAAAATAAATAATCGGCTCCGTCTGAATTGGTTTCTGAGTCGATTCGTGAAAATACAGAACAGTAATCGACGTTCCAATGCTCAGTCTTGTGAACGAGAGATGCGGCTCGAGTCAATCAAATCATCGTCGGCTCTTCAGTTTTCTCGCCCGAATATCCGACCCGTGCGCGTCAGGAGCGTCAAAACCCTTTGCATCTAAGCAGGATGGTATTTCACAACAAGAGATGACGTCAATCGCTCTTCCGTTTGAAGAATCAAAGATTTGAACATCACGGGAGAATCTTTGATTCCGAATCAAAAGTTCCTGGTCTGTTCTTCAAGTTTGTCACCGGACAAGTTTCTGACACGACTCCGGTGTGCAAATCATATAAATTATTCCAGAGTAAGTTGGAAATCAGTGATAATAGCGTGAGGTTTCCCTCTGTCAGTTTTTGCAGAGTGTTTAGTTGCAGGTGTGTCGCCTTGCACCAATATTCCGCTCGTGTTGATGATCGTGATCTCTCCAAGGAGGAGGAATACATCACTGCACGAACTCTAGATTCTTGGAGGATCACGGAGAGTTTATTTGGGTTTGTGTTTCTGAGGAAAGACTGCAAAGATATCCTGTTTCTGTCGTTGCCGGAAAGTTCATTGACACTCTGCATCGTGTTCCGGTCAAACATTTAGGGTGGAAGTTCAATGAAGATGACTTAAAAAGTATCCCGTGTGTGAATCATCTCTGTCAGATCTCGAAGCCCGCGCATTTGAGCTTCTGCAGTCTGCAGTACGGGTTTGAACGCCGGCAGCGTTCTCTTCGGAGTTGTTGTGCAGGAGTTTTGAAGGAACCGTTCGAATTTCTTTACAGAACTCACCGTTGAACATCGACGCATGTAGAACCGGAATAGAAACACTTATTTGAGAACTATTCGAGTGGCGTTCATCCCGTTGACAAGCCGGCCTTCGTGGGCTTCACTGATGCCGAATGCTTTGAGCGGTGGCACGCAGAACTTTCAGTGGCGTAACAGTTCACAGTGACATCCGTTCGCGTGATCGCTGAAATTGACGCGATTACTTCCTGTTAGAGTTTTCACACAGAACGTTTCCGAGCACGTTGCACCGTTCCGAGCTCCGGAAGTCGTGTGTTTCGATTCACAGGACCACTCCCACGCGCACGAATTTGCTTCTCTCGAGGGTGGCTTCTGAAGCAACTGAGAGCGAAGAATCAAACGAGCTCGAGTGGGGGTTTTGATGGAACCTCTGCGGCGACTTCACAGGAGCCGTTCGCGATGGCGGTCGGAAACGTTCTGCAGCCCATGCGGAAGCTTGCTGTCAGCTCCTCCACCACCGCCAAGTCTTTCTGATAGCGTTTGACCTTGGGGAACTCCTATGGAACGGCAGATACCGTAGAAAGCGAGACAGTTTAATTGAGTGAGAGCGAATGAGAAATGTTGGTAATTTCTCAGTGATGGCAGTCGGGAGACCGAAGGAGTCCTGGGTACCAATCACGTAGTCAGGAAGGAGTACGACGAACTTTATCTTACACTCCTTGTTCATGCTGTTTATTGAAGCTCTATTTATACGGATTTATCCGGATGCAATCAACTCAGAGCGAAATTACATCTGCGTCATTCCGAAAAAGCAATCAACCACATCCTGTCTCGAATTTTAGAGCGTAGAGTTTCAGGTTGTCTATCATGAAAGAGTTCAACGAACAGTTCAAGGTTTTAGCTCAGACACATAGCTTCGAGGTCATCAAGAGTGCTGGAGAAATATATCAGTATTTTCAACAAGGAAGAGCAACGAAACAGAAGATTGATACGAACTGTGCAGAAGACATCCACGGCTCGGTGGATCAATCCGGTGGCTCCTCTTTCGTCTCGACATTAGGGCAAATGACGGCTTCCGATTTGGTCCCCAGAACTTGGAATTCCTCTTTTGGGTAATTGGAAGTGTCAATTGTCACAAGCCGTAACTGTGAGAGAAAGTTTCGAGAACTCCTTGACATATTTATCTTGTTTACGATCAGTGCATTGCTTCAGACAGCAGTATTTGGAAAACACAACGAACTTGAATAACATTTGAGTCGTCTAGCCAGAAAATCGATTATCGATTTGTCTGGAAGCTCTGTGTCATGCCTGGAGCACCGAAAAGATTCTTGACGTAGACAGCGTCGAAAGCTGCTTCCATCTGTCCATGATTGCAGAACTCGTCCATTCGAAGATATCATTTCGAAGGAACATGCGAAGTCTTTCGTTTTTCTTCTCGGATTCTCGTCATGTTTGGTGCTTTCAGGACATTTGTTTCATATTATGTGAGCCAGCCAGTTTTCTTCACTTTGATGGAATCGCCGGCGGGTCTTCTGTGATTCTTTCGATCGTTCGCGATGATACCGCGGCGGCACGGCTGAAGAGAAACAAACCAACACCGCTTCTCTTGATGTCGGTCGGAATATCCACTAATGACTTCGTTGGGATTGTTCGAGGTACCGGGTGTGTAGAACACCCCCAATCGAATCTTCGGGTGCGAAGCTGGTGTAGAACCATGAGGAAACCTTAATGCTGACTGACGGTCGATTTCCTCAGACAAAAATTTGATGAGCGTCGACGAAGCTTCAGAAAGTGAGACAAGAATGTTTTTAACTTATCGCAGACCTGTTGCATCGTGCTGATATTCTTCATCTCACGAGGAGCTGCCGCTGTTTGAACCACTTGCCTCATTGTTTTAGAGATGAAATCGACGACGTAGTTTATTGTAAGTCCGCAGTATTTCGTTTTCGTCTCAATCTGATCGGAAGTCTCAGAATCGAGGATTCTGTCGGCAATCAGTGTTTCCGAATCGGAAATTTCAAGAATGATGTAAGAACAAATCCTCACAATTTCCAGAATCGAAGGAGGTAAGGATCGAATTAGTGATTGCGAAGACCCACGGAGCAGAACAGAAGATTCGTCTCTTGTCATGATTTCGTGAGAGATCAAGAAATTCTCTTATCGTGTGAACAAGCACAGAAAAGCAAACAAAATAAATTAAACGCGAAACATATCCGGAAGAAGAACCTTCCGAGACAGACTCGTCTCGCGAAACAAAGTTGGGTAATTATAGAGACATCAATTCACGAGGAGGAATCAGTGTTCTAGCCACGGACCAGAGCTCCTGGAACGGAGAATTACTTCATTCATCATCTCTTTTCGTTATCATCTCTCCTGTCCGGGATCTTATCGAACAACTGAATTAGTATTAATCAGTAGAACTTTCCATTCGCGCGAACGAATGTTC
This sequence comes from Neoseiulus cucumeris, assembly GCA_021527715.1. Classification (NCBI taxonomy): domain Eukaryota; kingdom Metazoa; phylum Arthropoda; class Arachnida; order Mesostigmata; family Phytoseiidae; genus Neoseiulus; species Neoseiulus cucumeris. The sequence goes on along the minus strand of JAJSRV010000058.1, from coordinate 1,085,169 downwards.
GAGAGATTGATGGCGGAAGGGAATCCGATTCGAGCTGTTACCAGAAAATGGAACCGTCAGAAGAAGACCTCGAGCTAGAAATATGCGACAAACAGTTTACCGTCCACGTCTGGCGTCTGGATTTCCGCTCGTTATCCGACTGTGTTGGTACGGCATCAACTTGTTGTTCTCAAGAACTCAAATGATGACAATGAGTTTCTCTCCCCATGGAGAATTCCCGCGAAGATGCCTCGATAGTCGCGAATAGCGATCAAATTGAAGCCCCGGGTAGAGTGCTGTATATTAACTTTCGTGGTATTTCGGCGTCAGTTTTCTCCGTGATCGCAAAATCTGCTGTTTCCCCATGGCCGTGATTTCCACAGTTCAAGAAGTGATGAGGTAATATCCGAATTTCGGTGACTCCTTTTCAGATATTAAGAGAAGTTCCCGTTTCTGATCGACAGAAGACGATGAGCGAAACCATCGTCGGTCAGCCCTTTGAACAACTTATGTGTTCACTCAGAATCGATGCAGTCTTCGAGCAACATGGCATTTACAATGGGAGAGTTATGCGGATTCGATGGAGGCGCGTTTACCCTTTAGCAACTTGGTTGTACAACCAAGGTGGTTGCACGCGCAGACGCGGCAGCGGTCGAGAATACTGCGCATGAGCCGCGGCAGGTAGTTGAGTAGTTTCGGGTGGTGAACGCTGACGGTGAACCCTGAGGGAAGCCGGCACGTCAGATCCAGAAGGTCCAAAGTGGTAACCGAGGTGCCACGCACGAGTCGGAGGGCACCATATTGTGGTGGTCTCCAAAGGTTCGTGGCGTCGATATACTTTTGGTTAAATTCAGCACCATCTCTCCCGTGTTTTTGGCTGTCTCGGTTGGAGAAGCTCGAAAAGGTCACGATCTGTTCTGCCAAACAGGTTGTTCTTGGACTCACAAAGATGTTTGATGCCTGTTAGTTCCGATAAATTTCTAAGCGTGGAATTTCCCGATACGTCATCACTAGATCTTGGAAGTTCAGGCATTAATCATCTTCGAACCTCCATCAATCAAGATGAATTGATGGATATTCGGTTAAATAGTGCCTAGTTGTTTCAGTCCACGACTATGTTGGGCAAATATCATCGAAGTGATGATCGGCCTCCGATCAATTTATTCAGGAATTGATGGAGGATGAATAATGAATAACGCCTGAACTTCCAAGCTCTAATCATCACTATTCCATTCGAATATCATCTTCGTCTTTCCTTCCCCTGAAAAACATGACGAACCTCGAATATAAGGAACCTACCACATGAAGGCACGTTTTCAGCGATTTTTTCATCATCTTTTATTTAATGTACATACGAGTCCTGTCATTAGAAAAATCATCTCCGTCGTCGCTGCTATGATGGAACGACAATGACTTCAGTGAAAGTGCTCGTAATGTAGGCGATACGAAGAAGTTTCGTACGAAGTAGACATTTTGGACATTCTCTCTCCGGCCCATGACAACTGGAGACAGCACAGTGTGTGACCATCGTGTTACAACTGATTTCGAGTGCAGATCGGAGAAGAGTTTACAAAAATATGGAAATGTACAGAGAATAGCGACAAGTGTATTCGACGCGAGATCATACTCGTGACAAATAGATCAAATGCAAAGTCTCATTCACAAATCTATCTATGGGCGTCGGGTTCTGCCGGACACCAGCGCTAGTTTTCGGAAAAACTCCGTGGGCTTCGGTCGAGATCCCTTTTCCGAGCTCCGAGCACCAGATGCACCAACAACAACCCTAGCCGTTTGGGTATGAGTGAACTTTTCGAATATTTTCACTCTGCTCGTCGCTTCCAGGTTTCTTAAACTGCTTCCGTTAAACTGAGGATAACATTAAACAAGTGATCTTTAAACATTGCAAGAAGGAAATAAAACGGGAAAATATATTGCGAGCTAGGCGCTCTAGTGGGTTCGACTAGTACAGCATTATTTTTACGAAACATTTCAGTTAGGGCAGGCGAGCAAGTTAGTGTTTTTCCTCCTTTTTTTTGGTGGGGTCCGCGACTCCAGATGGAGTCGTGAAGAGATCATTTTCGATCCGTCTGCCGTCATTTCTTCGATCACTATAAGTATTTTCGTGGTTTTCCGAACGCACACACAATCTTTCTCCCTTTTCTCTCTTTCAAAATCATGTTTTTCGTTCGAGTTTTTAGTTTGTGAGCGTTTCTAGTCAGACGAATCATCCGGTGACTTGCTAGCTTGCTTGAGAACTCAAACTTTCGGAAATCGAAAAAAAAAGAGAACTCATTGCAAAAAAAAACAGAATCGAGATGTGGCCTGATGGTTGACGTCAGATCGAAATACGCTTCGGTTCGATCCTGAGAATTGAGTGGATGTGCATCGAGCTCGAGATCTTTTCCTCGTCATCTTGTTCGTGTCGTCGTCTACCGAGGTTCTGCTCGGATCTAAACAAGTGGGCGTCTATTTGGCTGTGATCAGTTTCCCTTCCCGGATCGCATTCAGGCTCGGCATGCAAACGAGGAGTCTTTTGATGCCGTCTTCGGTTACCTTTGAAGGGAAGCTCGAGATTAGATCGATGCTCCCTCTCAATGAAGATCCATAGGAGTTCAGGAGTGATCGAACATTCAGGAGAAACGGATCTGAGTGACTTACTTTGGAACAGCCTCGCGCGTCCAGGCATTCAAGCTTCGAGCACATTTTCAGAGCCTCCAGTCCCGCATCGCTCACCTGCAAGAATCGAATTGTGACGGAATCCATTCCCACGACATTATAGCATGCGCGGTAAAGCACATCGGACTCTACATCATCCGATCGTTTTCTCATTGCAATCACTTACTTGGGGACAGTGCGACACGATTAGACGAGTGAGTTTTGAGTGCAGTTTCGAGGCGAGCATCATCAAAGATAGATCTGTGACCCGATTGCAGTTGGAGACGTCAAGTTGTTGGAGATTCGGCATGTGCTGACAAACACTTCTGATTCCACTGTCTGCAGAGCACAAGAATTACTTCAATTTTCAGTTCTCCGATGTTCCCTCAATTCATTCAGAGCTTCCGTTCACTGATGGAGCGCTGACTCACCTGAGAGGCTGTTCCCGCAGAGCTTCAATTCGCTAACCGCACGCATCTGCTTGGACCACCGAGCATCGCTTGTGTCAGGACATAGGAGGTCCTTAAGTCTCTCATCATCGAGTCCGTCCACCCAGGATAGGTCCAGGAATCGCAACTGGGGGCCTTGGTCCGCATTCAACGCCTAAATGAATGAAATAGGTGAGATTTCGTCTGGAAATTTCATCGAAATCCGGTCTTCCAGGTTTGGTTGCCCCCAATAGACAACCTACCTTAAGCGAGTTGATGGAGAGGCCGCGCAGAAGGAGACCTTTGGCCGAGGGGATCCTCGGCAGTAGCCACAGCAATTGTTCTTGACTCATCGAGGTCCACGACAGATTAAGGTACAAGGGTTGACGGCGTACGATACCAACGAGTGATCTGAGGTCGGAAAATAAAATTGAGAAATTTCGTCGTTTCTTCCTTATCGGCTGGAAATCCTCATTCCCTCAACGAGAACACTTTCAGCTCGGAAAGGTCCGAACCCGGTGAGCTTACTTGCTGCTGAGACGAGTCTTAGAAACATCCATGTGCTTCCACAAGCTTGCGTGGGTGGCAAATTCGTTCCAACGTTTGCATACGAGTGAGCAGTTCTGAAGGTCCCTAACATTGAGATACTGCATAATCAGGAGCATGATCTGAGAGTTGTTCACGAATCTCTCGCAGTTGGACGCCGGAGGTTCCTGTTGGAGAAGAGTTTCTAGATCACAAGAGCTCAAGATCGGACGAAAGAGGAAACGAATTGTGAACTCACCGGACAGGGAGCGGGGCGGACGACGCACTTGGGTTGTACAGCGATCATTTTATTGCTGAGGTTTTCTAAGACGCCCTGTCGTTGCGCTTGCAGCGACGAATGCTGCATCGATCGATTTTCATCCTCGGTTTTGATCTTCTTCTCTGGAGGACTGTCGTCGGGGTAGCCTTGCACGAACGGCGTTACTCGTGGATGCCCTTTACCGCCGCCGCCTTTGGTGTGTCGAGTCTGTTGAATTCAAAACCGCATTGTCAGAAACGCGATATCAACGAGCGCTTGGCGATTCCATCTTCGCGCTCGAGTTCAATTTGAGGAACTCACCTTTGCTTGTTCGGGTTTGCCTTCTTTACAACATTTCGGACAATCCCAGCTGTTGGGCAGGTCCTCATTTAGCAAACCATCGTTGACCTGGAATGGTTGAACTTCGAATGAAATCTCCGTGCCTTGACTCATCTCATTTTGTAAATGATTCGAGGGTTTCGCGCGGAAAGATCGGGAATTCAAGTGACCTTGAACTCGGGATGTGCGACGACAAAACAATCTGGATGGACAATCTCCCAACATTGAACGCATTCCATCAGTTGCTCGGTAGGAATCACTCCGTCGTCCGGCGGAGGCACGCCGGGAGGAGCCAGCTGATTGGGTCGCTCCGTTTTACAAATGATGCATTGAGCGGTATGCGGTAGCACCGGCTGCAATGGTTCAATTTTTTCAGCAATGGATTCACTGAAATTAGAGCTTTTCTGGACGAATTGAGTGTCCCGCAGCAACAAAGTCAACTTACAGCCATGCATTGCCGCGCCAGACACGATTGTTTCATGCGACCTGGACCTCCGAATTTGCGCATGTCTTTGCAGAAATGACAGTCCCCGCAATCAGTTCTCAAACAGGCGTCGCATTTCCGGCATCTGCGAAACCAAAAGAGAAACAAGGTGAGTATTTCACTTGAACGCCAGAGTCTTCGATGTTGATTGTGGAAATGTTCGTTTCTGTACCTCGTTCTTCGTCTGCGAGCCTTGTCCTGGTCTTTCTCGTGTCGTTGTTGTCCTTTGGGAGCTCTAGGTGCCGCCAGAGGCCTTTTTGGACCTCCACCGTTCTGAAGTATGAGCGGACGGCGCTTGATGGCGCCTTCAGGCCAAGTGAGGACGGGCTGGCCTGTGACCGCCAGACGTTCGTCGTCGGATAAATGTAGAGTGATAACATGCTGAAAGCAAGATATTCCAAAATGAGGTGTTTTCCGAAAGGAAAAGGACACGCATGTTCCGAAGAGACGCGATGCAACCGGTTACTCACACTGGCATCTTGGAGAAGTGCATTCGCGTCCCGAAGAAGATCCGGGCAGCTCCGCTTCGACGGGGGAAGTCGTTGTAGATGGTCGATGATTAGCGACAAGCCGCGCAACTCTCGACGCGTCAGACGAATAGATTCCATCTCTGGCTTGACCTGGAAGTACGTAACGAGTCATTCAAATCTCGAATCTAGCGTCCAATCTCAAATTTAAAATTATCTAGCTTGATGATTATTTAGGTTTTCGATTGATCTCTTCGATTGACAATGATTAATTCCCCGATCAGATCGATCGAGTCTGAAGGAAACTCACTTTTGGGGCCAGGAGGCAGTTTATTGACACCGGTTTCCCTTCTTCGTCGCACGAGAGATGATTGCGACCTGTCACGCACATGACATACCTTTGGAGCACGTACCTGCGAACGAAATGGAGGGGGAGGGGGATGAATGAATGAATGCAATGTACTTCAATGAAGACACATCACCGAACTCGACGTCTCTAGGACATCTTTCACGAGAATTTCCTAAGCTTCTCACCACATCATCTCGGTGTAGAAAGGGTAGCGGAATTTATGCGGAACTTTGGTTGTATCTTCAATCTGGAAAGATTCATCGATTGAAATGAGAGAAACATTCTAGACATCATCGATACGGTTCCTGAAGATCGATTGCGGAAATGTTCACGCACCTGTGCGATTCGAAGCTGCTTTTCGATGCCGAAGCTGTGGAGGAAATTTCCACCGAAAACCAAAGTGTCTATCGGAGTATAAACAGCGTGGATCCATCCGCTCGGAATGAAAAATGTCTCTCCGGCCTGCAGTTCAATTCTGGCACATTTTTCTACCGACTGTCCAAAGAAGATATCGCCTTGCTTTCCAGAAAGTACCCAACTTTCGTAGAGTTTGAGGTTCGTTTCTGTCGGAGGAATCAGCCAAAATATCTTCTTTCCCCAGAGAATATGATACCAAACCGAGGTGCCACCAAAGTCGATGTGGAAATCTGTATAGCAGCCCGCGACCGACATCAGGCAGTACTTCTGGACTTTCGGGTACTTCATGTCGTCCAGAGAGTTTGTCGCCTCGGTCTGCGATTCCTTCAAGTGTCTCGGCCAGGCGACGTCGATCCAGTCGACCTGTCGAACGACAGTGGGGCTCTCGACGTAGTTTTCGAGTTTTGTGTGAGAAAACTCAAGGGATATGACGTTTAGAAGCCGCTCCCGCTTCGGTGCCGGCGTGTTCATGTACTTGCACCACTCTTTCATGGTCATTTCAGTATTTTTCTGCGTGATGACGTCCATGACGTCCAGTCGACGCCGGGACCCGACGCACATGCGGACATCGTTGACGTTGAACTTCTCTGATGGCAATCTGCGAAAACGAGTTCGGAGTTGGCGGAAGTCCTTTCTGCTCCCGGATTCCGCAATTAATAAGTTCAAAATCTCGCAACTTGACTCACCGCATGCCCAAATTGCTCTTATCTTTGAAGAGCAGTGGTTCTTCGAAGCCGTACTCCTGAAATCAACAAAAGGGATCATGGATTTGATCATAACTAGAAGCTTGCCAAGACCAGACTTTCACAAACATCATGATTCACATCCTAAGTCTCTTTCCCGAAATCAGAACACTCACCTGGAAGTATTTGAGTGAGAAATCGGCGCCCGAAGGCATCTCCCTGACGAATGCCGGCTCGAATTCATTTGACGTGAGCTTGTCCTCGATCGTGAACGTCCGTCCACCTTCGAGGAATTCATCTCCAAGCTCATCGGTGTAGTGTTTGCGTTCCTTGATCCTCTGAAATTCAGAATCAGAACGGGGGTTATCCGCAGGCAGCGACGATCCGACGAAGTTCACATTCACATCCTGTGATTTCGATTAGACAACTCCCACTGAGCCTCAGTACCAGACGAAATCCACCATTCCAGCTGCGGAGGACATTATTCTCTTGACACTTGATCGAAGTCCTCAACGTGCTACTCATTGGCTGCGTGAGTTCGAGCGTTTCAGAAAATCATCGCCGCTCATTGGGTGGAACAAATCGAACAAAATGGAGTCAAATTTGAAAATCAAGTTGTTCAAACACCCTCGAATGTTCCACGAGAGAAGCGCTTCGTCGGTTTTCAATCCTCTTTGTCGGCATATAGATATTTTCGCCGTTCGACAACGAACCAGAAGTTTACCACAAAGTCAAGAAAGTCCAAAGTCTGATTGCAAGAAATGTGTTTGAATTGGATGCCTTGGGTGAAGTCGATGCATTTCACGGCCAACAATGCGCAGTGGAGGCCCCCCGGGTGAGTGAGTGTACCGTTAGGTTCTTCGGAGGCACTGCGCTTTTAATCGCGCACGTAATTTTCAAACACTGCACATGAAATCCATAAGAGCTCACTTCATGTAACTCCACTATTCACGGATCTGGCATCGAGTTCTTGGATTTCCGGAACTTTCATCGTTTTGTCGCACTACTTTGGTCGACAGTAGACGGTGGACACTTGATAGAAGTTCACATGACCACTGTTTTGGTTTGCACATATGCGGGAGAGAGAGATTTCTGGGAGAGAACGACGGCACAGTGTCGAATGCCCGGAACGACTTCTGCACGATCGATACCACAGTTCAGAGGACGTAACACACACTTGTTTCCCTCGAAGCTGACCTGGGTCAAAGGTGCAGGTGTGGTGTACGTGACAAAGCCCAACTACCCCACGGAGCACCCCAGCTATGCGGTTTTGATCACTTGGACTCCGTTGCCCAGTATCGAATCGCATATCAATCGAAAGCTCTTTTCACACTCTATCTCGTTTCCTGAAATGTCAGTACCTTTGAGAACGTCGTTCCCGGTGCTCCTGGAGTTTCGCAGCGACCTAGCTGTTCGTCGCTAGACGCCATGTCTGTTGTTTGGTGTGGGAGAGAGATCACACCCTTCTCCTGGCTGCTAGCTTATGTTTGTGAGCGAGCGAGCGAGTGAGCGGCGCGGCGGTCAGGCGGACGAACGAGACCTCGCTTCGAGGCTTTACTGAGGTTGGTCGAGAACACGAATGAAGTTTCACTTTGGAGTTCTCATCCGAACTCTCGCGGAAGTTTCGGCCGAAAGTCGAAAGAGAGAGAATCGGCTAAAGCTTCCGGAGCTCTGCTAGAATAAAGGGAAGTCGCTGCCGTCTTTCTCTCTTTCAACGTCGGTTTCTTGAGAACTTGATACGGCATCGAGAGAACGCAGTTGTTCTCTTATCTAGAGATCGAATGGACGAGAGAGAGACTCGGTCGACAGTGGAATCTGCACACATCGTTTGAAAACACAACCTTATTCGGAATTCTATGTGATTCGACGTAATTGGGAATACGCAGAGAACAAAAATCGTTGAACACTTTTATGTGGTTTCCGATTTGCTCTCTGACGGCGCCCTTTTTTGATGGAACAACGTTCTCAACATATTCACCGGCAGCTGCTTGTTCTTGACCTTTGTTCAGGTGACCAAGGAGTAGGTAGCTCGGTCTTCAGAAACGCTGCGTCTCCCGATCAGAGGATTTATACCTCTCATGCTGCGAGGAACGGACTTCGGTCTCAAAGAAGTTCGATCGTCTCGATCGCAATCTCTGTTTTCCGCTCCAGTTTCAAAACTTGGACTCGCTGCTTGAAGTTCATTGATTCAATCCAATGACAGAACTAGAACCGGGAAAAGAAGAGACTGGGAGATTCCATTTTCTTCGCTCCTGAGAAGAATCGAGAGCTTTATGCTCCATATACATTTGGTCGCTCTTATAATGAGATACTTGAGTTGAGGTAACGATCACAGAGCAGAGAGGGCGCTTCGAAATTTCCTTCGGAGGAACTTCGATTTCGTCGAGCAAAGACTGGCAATCGCTCGCTCGACGCTTTCCTCTCCGAAAACGCAGATGTTTCATCAATGATCTTCTCTCGAACTTGAAATGAAAAACTGTTCGAAGTTCCTCTCTCTGATATCATGCGTGCCGTCTCCGGGCCAAGAGGACCTTTTACAGCCTCAGACTTCTTTAGAGTACACAGAAAAGTTCTGAGAAGATGAAGATCAGGTCACTGCCGAAAATGATCGAAACTTCCGTCTGATGTCTGGAGTTGTGACATTGTCAAGGGCGGTAGAGGGATGAAGGTGAAACTTCGGAGCTCCTCGCGGAACCGTTTCAGGTTTCTGGGGACGAAGAAATTTTGGAATGACCGCTCTCAGCAATATCGAATGAGTACAGTTATACCGAGTGGATGGTTGGCGTTTCCTCATTTCACAGCATCCGTCGGAACAGAGCTGTCGGTGGCGGCGGCGGCGACGTAAGTCGGTCGTGAACCGCACGCGTCGGTCTGGCTGCCGAGCGGCTGACTGACTGACTGACTGCTAGTCGAGCAGCCAGCCAGCCGGCCTCCTCGTTGGATGCTACTGGCTAAGGGAAGAGAGTTTTGTTGTTTGTTGCCGCCGTGGTCTACCGCAAGTGATCCTCAGCGATCCATTGAGCTGTCAGATTTTTGTGATTTGGAGTCCGTTTTTTGTAAATTCACCGCTCCCGTGTTAATGTTCATGACTCGATGAGTTTTTGTGTTCGCGCGGCTTCTGCATTCCGAGTTCGTTTCACGCTCCAGGTCCAAGGCTATCGCGACGGAACCACAGAAAATCGAACGCGAGCTTCTCGTTCGCCCGAACGGAACTCTTTCCCAAGTGTTGTGATTCCTCCGAAATCGAGGTGAATCAGATCCGAAATCGAGTCGGAAGTGAGGAAACTCATGTGTTTGTGCGTAACTTCAGAAAGATTTGAACTTGGTGACGACTCGTCAAAGCCCCTGGCCCCGAAGAAAACGGAAGAGAACCTCAGAAATCAGAAGAGCCTTCATTGAACGATGCCTCTGCAACGAAACAGCGATGAAGAGGGCAGCCAAGAAAATCGTAAGTTTTCAGAATGTTGTCGAAACTACCAAGTGGAACACGAGGTCTTTCCTGTTTATGTTCCACCATGCGATTGAAAAGTCACGGACTTCCATCCGGGAGGAAAAACGTGAAAACAGTGATTTCCATTCCCCGCGGAAGCCAGAAAGCCGATGTTTTCCTTTCGAAGATCAGTACGCAGTTAGGAGAACGATGCAGACGTTTCGGCTCATCTTCATCTCCACTGACCGGTGGTCGCGCCGATCGCCGCGCCGTCGCTCAGATCGATTCCGCACGAGTCACATCTGGAAGAGATTCGGGTTTCTTGATTTTCAACTCCACGAGCTCTCGGAGCGACAGAAACGACCGCCGTACGACGCAGCGTTGGAGAAATTGCATTGCCCCGAGTTACAGAGAGCTCGCTATTGTGACTCTGGTTGTCAGTTTGAAGCAGACGACGCTCGGAAACATTGTCAGCAGCTGATCCGCAGCCGCTGCTTCCACCAGTAGTCGCCGCCGCTGCCGCCGCTCAGAGTATTCATTCACCGGACCGGGTGTCTCGGAGTGGCTGTTTGTTTGTTTGTTTGTTCGTTCGTTGTGTTTCCCTGTCGGTCGAGACGAGTGAAAAACCAGGAAAAATGCCGCTGGAAGTCGACGAGCACGTACACCACAAACTACTGAGTACGTCGTGGGGATCGCCTGAACCGCGGGAGGTCCATTTCGAAGAGGAGAAATTCATAAACTGGCACAAACCATTAAGCAAGTAACCTCCCTCCGCATTCATTCACTAATCGTCTAAATCCACCGATATCCTTACTTAATCCATCACCGTCCTCCGTGACGATTCTCTCCTTGGTTCCGCCGTATTCCACGATTTCCATGGATGGCATGCATTGTTCGAGTTTCTCTCGGTTTTCGGGGACTCCTGGCGGAATCCTGGAAGTGTTTCATTGAAGCACCACTCCATTGATGGTAGATGCTCGGGAATCTGGTTTTGGATTTATGTAGTTTCCGAACTGTTCAATGTTTGGATACTTTTCACCTCGAGCACGCTGGAAATTCTGCTTTTGTAAACAACGATCGAACCGCCTTGAATCAGATTTTCTTTGGTGCTTTCGTTCTCGATTCCCGGAGTCGAAGATTGAGATTTTCTTGATTTCGTGCCGACGAGAAATTCCGAGAAAATTGTGTAAAGACTCCGCTCGCCGGTCTTCGTAACCTTTGTTCGCTTTTGCTTTGAGATCCTGAATGATTTTATTGTTTAATTTTCACTGTAACTACTTTTAGTAGTACCGAGATCAGTTCCTAGAGCTAGTCTCCGACGCGTCGTTCCCGGAATCGATCTCATCATCATAGTTAGGGTCAATATTGAGATCGAGATGTCGATTCGATGTGAACGGCCGAGCTGGAACTTCCATATTTGGCACAGTAGGCTGTCTGATTCCTCATCATCATGGGATTTAGCTGCCTAATGTCAGATTTCGACGCGCGAATTCGAATTGAAAGGAAAGTTTGCAAATAGATACATGAATCGAAACTCAGACATTTTCCTATCGAACCGCCTCATGTTTCGTCGAAAAGCTGTGACCCGAGTGTTGTGAGCGGAATTCGTTGAATTTTTGAACTCGAAGTGAGTTTTATAGCTCCTTTCACTTATCCTCGTTGTTCTTCCGGGACTTCTCTTATCGCTTCGAATCCCCTAAGTCTCCAAAGAATGTTAAATATGATGTTCCAAAATAGTGCCCAGACGAGCGATCGGACAACGCCAAACTTCATTCTATCATTTTCTTGATCAATGAGGTGGTCGAGATCGGGAAGTTCGAGGAATCGCGTTTCAAACGGGGTGTCCAGAATGTCCGATGGGAGCAGAACACTTTTGTTCCTCCATGACAGCAGAAGTCATCACTACATTTCCACGTCACAGCATTGACGTGGCCTGTCGATGGTTGCCGGCTGAACGCGACGAACAATCGACCTCGCAACACTTTCTGCATCGACCAGACTACACTGCGGGAAAACTGCAGCCGACGTAGACGTCCTTTCCGTCGCCGCCTCCATCACGGCCAATGTCAGTGTCGTTGATCATGCGACTCAAGATTCCCTGACTTTCCCTTCGCGGATGTCGACCGATCGAATCGACGACTTTCGCATTCGAAGAATACTAAGCAGATCGTTCGTGAGTCAAATTTTCTCTTCTACGGCGCGAACATACCTTCGATGGGCGCAGCTTCCTGAAAAGCCACAATTTGCGATAGAACCCCAGGGGCTGTATCCGAAATCTCCGATAGGCGCCGTAGTGAACTAACGGCGGAATTTCACAACAAAACAGCGTTCGTCGAGCGTGGTCGTGGAATCGAATGACAGAAAGGAAAACGGAGAGAGCACTCGTCGCGAGCGTCGCCGATGCTTTCCTTGAGGGCTTCACTTGGCATGACTGACAGAAGATGATGCTTCACCATCACTCTGTCTCCCTCGGTTTTTCCGTGGGCTTTCCACTTTCAAGGAACGAGTCCAACTATCCGACTGCTCGAGTTGTTCGCTCCAGCGGACCGCTTCTCACTCAGGCAGACAAAGTGCAGATGAGGATGAGATCCTCGTAGTGTACACAAACTTTCACGCGATGAAGTTCATGGCGTCGGCGCCTCAGTCCGTCTTCACGACCTCAGTGTCTCTAGATCACCTGAACTCGTCGCGAGTGACAATGTTCCCGGTCCCACGGTCCTCTTCGGATCATTTGAATTTGAGCTCACAATCAGTGTCTTCTTCCCTTCAAGTTCGCGAGATGTCGAAGCCGGAAAATAACGTGGCGGCTCTAAATTGGCGGCGACTGCATCTGTCGCGAGCAAAACTCAAAGCCAGTGCAAGGACTTCGGCTCTGCTTGCCGGTTTCGCAATGGTAAGTTTTGATTGATGCGATTTCTCTGACTCGATTCGTTTGGAATGTTGTCCTCTCTGAAAACGATCTCGATCGATTGAGAACCTTCGGTGTTCAGTATCTCAGAACGTTTCTGTTTCAGGTGGCAATGGTAGAAATCAGTTTGGATAAGGAGAAGATACCAGAGCCGTTGTTGATCGCGTTCTGTGTCTGCACCACACTCTTAGTATCGGTTCACATGTTGGCGCTGATGATTTCAACGTGCATACTTCCAAACCTGGAAGCTGTCGCCAGTATACACGGTGAGTGCGAACGAATACAGTAGATTTAGCTCGAAAGGAGTCTCGCTGAACTCCTGTGTCTCGTCCTGGGAGAAATCTTGATTCTGAATTCGAATTCACCTGAATATTCACTCCGGCGAAGCACTTGCGAAGTCGCTGCGGACATCCGCGCGTCCTTGAGCTCAGCACTTTTTTCGTTTGCTCGGCTCAATTCCCGTTGATAATAATTATTGTCAACAAAACGCCGCGATCTGACGAACGCCAGGTCCAGGTGTGAGTCAACTTCTCGTTCCGACTTGGAAAGAAAGAATCTCGAGAACGAGAAGAAAGCCTCTTTTTTGTGCCTGATATTCGATTTCCAGTTTTGTGTCTCAAGAGAGTTTTTTTCCCTCAGTCTTTGTCTTCCAAGTCGGCTAGAAAGTTGCTTTTCCCACAGACGATGACTACGACCACATCTCGCTTTCAAAGAACGGAAACGGATGATTGCGATTCTGAAGCAGACGCTCAAGTCACTTGAATGTTACAGTCGATGAGAAGTTCTGAGAAGTGCTTTAGATACTCATTATCTCCCTTTTGTTTTCTCGTGAACAATCCAGAGGCAATTCACGTCCGAATTCGAATCGTTCTGGAAACACAAGCGTCAACCTGATGGATGTTGCCGCTGATTGAATGAATTGTGTCGAATGGAGCGGGAGATTCATTCACAAGCGGCGGACATTTGTCACCTTGAAGGTTTCTGTCATTCTCGTCTTCCCTCACACGTGTCTTCTTCGGCGCACTCTCTTCTGTTGTTCGTTCCCTCTGACTGAGGGAACAGCTGAGCGTTTGGAAGTGGCTGATTATGTTTGCAAAAAGAAGAACCTTCCAGATGCTGGCCGGAACTGTTTTCCAGATGGTTACAAATTGACCACGAGCTCTGATTTACATTGAAATCTGCGAATCACAGACAACGGATTGAGACAAGTTGAACGACAGTCACAGTTGTCAACGTGTGCTCGAGCGATTCCCACGTGAATCTCAATGATCGCAGTGGATGGAAATCGTCATTTTCTACACTTCCAACTAGAAGTTCGTTTTGGCCTTGGTTTTCTAAGGATCTTGGATGAACTCATCGTTTGCATTGCAGGGATCGCCGCCGTCAACGAATCTCCTCACGAGAAGATGTCGGTGTACATAGAAATAGCCTGGGGTTTCAGCACAGTTTTTGGGATCTTGTTGTTCATCGCTGAAATCGCAATCATTTGTTGGGTGGTGTTCATCCCAGTTTCACCGAACGCGGCCATCGCTGGTGAGATCAACCTCCGGTCGCCTTATCTACGTAGTATTCTGACAGAGCTCCTCGAGAAGCTTTTGATTGTCGCACCCGCTCTCGAGGGATGTTCACAAGATTCGGAACTGAAAAATCCCATCATCTTCCAGGGACCATCGTGCTGATTCCGGTCGTGTGCTTGTTTTTGTTCTTCGCGTTTCATTTCTACCGGAATCTCATCATGCATAAAATCGACCGCAACACCGAGACAGTCAGACAGCTGGAGGACATGGTGAATCAGTTGCACACTGAGTCTCATGCCCTGAACGCAGGATCGCAGGTTCTTCACGTCTGAGTCTGTGATGGACATCAAACCTTCAAAATCACCTCCGGGTAGTCACAGGACTCGACGTTATCCTGGAAATTCGTCGAGCTCCGTGAACTCTGACTTCGCCGCGTTCCGACGATGGATCCGCGGAAATTTTTGTAAAGTTTAGGTGAACGGATGGGAAGAGATTTGTTCAAGAATGGAACTATGCAACTGTTTTAGGAATTGTTTTAGAAACCGAAAATGTGTGTACAGGATGAATGCTAGTTAATGTCGAGTCTAGTTCAATTTTTCGTCTCCGGGAGTCCTCCACACACTTCTGGCCTCCGAGTTGGCGTTCTCCTGTCGGGTTACCAGGATGACTCCTTGGATCTGATCCCCTCTCCCCACGGATGTCCATCAGAGAGCATCTTCAGGATGGATATCGTCTTTAAAGTTTCTTCCGTAGTGCCATTCACATCACTGCCCCTCTCCTTTTCTGCGCAAAAGTGGAGGTCCTCGACTTCCATTTTTACAACTCACCCGCTTCGATCACAGAAACTTCGTTCTGTTGCGGTCTCATTTCAGTTCGAATCAGACCATTCTCTTATCTGGTTTACCGAAGGCCACATTCATTCTTTTTCATTTTTCGCAAGAAAGGCCCAAGAGCCCTCCCTCTCGACAGATTTTCAAACCCGTGAGGACTGGTTCCGACGGTGTTCACGAGAGTTTATGTAAATAATTTGAATAATTCAAGTTCAATAAATGAAAGGAGTGTGACGGAAATAATCTTCGCGGTGTTCAACCTGATAATTGAGAGCTGACCGTGATTCTCCCGGTCTCCGTTTACATCCAACTCCGTTTCATCAACCTGCATCTGAGTCCTGCATGTTGTTCTTTGATGGATGAAAACCTTTCTTTCTTACCAAAACTGGTTCTAGATGTCTGATGTAGCCCGCGCAACATGGATGAAATTCGCGTCCGTGAGACTCTCCATTTTCGTTATCTGACCTCTCAGCGGAATATAACTTTAGAATATGGAACAACACCAAACGGACAGCGGCAGCGAAAGGTTTTGAATTCTGAAGGAGGAGAAGAAGAACCAGAATCGGACTAATTCTACACTTGTTCAACAGTCGTTTCGCTGTGAATGAGGGAATAACTCAAGTCTATCATTCTATCTTCTACGTTTTCGAGCACATGGAATCTCGATACGACCTCTAGGCACAGGAGAAGATAGATCCGGATGGGAGCGTCCCAAAAAGCTGTCGTTCGGCGCTGTACGCCCAGTCGTTCTCGACTTATGACAATTTCAAGCTTTTTCGTCCTCGAAATGTCTGGAACTCGGGAAATGCAATTCAGAACGTCTTTTTGGGGGTCGAATCTGAATCCAGCTTTTCAAAATAGTCGAAAAACGTTCTGAGATACTTTTGTCCACCTAAATCCAAGTTTTGGCCCAATGTGCGGGCCGAAGGGTCAAGCACAGCTCGAACCGCCTCAATCTTGATCAGCCTCGCTAACGAATGGCTCAGACCCGATCATCCAGCGCTCGAATTCATCGACATTTTCTCATGTGTTACGTATTCACTCCAATCGGTTTCTTCTATTTCCCTGACGGTACAAAACCCCCTGAGGAAATATGGACAAATTCATATTCGCGAAAATCGAGGAATGTTTTATCGATGTGTTGGACGGGGCTCGAAGTGCTTTGATTGACCTCGAAGTTCAAAGCTGCGAAGGGATCGAGATGAAGAGACCCGTGGTCGATCCTACCAACGAGTTGAAGGTTGTCCTAAAGTTGAAGCTCCCATCCAGTTGTGGTCGGTTACCGCAAGGCGAAGTAATCGTGCTGCAAGCATGTCAGCTGTGTCATGCGCTGATCGGTCTCCAAAATATATGAGAACTTCTTCAACGAGAACAGGAGAACGTGTTGTGAACATTCTTGGGGTCACAGAGAGCTTGAGCTCAAGTTCATCACGCAACGGTCAAGAAGGTCTCAAGGATCTCAGATTCCATGAGCTCGTTCCGTCTCTCATCGGAGATGATTCTCGTAAGTTTCCGATTGCAGTCGCAGCGTTGCCTTCCATTCAGAGTTGAATCAGAAGCAGCACGAAGCTGAGCGTCCATTAATGTGAATTTGGATCCACAGCAATTGACATTTCGCAAAAGTTCCGCAGAGGGAACGGAGCTTGAATCTAGAAGCTGAGCGCCCTCGAACTTGAAAGTAACGAAGGCCTGCGCTGAAAGTACTCAGCCAGCATCACCCGACCGTGAACATCAAAGTCGACTTGAGGTCTGGAATATTTTCCCGGAACGAGCGTTGTCTTCGGCGCGGTTTCCAGCTTTCTGTCACCTTCGTTTCCCAAGGTGAAAGGCGTCATATCCCCTGATCCTGCGGAACGCAACCCGCGTTTCTTGAGATAATCTCGAAGAATAGGTGCGACAAACCTTCGAGAAATCTTCGTGATCGATTTTCATGGTCACGGTCACGTCGGATTCAACTTCACTCACTCGTAACCCCGTTGAGCCCAAATTCTCCTGAACCAATTCTTCTAGAAACAGTCTGCGTTTTGATGGACGAGTCGATGGGGCCCGCCAGACGACGTAATCACTTGATATCCATCAGGGAAGTTCACACAGCTCGCAGTCACATCGATACTTTGAATAGATACATACATCGGAAGAGGTACTTTCTGTTTCGTACGCTCCCTTGCTCGCTTAGGTGGCTTCTTTTCGGGCTGACAGTAACACCGCTGCGGTGAGGCATTAGCATACAGATTCAAAGCAGGGATCCATCACACTTGTTAACAGCATTCTATTCGTCTTATTCGGCGCTCGTGAAGTCGATGCCGCCGCCGCCGCTGTCTCCCAGCCTTGCCCTCAGCGTCCGGGATTTTTCTGTTCTGGAACCCTGGCTCGGGATTTCTGTCGTAAAACATGCCGAAGATTCCGTTCAATACGATGCGGAAACTCAATGTTGCTTTGCCTGCGATGAAGTTCGAGCGACGCATCAGAGTAATTTCAGCATCGCGGCCAACTCTGACGAAGCTCGGTCTCGCGATCTTGGAGCCGATGCTTCTTGAAAGAGTCCGTCTTGCTTCTCAAGGAGTCAAAACCTGGACCGCGAGGCGATAGTTCACAGCTTGAAACGCATCGGACTAGCCTTTGAGAATAACCGGAATACGGACTACGTTTTCACAACGATCTGTGGACGAATGTTACAATCCACTAAAAAGATGACATGGCGCGACACGCTTTGGCCGCTGGGTCACTTGCATCAACCGACCGGGCATTCTATGGGGGGGATCACTCACTCACTCAGTAGAATAAGCGCTGTCCATCGAAGTGTCGTCCATCCGCCCGGCGCAACATTTCAGACATCAGGGTGTCTTCTACCGGTACGGCGGTCGGTCCAAGCGTTTCCTGACGTTTGTTCCATCTTCTGACGGACAAGGTCAATCTCGTTCGCAGCTCAAACACACAACGCGTTTCAACATAAGCGACGCCACAGTTGCGCTCAAAAGTTTTGATCGCGGTGTCAATTTCCCGTCAGACTGCTCTTGATGCTCGAGGATGCTCGCACTGCGAATCGATGATTCGAGTTTGGTTTTCCCTTGATGAAGAATGCTTTGGATTCGTTACGATTTCTCTCCAATCGATCCGATACCGGGAAGCGAAAGATAAGCTCAGAAGAAGACTTTTAAAATTGAGATGGTTCTCATCACCGTACTGTCATCAAGGTATTTGAACGCCGATCCATAGGATCTCTCAGCTCCTCTTCAAAATGTTGCGAACAAATGAGCTTCGATCGGGAAAAGGATGAGCGAATCCAGCAACACGATATCGAGAAATTTTTGAAGCAGACACAGGCCTGAATGATCTCCACCGAAATCTGGACCTCATGCATTAGCTAGAAGCTTTCGTTCTAGATTTGGCTCGAGAATCGGACCTATTCGGAAGTCCAAGATCAAATCGAAGCTCTAATGAAGTTCTTCAAGTAGAGGAACCGGAATAGTCGGCCGACGTTCTTTTGGAGAATTCGTTTGTAATTCTAAACTTTCATCTTTCCAAACTTGTATCAGAGATAACCTTATTACATGATGGGAAAAGAAAACCTCGAATTCTTTTCTACGCGTTTTCTAATCAGAACTTCGAAACTTGATTATAACTCAAACTCTGTCCGCCAATACACACAGATTAATAGATGGATGGATGTCTGAACTCTGTACGGGTAACTTCCATCAATTCATCGTCCAAGATACACCCAATTGTGCATCAATTGATGGATAACGATTGATGAATAATGCCCGAATTTCTCTGCATAACAACTACCTAAACCTTAAGAACTCTTCTTTTTCCCAGGATGGCAGGTTGATGTAGGTTTGTTGCTCCAGAAATATGATTCTCTTCTCTTCATTCATTCGAATGATCGGGAATCTCGATCTGATTCGATTCATGCAATGCTCTATCCGACTGATTGTGAGACAGAACCAGAAGGAGCGACTTCAGAGTGTTCACCAACAAAGAGCAGAGAGTCAAAACAGATTCTCGATCAGCAGAAAAGGGCCACGGAAGAAGAACATTATCAGATCACGGCGTTCATGGACGAATCCGTTTCTTATTCATTGTAACAGTTCATTATCATCAGTGGTCGGTAGTCCGTTGTTCCTTTCCATCTTGTCAACTGATGAAGTGGATGTTGTTTTTGTTGTCGCTGATGATGAAATTCTGTTCATCTTCATACTAAAAGCCATTTCCTTGGATTCTTCTGACCCGGCGAGAAGTTGTCAACCACGAGGAGAGGGGACGCCGATCCACAGGAGTGCCAGGTTCAAAACGAATATAAAAGTGTCGGCCCAAAACAACAAACAATCACACCAGTGCCGACTATTCATCTCAAGTCAACAAAAATGGTACGAGTTGTGCTCTCCATTCAGTATCGCTAAGTGTTCAGTTGTTCCGTTCGAAAAGTGCCTCAGATCCCGTGGACATAGCCTTAGCTGCATCCGAAAGGATTGCGAGATTTCCGTGTGATCTCCATCCCGGTCCTTTGTTGTTCTGCTTTGTGTTCTGTGAAACAGGATACATGGTATCTAGATCCAGGACAACGGATTCCTGGAACTGCTGCTCAGCTCAAAGTACTTTGCCTTCCAGCGCGCCTTCATCATCGTTGCGGCAGCTGCCGGCGTCGCCTTCGCGGGCTACGGCACGCCTGCTGGCAGAGACGACTACGACGAGGATTCCTACACTAAGGGCGCGATCGTCAACAACAACAACAACGCCGTGAACAACGTAGCCTACCAACCGAGCGTCTACGGTTCAGCGGAAGCTAAGCCAGCGTATCCCTCGTCGTACGGGTCTCCCGACCAAGTCAAATCCACGCCAACCAACGGATACCAAGCTCCAGTACAAACCTATGCCCCAGTCCAAAGCTATGCACCTGTCGCTCCCCAAACCTACGCACCCGTTGTCCCCCAAAGCTACGCACCCGTCGCCCCCCAAAGCTACTCAAACAACAACGCAGTGAAACCTTCAGCTTACGGAAGATCTCAGCCAACATCGTACGCTTCTAACGGACGTTCCTCAGCCCGGATCGCGGCGGCGTACGGTCCCACCCAGACCTACGAACCCACTCAGGCCATCGAGCCCTACTCCTTTGCCTACACCGCTGAAGACGGCGATGGTTCGCACTCTCACAGCGCGAGCTCCGACGCACAAGGTCGAGTTTCTGGCGAATACACCATCCAACTCGCTGACGGACGTAACCGAGTTGTCAAGTAAGTCTTCGTGAATATCTCGAAGCAGTCAAACCAGGAAACTGGTATTCCGGACGTTGACTGGTTCAAAGATCCCTTCCGTGATTTCAGGTACACGGCCGACGAGCGTGGATATCGTGCCGACATCGTCACCAACGAGCTTGGAACCGAATCGAAGAACCCGGCCGATGTCACCATTCAGTCGTCTGCCCTGACCGGTGAACAGGCCGCTGTGCAGTACACGCAACAATATCAACGCCAGATCCAGTCCGCCAACTACGCCTTCAAGGGAGCCGCTCGTCAGACTCAGCCCGCGTACACCCCGCCAACCTACTCCGCACCCGTCTACAGTGCACCGGCTCCTACTGCTGCGCGTTTGACTGCACCCGCCGCCCGGGTCGCAGCACCTGCCGCTCGCGTCGCAGCACCTGCCTACGCACCCGTAAGCCCCGTGTCTGGACGCCTCAGCGCGCCTACTACAGAATCGAGCTACCAAGGAGATCACAACGCCGTATACAACGACGCTACCGCTGCCGTTGACCAGGCTCTCTTGCGACCGGCCGTCGAGCAAGTTCCTCAGCGAACGACCTCTGACGGTGGCGTGAAACGTCGCAACAAGCAAACCTATGGTTAAGTTCCATGTTGCGGACACTGTGCAAAGGTGTACAGCGTAATATAATTTCAGATTCGTTCCTCAGGACGTCATCTAGTACGGAGGAGGAAAGCTCTAATATAATTCAAACAAAGTTAGGTAGATAACGCAGCTCAGCGTTCCCAGTGGAAGCTACGGCAGAGGTGCGCGCGGCTCGCAACGGTATTCCTCAGGCTGTAGATATAGTTTCCGATGTATTTCTATTTCTTCTTGGTTGGATTGTGGAATTCAGCGGTTCATTGAATCGTTCTCATTCTATCCTGGTGACCGTGAGTCGCGGTGTTCAAAACAGTATTTGTGTCCTTTGAAGGTTTCTGCTCGAGAAGCCATCTCTGACTTCAATAAAACGTTTCTGACCCTCATTCCTCTATTCAAAATTGATCAATTCATCTCAATCCTGGAATCTGGAAAAGTATACACGGGAACGGGGCTCTGGCTCCCGGGAAACAAGCATTCTTGTTGGAAGTCCTCTAGTACAAACCAGATCAGCGTTTCCAAGATCTGATCCGGGCAAGGATCCATGTCTACTGCTGCGGAGTTCCTAGCACTGAAAAATATCGAGATGGACCTGGAGAGAAGGATTGAAATATGTAGCTGAGAATTTGAGGCAAGGGAATTCATCGACGAGGAAGCATTCTATGGAAAGAGCTTCGACAGCCATAGCCTTCTCTTTGGTGTCATTACAGATGTGCGCCACTATTGGAGGACAGCATTTCCCGAGAGAGATTCCGAGCGCGATTCATGATAGATATCTTCCCTGTCACGTATGGGAGTTCTTGAGACCATACGATGAGCGCTCATGAACAGCGAGGTGGAGTTATAACATTTGTCATCGAGTCCGGAGAACTCACTTCTTGAGATGATTCACAGATGTGAAGCATGGCTTGCGTTCTATTGTTCCACATTGACAAAAGGTGAGACATGACGGAACGTATTTTAGGGGAGCTGTCCTTGACGATGGAATTTTCAGGGAAAAGGCCTATTCCGAATCAGCGTTATTTCATTTCGGAATCGCACTTTTGACGTTGAAGTCGGTATGGAACATAAATTAAGAGCTAGAGAGCCTGATATCTGCGGAGTCTCATTTGCTCGGACTCAAGCTTGGGATTCTATGACTCGAGGAGCGTGCCTTGAGGGAAAATTTAACACGTTGATTACAGTAAAGAGTTTATTCCGTTGAAAATAGAAGACGAATCTATTCACAATCGTGGTTCGCGTGTAAAATGTATCGTCATTCATATATGCATATATATTTGTGAGGAATACGTTTCTTTCTACATTCCAGAACTACTTTGATTCTTGTTGAAGAAGCGGAGAGCTTCGATGTCAAGTTTTTCCAGTCATTTTCTGAGATTTCAGACGCTTTTTCGCTGATCCATGCTCTTTATATACGGGAATTTGTGGAGAAATTTACATGCTCTCCACCGGGAAACACATGACGCGCAGTGAACAAAATTTGAATGTAACTCGATTCCTGTGAAATTCACGGCAGAAAAATCATCTGTCGCCATCGTTTCCAGCCCATTCCGAAAATAAGTGGCAGCGTGATTCTTTGGCTTTCTTCATAAACTCGCTGATGGCGACGGCGACAAGAAATGCAGTCTCTATTTTTCAATTTTCTCACAATTTTCGCCTCCCGAAACTCAATAATTCTGAATTCACACAACGACTCGATGTGTAAATGCTTTCGTCTGACCCGAATTGCTGAGCTGAACGAAGCGCGCCACGTGTTCTCGGCGGGAATTACAAAATAGTCCTACGAAGAAGCGACGGGAGACGAGGTCTCCTCTAAGGATTGTCGGCTGAGTATCCTTTCTCGACAGAAAGGGCGCAATCCCCACTATCTACACTCCCCATTCCGCGTGTGTCGGAGCCCGCTCCGGCATCACACCTGAATACGAAGTCCCCAAATCCCCTAAACGCCGGTCAATAACTGCATTGCTCTCAATTTCCTACTTCATCGCTCGCACCTTTTCTTAACTCTCCCTCTTTGTGTCCCTTCTCCTTTTTGTTTAGGCGAAACTGTTATGAAATACTTTCGAAGACATCATATATTAGACGATCTCTTTTCATGGCTCTTAAAGTCAGCAAGAAGTCTGCCGATACTCTCGAACGATCAAGTCGTTCTCCAACGGCGATACTTCTTTTAGAATCTCTTGCGTTTTTGGAGGAGCAGCTCGAGGTGATACCGGAGGATGTTTCCGGCTGTTGAGTTTCAGCAAAGTTACCGGCTTCGCTTTGAGAGCCGGTTTCGGACTCAGCGGCGGTCCTTGCGTTCTGTCAGGTTCGGAAAACATTCTTTTGAGCTTTTGAACCGAGGGCGACTGCCCGGTTATCGAGAGGATCGGAGAGACGCTTCCACAGGAGCTTCGTCGAACCGGATTCCCACTCGGAGGAGTGCTGTGCATGGTCGACTGGGGCGAAGTTGACGCTGATGTTGATCCCTTCAATACGACGACGTGGGTGGCGTTGCGGGCAGTTGGCCTGGAAAATTTCAAAATTCTCAGTACTGGCTATGGAAACGTAAAAAATTTCGAAATAATTCCGCGTCGAAGGTGGACGCGGCAGGACTTCGAAAAGCTTTCTCTCGTCGGTCCCTCACCTTGGTGAGCCTTTGCGCATTGTGCACTGGTTCGTCATCGCGAAACGTTCGGCGGTGCTGAGGTTTTGCGAACGGGATTCCGTCGTGAGCAGATTCGTGTTCGAGGGTTTCTCAATGAAGACTGCATCTGGAGCTTGTGACGGTGGGATATGATCAAGTTCGTCTTCGCCTCCCGATGATCCTCCTGAGGCCGGGGGAAGGTCCTGCACGAGGTCCGGTGCGTCTTTCTTCAATGATTTCACTACGACGGGCACATCAGCCGCGATCGGCTGCTGCTCGATGACCTCCGGCTCGGAACCCTGATCGTGCGGAACGTTCAGGTTGTTTATGACATCGTTCAGCGCCTCGGAAAGGTCCCGAGCCAAGTTCGCACTCGATTCGAAATCTCCATGGATTGCTCTTCTCTGAGGTGTTACGGCTGGTTGCCGATGACCTCGAAGAGGACTTTGCCGACGGAGACGCGATATAGCACCTGCAAAGCATTCGATTGACCGTCACAGCGTTGATTCATCGTGAGAATCATGCCGTTTAGGGGACGAGAGATTTATGATTCGTCGAACGCCCTGATAAAAAGAGTAATACCTGTGAGAGGGGAACCTTCATCGAGCGAGGACGACGGGGACGAGGACGAATCGCCGGTCGCGTCACCTACGCTTGCGGTAGCTCTTAATCTCCGCTTCAAGGACATTGTAGCAGAGCTAGTCTGTCCAGGAGAACGATCTCCTGAAGATTTAGAAAGCTTGCATTAGCGGTTATTGGGAAGCGGCACACATTTTAGTTTTTCTCAGCTAGGCCTAACGTAACCATGATTTCCATTTCGTATTCTTTGTTTGCGAAGCACACAGAAGCGTCGGCGATTTTGCTTTCGGCGTTGTGGGTAAACGTTTGAGTAGAATATCTCTTCATCTCAAGATTTGAAATCACTCCCGATGGATGCAGAAGCGGTTCAGGTCGCTATCGTATGAGTTCCTTCGGAGAATCCCGAGATCGAAGAAGGACAGATCATGAAATTCGACGGGGAAGCTGCGTAACCGAGCTCAAAGAATCGAAATCCTCAGTTCAACTTCGACTTCGGTTTTTGTTCCAAGAGAACACAATGCAGCCATCGAAATCGAGTGTATGGGAGAGGGAGGCTCAAGGCAAGGTGGTATGACACGTCAAATCGACAGCAATCAGGGTTACGAATTCAGAACAACGGCACAGTGAGAAGAACATCAACAACTCTACGACTTCTGAGACTTGGTCCACCAGATATTTCCTTTTTCCAATCGAATTGATTTCCGGTAGGGCAAAACGAAAAGGACTCGAGGATTTCATCCTGAGTTGAACTTGGTCTCACTTGTTATTTATTGCGAATGTAATTTCAAGCTGCTTGGATACATATTTGATTGGGAAGAGCACGAAAGTCTCGCGTCGCTGCTCTCAAACCGCGCTCGCTGCAGAAAGTTTGGTTTCCCGACGGGAACTATCGCGAAGTTGGCGACGAACTTTATTCCGCTCATTTTTTCATCGTCCTCTAGGACAGATTCACGTTTCCTATTTTGCACCTCCACTGACTCCGGGAGGTCCCACAATGATCAATAAAAACTTCTTACTTTATATACAGCCCAAAATAAGAAATGTCATCATCTAGGAAACGAAACTTGAGTATTTCCCCCTAAAAGACATCTTCTCGAGTGCCTGAACTGCGCAGGTCCCCTCGCGCTTCAAAGTCTACACGGTGCATTCTCTTGACTGACAGATAGGATGTTTTTCGACACAGAGTCTATCGAGGAACTCTTCGTACCGGTCGAGCTAGGGCTGAGGGATCTCCTCCGAAATCGAGGCTCAGCCGTGAGTGAGGATAGACTCCCGTTTGGCGAATTCGCTGATTTTGTCGATGTGCTCGAGTTGGGCTCTCGTTGTGACGACGGCGAGCCGAGGCTGTCCGAGGACGAAGACGTTTTGTCTTTTTGGGAACCGTCCCGATTCTCATCCCTGGGGAGGAAGCGCATCGTTAGATATACAGCAGGGAATCGATCATTCACGACCCAATGATATCTTTCAAGTCACCTTATGTTGAGCATGATGTACTTGTCAGGCACGAGACCCTGCTGGCCCCTCAGCGAGCCTTTCCACCAATCGGCTGAAAGGTGTTCCGTCAGATGGATGACGTCGCCTCTTTTGAACGACAACTCTCGCTGGTGACGCGCTGTGAAGTCGTACTGAGCTACAACTTCTAGAACGTCTTCCTCTGCAACAGCAAAATGCCTGTTAGAGTCAGGAAACGAGAGGAACGGATCCATTCTGAGAATCTAGATGTCAGGCTTGTTTTCGAAATCGGTCAACGGGAGAGGTTTGCGAGCGTTTGTTCAGCTGGCAGAATTTCCACTCGGCCGAAAACGTCAATGTCGAGTTCTCTATGCGAGCATATCCGTTTTACAACTTACTTCCAAACAAATTTATTGAGATCTCAGGTTCATCATTGACTAGATCATCTGAAACGGTTGATTCGATTATAGAGTGGCTGAACTCTTTACTTTCGGATGTTTGTTTCGCGTCAGTACGGACAATTTCAGAGAATTTTGAGGTTCAGTTTCCTTATTTCGGGAATTTCATCTCCTTCCGTACCATCTGTGTTATTTAGGGGCTCTTCAGTTTCGAGAGTGATATTGGTCTGAGAGACGTCCGAGGGTGAGTCCAGGTCCTCGGGAGGTTGATCTTCCGAAGAACTTATGTATTTCTCATACAAAATCCCGCCGTGCTCCGACGCAGGGAAGATCTCCTCCTGGTGTATGATGAGGCCCTTGATGAGCTCGTTCACCAAGGGTTGATACTGCACGGGGTTCTTGTCTTCGGGAATCGGTAGTAGCGTCGGACCGAAGCAAATGGCCAAGTTGTAAGGACACATCATGTTCTCTTCGCTCAACTCCGACAAGCTGAAACGAAATCCAGAAGGTTAAAAGGTTGTTTTCTTGTAGAGATTGGACTTCCGAACACTTTTGATTTCTTCGATTGAAATCAAGGAACTCACTGGTTGAGGAAGGCGAAGAGGAACCGGAGAACCGCGAACGAGGGCCTCGGAAGCGTTTTCACGACGTCCTTCGCCCGCGAGATAAATTCCTTCTCGCGTTCCTTCGAAGTTAATTCTGAAAGACAACGGGAACGATCACGAAATGATCCGAAAGTGCGCCTGGAATGAATCAGATTTGGGAAAAGGGCTTGTCCTGATACTCACGACTTATTTCCATGAGTTGATCGAAGTAGAAAATCGGGAACAAGGGTTCGCGTAGCTCTCTGAGGTACAACTTCAGAACTCCCGCGACCGAATTGATGTCCGACGCGTCTGAAATGTCCGCCAAAGGATCTTCACCGCGTTCGAAAGCCTCGCGGAAGTTGTTGATCTCGACCTGCGATCCTGACACGCGGAAAACTCCTTGATGATGAAGCCCATAGAGGTTTATAACTCGGATGCAGCTGCGGATTATCAGTGGGATGTCTTGATTCGTCGCTTCGGCGTACTCTTCCAAGCTGCCGCCAAAAAGTTTCGGTTGTCCCGTGACCGCTTGACGTCCGATCCGTTTTCTTCGAGGTCGTTTCGGCGGTCCGACCGCCCCACAATTGCTCCGCACTCTCTCGACTCCGGAGTTCTTCGTCAGCGCGTTTTCCATGCAATCGTAGCGAGCTTGCAGCCGTGCGATGATCGAGCACTGTGTCGAGTACTCTCTGAATTTCTCCAGATAAAAGTCCTCTGTCTCTTGTTTGTCCGCACGGAGCTTGATCGCAGCTGTTTCGGGGGTTTTCGGGATCAAGTTCGACTGCATGCTGGTCTTGAACTCCATCGAATGTCCTCCGATCGACGAAGGCACCGCCGAGTTCAGAATCGAAACCTGCGGCTGATCGGAGCTCGAATCGAAGTGAGGCGACATGTCGTAGTCCCTCGACTCGATCATTTTCATCAAAGTTTTCTCGGCGGTTTCGAGAGTTTTCCAGACTTCCTCGTTTTCGATCTTCAGATCGGAGAGACGGTTTTGAAGTTGGCGGAATCGTTGCTCCATGTCCTCGAAGATGGCGTCCTCCACCTGAACTTGGGCTCGGTCCACATTCACGACTTTCAGTGGAGCGACATCGCCTTTGTGGGTTTGAAACGCGAACTTTGGCGGAGCCATGAACGCCGTGTTGTAGCTCTCCAGGAACTTTTGTTTATCAGCTCGCGAATCGAGCGTCTCGAGGCACTTTTTCATTGCGTCCTGACTTCCCTTGAGCGATTTGTGCTGACACTCCAGTGTCGAATTGTACATGAGTAGACACCTGGACAAACTTGTGTGGAAACCGAAATCCATCGCGTCGATCAGGTCCGATACGTCGTCTACGAAGTATTTCTGAACGGCTGCGTTCGCGGCTTCCACGCACAGCACGTAGTCGTTTCGCGCTTTCAGCGCTTTGACTCGTGCTTCCTCGCTCTTCTCCCAGCGTTTCAGGCGCTCTTTGTTCATAAGACGATATCTGGAATGAGCGGGACAGAAAACGAAATAGAACTTTAGAACAAAAGAAAAAGTGAAAAGCCGTTTCCAGAACAGGTCTTCTGATCTGTCACAGCACATCTTTTTTGATGGCAGAAAATGAAGGATCGTCAACGGCGGACCCAGCAATCTGTCATCCGAAACTCCTTCGGAAACGAAATGAGTTTTCCGAACGCGAGTGGATTTTTGCATCGGAATTCAGTTCCGTTTTCGGCTCCCCTAACGAAAACGTGCGAAACGCAGACAACTGTCTGCTCGCTCTAAGTTTTCTGACCGAACGCAATGAGCTCTACCATATCGGAAAACATCACGAGAGTCCGCTGCATTCTTCGGGATGACTAACCTTCTCGACTTGGACACTTTGTCCTTGGGCAGACCCTGTTCGAGTTTGTTGAGATTGGTTTCGACCACGGCCAGTTTGGAAGCTGCCTGCTGCTCCAGCGCCCAGTAGGAGTGATAGGTCTTCATTGTCTGCAACGAGATTTCAGTTAGAAAGAGATGGAAAACGGAATTCTCGGTCTCCACCCTCCGAAGTCGATGTGAGGAATTCGATGTCGACTATGCATCGGTTTCCGGAGGCGAAACGCGATCTGAGTTGAATGAAGTCGAATGCTGACATCTCAGGAATGGGTTTTTCTGAGATTATTCAATATGCGTAAGCGCGACAATACCGCCAGCTCACAGCCGAATGAATCGAAGGGAACAGAAAACCGTGGTTAGACATCGTTATGGGTCGAGCGAGCGAGCGAGCTGGCGAATGAATGTTTATAGACGTCACTTCAATAAATGCGATTCGCCAGCTTGGCGTGGGTGGCGGCAAACCTTGTGTATTTAATTTCGGATTGGAAACAATAGAACAGAGCTTTTACGATTCTCCTGTTCATGTATCCGCAACGCCCGACTCGTGACTTCTTCACCACCACGACGAAGTCAAATCGCATTCGTCAATAGTTCCGACCATGTTGTTTACGCAACTCAATAACACGAAGGCTCAAAGCACCTGAGCTTTTCAGATGAATTCCGACAATTTACCGCCAGATCCGCACAGAATGTCCGAACAAAATGATGTTTTCACTCTCGGCCGTCTTTTTTCTCATCCTGACCACCCGTTCGTAGAAGCCCCGCATCCAAGGCGATCTCTTCATCGACGTGGCGACGAAGTTTTTTCTAAAGCGAAGTTTAATGACGGTATTTAGCGGTTTCTATTGGCAAGCGGAACGCTCTTCAACGCAATGAGCCGTTCCAAAAGACTTTCTGGTCTCCTTAAATTCCGTCACGTCAACAGCCATTTATCATCGAACCCGGTGCGTGGGATTCGGATTCAGAGTTTTCTCGATTGCCTCTTGGAAAACTCATTTCCGCGTCGGGCCCCCAGCGCGTCGCTCGAACGCTGTGAGTCCATCCACTTGGACTTTTCTCTTTGTTCTGTTTTTCGTTTTCTTTCGATCAACATACAAATCTTTTCCCAAACGGGAATGAAACTTTTCCCACGGACTCGAAAGTTTTGATCGCCAGGGCCGCTCATCGACTGTGGAGAGAATCCGAAGCCTTAGTCATAGAGAGCGTCACGTCTTTGAATTGAAAAGCAGTTCGGTCAGGAGTATACGACGCAGTGAGATGCCGATGACGTAACTGGTTGGGGATGATCCAGAATGGAAATCGCGTCACTGAGTGAGAAGAGCCGCCGTCTTGAATTCCTTTAATGGTATGACAACACCTTGACAAAATGATAATTCTCGAATGAATACGCTGATTCGAATTCTCTCTTTCGATGCCAATTTCGGGAAGACACTGAAGACAAATGAATCGGGAAACTTGAAGTTTTGGAAACGGAGTCGAAGTAAGCTTCGAAGAATCTACACACGACACCCCAGAAAGTCGAAAGACATCGATCCCTGCAATCATTTCGTTCTGTGAACATGCATCCCGGATGACATCGGTTCGCTTGACGAGTGTGAATCTTGATGCCAACAGGAATTTCTCACGTCGACCGACACGTCGTTTCGTTTCGCACTCTGCTCGACGACAAGCCAATCACCAATTCATGTTTGAAGCTCTATGGTTTTCAAATTTCGTCGTTCCATCAAACACCTACGCTTTCTTTACAGCGCGGTAGGAAGAGTTCTGAGTTGTCGATTCGAGTGTTTCAATATTTGAAACGTTTTCGTGATCCATCTGAACCACGGATATCGAGAATCGACGAAAAACCGTGAGCTCGAAAGGGAAACGAGGTGATCACAAATCAATTAAGTCGTTGCCTTGCGCTCACCGTGTGAAGTTCGTGAAGAATTTTGAGCAGCTCCTCGTGTTCGTCGATCCCGATGTTCCGACATTTTCGATAAACCCTCTGTACGTCCTCGGCGGCGTGCAGAAGTCGAGAAGTCAGATGGTTCTGATACACTTCGGCCACCTGAGATTCAATTGTCGGAAAATTGTTAGATCTTCTTTTCTTTCGACGTCACTGAGTCGCTAACGAGCTG
The DNA here is from genome assembly GCA_021527715.1 of Neoseiulus cucumeris. Lineage (NCBI taxonomy): Eukaryota > Metazoa > Arthropoda > Arachnida > Mesostigmata > Phytoseiidae > Neoseiulus > Neoseiulus cucumeris. The sequence continues at coordinate 1,054,453 of JAJSRV010000058.1, read as the reverse complement.
TAAAGTGAGAGATTTGGACGAATCTACAACCGATAGAGCTGGATCTGTGCTATTCTTGGGAGTTTTTGAAGTTGTAAACTGGTTTCGAGCGATTCTCAGACTTCCGCCCGGGATTCAATCGGAAACTTATTTTGTTTTTCTGCTCAGGAGAGATATTTCGTTGAAGGAGGCGATCCGAACCGTAAATGAGGAGAAAAACAGAGATAATGAAATGAGAAAGGAATGTAATTTGATTGTAGAACTAGGCTTACCTTGGCATGGTCGCTGCTCTGCTTCCGAGTCGTGTTGATCAGTTGTAGCCAACACTGGTACGACGAAAACAGGTGCCACTGTTCCCGCCTATTCATGAAGAGAAAAAGAGAAAACAAATGAAAGAGATGTCGTGATCCGAATTTGCGGCCACACGCCCTTCATTGTAACCCCCGTAGCGAGTACGAACCCATTCAATCGACTGAAGTCGTTCAGGAGAACTGTCCCTGGTTTCATTTCATTGAAAAACCGAGAATGGAGCGCTAATTTCTCTCGGAATAGCACTTTCGAAAGACCGTAATTATATGAATTAGTCACCGAATAAATATTATCAACCTCCGGCTTTAGGAAAGCCGATTTCCGCGGTGCCGAAATCACGAAATTTATGACTTTGTCGACTTTATTGAATTTATCACTGAGGAACCGTCTGGCCGACGCTGCTGATCAATCACGTCAACTGTGATCGTTTTCACTTTTTTCCTCACAGCTTTGTTTGGAAGTGCTCGACGCCGCTGACGTCGGGAGAACGAGAAGCCGGACAGTTTGACACCACTACGGCTACCGAAATTCTTGATCACATACTCATTATTATCGGAATCTTGGCTGCCGACTTGCCACCAGAAATTATCGTCATCGTTCTTGCTCCTGACGCAGAAACTTCGTTCGGGCAAAGTTGACAAGGGAAACCCATGTGGAATAGCCTCAAGTACGCCGATGTGGAATGTCGAACGGATTTCCTTTTCTCTTCCAGCCCATCCTCGTTTCCGATTCTTCGGCGAACGAAAGTGTTCAATAAAAAGAGATCAAGGCTTCCGAGAATATCCAAAAGTACGGAAATGCGTATATTTCGAAGGCGAACTTCAACGATCGGGAGCACGGACAAATCCGTAACGGGAGTTCCATCCCCGTTTTCCTCCACAAAACCAGACGGGAAACGGCGGAAAACTGAACGGCCCGAACGTCGACAACCAGAAAAGTGTGCGCGTGCGCATGGACTACAACCGCCGCTGGAAGACTGAAATCTTCTCGGAGACCATCCCACATTTTCTTGACAATTCCACGCACACCAAGGCGGTTCCGAATGTTGCGAACGAGCGAGCGAGCAAGCTGTGATGCGATATTCCAGTCTTGGTATAGGATTTTCAAGGACCCGCCAGACAGTCGGCAAGCGTGCCGGCCAGCAAGCCATTCTTCAACCCCGTTCGGTTAGGCTGGTTCCATAACGATTTGGACCCCGTTTGTCGATGGTTTTCCCCGCGCACGCGAAGGAATCCAGTGGGTTTCAAACTCATCGCATCCGGAGTTCCAAATGCCAAGAGCAGGGTTCTAGCTCAGAAGATCCCGAAAGCTCGGTGGTCTCGCGATCGCCAAAGTCCGAGACGAGACAAAAGCAAAGCCACAACAGCGAAACTCGTTCTCGAACTTTTTTTGTAGGGAGGGACAGCGGAACAAATCTTCAATTCGACATTCGAAGTCGCATCATGGATCGAGATGGAGAACAACATTCGAAAGATGATTGCAGTGTGTGTATCAGTAGATGAATTCTCATAAATTCGCGGCATCTATTTCCCATGCGCTCATTCTCTGCGCTTTCTTGGCCGGCCTAGCCGAAGGTCCTTGGCATCGCGTTCGGCTATTGTAAGATGATGAAGCCGATCATTTCTTCTTCTTCATCCATAGTTTTCTTTGCCGTAAACGGGTGCGTTGCCGAGCCGTTCCATTTGTTCATTCCTGAGACGAATGAGCTGATCGCAAGTTCGATTTTACCCGCGCGATTTGACCGATAAACTTAGCGGGGGGGGGTTCAGCGCGAGTCTCCGACCCCAATCACAGAGCCACAGGGGTAGCTCGTGTAACGCGGTCGATGTCGAGCGCGAGGTGATCGAGATCGAGGGTTTCCATGATATCTACCGTGAACTATTCTCCTGACAGGAGTCGTTTTGGTTTCTGGTTCTTCTACTCACTTGGGTTTCTCGCTTTTATGCTTCAGCAGCAACTGCTTCGCTAGTTTGTCCAGCTGTTTGGAGTATTCGATTTCTACTTCGGCACGTCTCCGGAAGTATTCCTGGATTTCTGTCACAATCGAGGCCTGGGAGTCGACTCTGGTGTCGAGCCATTTGAGCTGTTCGTTCAGTTGCTGACGAATATCTGCGAATGTAAGAGAAGGAAAGTTAGCTTCTATCACTGTCAAAACACGTCTAGATCGCACGTGCTCGGAATTCCACTGTTCCCGAGGAAAACCAACGGAAAAAAATACAACGGCTCCTCTTCCGAGATTCAGGCAAAGCTCAATATCAAAGTCACGCTACCAGGAACTTGTTGTTGGTTGTTGAGAGTGGTGACTCTCGGCATTCTGAACGGAGCCACCTCGTCCCAGTTTTTGGCTCCTCCGAATCGAGTGGACTCCTCAGACATCGCTTTCCGCATCGGAAAGAACACGAAGTTTCGAACAAACTGTTTCGCCTTATTCCCCGACATTGCGGATCCCGCCCGCAACCGCTTTCCAACATTCACCGTCGGTACCGAACCGAAAATCTCTCGATAGCGTCGCATGTTCTCCTCGGTTGAAAGTCGACTCGGCGGCCGATGATTTCCTTCAAGATGCACCGGATTGAAGGGTCCGCTGATCTCCAATGTTCGAGAGCGTCTCTTGCTCAGAGGCTTCTTTGCCCTCGGAGATCGAAGCAGGACGGCATCAGGAGACTCCGACCTTCTCCGTTCCGGGATTTCCGGAACGATGAAACGCGTGGCTATGGGGATGTCCTGTTGCCTCGCCATGTCCATCAAGATCCGATCCTCTTCCTCGTCCGAGTCGACATCGGACAGTTCGACCTTGAACTTAAAGGGGTTCGTTTCGAGGACAGCCGACGACCTTGGGGTGTTTTCTTCAGCCACCGGCGACGGTATGTTCATGAATGCTTTGTGCTCGTGGAGTGGAGGAATTTCCGAGTAGCGTTTCCATTCCGGGTACCTTTTGGGCGGCGATGGCATGATATTCTCTAAACTTCTTGTTTTGTAAACACTCTCGTAAGTCGGGTTGATGTCGGGCGAAGCGGATTCGCTCTCGAGTTTCAGGGTGCTCCCGTGACTGTCGTGGTAACCGAAATCCCCCTCGAAACCCGGCGCCTGATCCAAATGGCTGTCACTAAAGCTGAACGGCGGCTGCCGAAGTCCCCGTTCGCTGCTGTCATCGTTCACACCTCGTCTGTTATTGTTAACACTGTTGTTATTTGAGGAAACGATCGGCGGCGCTCCGCTAAACGTTTCTCGAAGCGGGGGCCGGGTGAACGAAATGGACCTTGTCGATTCACATCCGATGGAATTTCTGCGCTTCTTATCACTAACGAGTGAAAGTGTTCGACGGCTGCCCCGGCTGATCGTGTGCTGCTTGAGCCTTTGCGCCAAGCCTCGGAAAAAGTTCGGTTTTTTTGTTTCTTTCTGCTGAAGCGCTCGCCGCTGCTCTTCGTTAACTTTCGCACTGACCAACGGGATCTGTATGGCGTGAATGTTGGCACGTTCCCTTCGGCTACGTGGCTCGCGACTCCGCACCGCGGCCACACCGTCCCGACTCACGGGACTCGCCGAGTGCTCACTGGTCGGACTGTCGCTGAGGCTGGCGCGTTTCTTCGAGATGATGTACGTCGCGTTGCTGTCGGTGGACATTCCGTCGGAGGAAAACGCAATTTCGGCCGCGTCCCCTTTGGAACCGTCGAGCGATTCGAGAGAGCGACGGCCATGATCGCCCACCGGCTGCTGCGGCTGCGGCTGAGCGAGAGGATCCACCGAGAGATCTACGCGATCCTCTCTCAGCGACGAAGTTCTCTGGAAAATGTCCTTGAGTTTGAAGCGAGTCATTTCGAACACGTTGTGCGTGAGACTGCCAACAGACAGAACATTACTGCGACAGTGGTGGTCGTTCCGGCATCAGCTCGACGTCGAATCCCAGCGTAATCCTTAACGAGATCATTTCGGCCACTTTGAACGTGGGACAAAACACAGCCCAGTCGAGAACCCCGAATGACTCAACGAGATGCCGACGGCTCGATCACAACACTCCAATTGTTCCACATTGATCACACCGACGTACGGCGATGCACTCGCTGAGTTGAGCCGTGTTTAAGAATGCAGGTGTGCTACACTCTCATCACGCGGAACATGAGGTGCCCATCGTGCTCGACATCGAATCAGTACAAACAGAAAAGTATCCGCTGCGGCGAGGTGGTCGCCGAACACGAGTACATGCTCCAGTGAATGTACGATGAAGTTCGCGGCAGCGATGGCGCGCGATTCTGGAAATTTTCGTTGGTGGCCGACGATGGATGGATGGCTGGCTGGCGGCTTGCCTGGCTGCGATCACCCTTTCCGCTCGAAAGAGCAAGGGAGTGAGCGAGTGGTGAAATCCGTTAAGACTTAGACGTTAATCCAAGGCCGGAAACCGAAGTTGCGATCTACACTTCGGATGCGCTCGTGATGACTGAATTTGGGCGAGTTGAATCGTTCAACTATCCGCCTGCTCAACTGTTCAAACATAGAGACCCTTTGCACCGGTCATCCAAAGAGTAGAAGAGATTAGTCACTATGGTAAAAAAGGACAAAACAGGACACGCCCTCTCTCTGCCTCGCCCCACTCGAAACTAACGCTAAGGTTTGACAATGTTTGCTGCAAGTAGGTCTAAATCATCTTCCTATCTATGCGAGCTTTCCGCGGAGGCACTGAAAGCTTCGAAACGAGTGACTCCGAGCTGACGGTTGGTGAGATTAAGCTGATCTATTTAGGGGTCGACAAACACGCCCGGACTATCGGTGTCACCATTCATGCCATGGAGTTCGTTTTCTCAGCGAATCGGTGTCACGTTCACGATTGGATTCGTAACCACCATTGTTTCAATCTCTGATAACATGCTATTGATCCTCTAGCCTCCGATTCAGTGAGCTGTCCTAGAGTTCCAAGCTATCGTAATCGGCAGAAACTGAATAAACAGAACTTGTTCTGAATTACAGCCAAAAGAAAACTTGGTAACAGAGTAAACGGAAGCCGATGAGCTATCAAGACATTATGGAATCAAAGACACGATCGAACATTTGGCGGTCGATCTTCTAGATTCCCTGCTCGTTACACTTCGCGACTTCGTTCCTCTCAAGAGAAACAGGAGTTCGAACTCAGGAGTAATGTGATTCCGCTCTCTCGGTCTCCGATCAATGTTTGTAGAAACCGGAGCAGATTATGGTCCCGATATTTTCCTTTGCCATCAGTTGTTCAAGCGAGCGGGTAGCGATCTTTGATCGTTTATGAAATTAGTAGGCGTTCACGGCGACCGGGCACTCGTGTGTTTGGCAAGAAATCTAAGAAATTTCTTTCGGAATTTATTTCTGTCAAACAGATCAATAACATGAAACATGTATTCTGGAGCGGGACACATTTCAGACAAAACGTTTTCTGGTCCGCAAGCTTCACGACGCAGTCAGTGACTGATGTGTCGGCCGGACAGCTGATCAAGGCGACCGTCAGTAGATATCGGAATGGATCATGTTTTCCATTTCTAAACAAAAACTCTCAAACAGACCCAACAATCGAATCTTTCAAACAAAAACTCTCTCATCGGGAATGTTATTCTCAATCATTTCCTTATCTGCAGTTACTGAAAATGGCGACAAAATCTGTGATTGACGAATCTGAAATTGTCAATTGCTCTTGACAAATCGTTGTCGTGCCAGAATAAGTCCAGCTCGACACCTTGGATTGGGAGGGGACCGATTGTGATGGAAAATATAAGGAGGAGAGCAGATTTTGCTCGCTGTAGAGGTCTCGACAGGAGCGACGACGTCGCACGCTACTTTTCGATCAGAAGCAATGATCTGAAGCCAACTGGTTTCCACTCGATACCAGGTCGGAAACTCAAGCGATTTTTGACCACTGCGATCAGCCGGGCAAGCTTGATCAAGAAAAATTCTGTTTTGGCAAAACTTATTCCCTTCTCTTCTGTCGTCGATAACCTCGAACGCGTTGGACAGGTAATTTATGTCCCGAATCTGTCTTCTTTCTGAACTACTCCAAGTCGAGCTTTCACGGGGCCTAACAGAAACTGTGAAATAAATCTTCCCCCGACAAGTGCTGCAGCATACCCAGGGAGCACTCCGCTACAACTCGACAGCGATCCAAGCTGGGAGCTGGAAGCCACAAGACAGAATCTTCGGTCCCAAATGATGAGCTCGGCAAACGAAGACGGACCACACTCCCGCACCTTTGGCCTCCCCAGAGTTCCAAAGGTCCGAGGACAGGACGAAAGGATTTGAGTGAGAGCTCGTCACAACGGAACTTTCCACGAAGGAGTGTCATTCTTTCAAACTTCAGAGCGAGCAGTGCGTGGCGGCCACTTCGAGTTTCAGCGACGAAGGTCGCCCCTGTCGGAGCTTCGGTTCCGCGATTCTCCTTTGCTGCTTGATTGTTGCAATCATGCCGATGGTCATGAAAAGTAAAAATGGACAGTTCTCTCTTATGGATCCATTTGGGGAAAAAGTACTCTAAGCATATTCCCTTACCCCTTAGCTCGAGCGGCAATGACTGCGATGTGATTGGAAAAAAGAACAACAAAAGCACTTGTTCTCTTTTCGCAATCTGCATGATACATCTCATATCTCTCGAATTGAAGATCGATGTTTTTTTTTCGTTCGACCTCGTTATCACGAAATTTCGTTACAACGAAATAAATTCGAGGTCTGCAACCGTTTCGTTGTGTCGAGCTTTAACTGTACTGTTCTCAATCACTCCGTCGGAGCATGTTTCATGAAGATTTCGATTTTCATTCTCAAAAGGATCCTCTTCCATTTCTGAATCGGATTTCCCCTCGGAATGTCATTCACGAGGCATTTTCACTGAAGAAATGGTTTCCTGACTCAATTTCTTCCCGAATTCGGGACTTGGAGTAAATTTTCGAGTCCGAAACTCGACGAATACTTCAAGATTCCTAACCAAAAGCATTTTCCGTCGATTTCCGAATGCGAAGATCCGCGAAGCAATTAGTCGACTTCTACGTTTCCTATGTCGGAAAGACCGAGTGTACGCCAGTAAGCTTGTTGTATAATATCTGATCGAGAAAAGACGCTCCTGAGAGCTCTTTTAATGCTTTCTTCCGTTATCCCCTCGGACAGGAGCAATCAAAGGAGCAGAAGACATTCAATCATACATCAAATTCTTGAAAATCCTTCAGCGGGGAAAACGTTTGCTGCAATGTTTGCATTCGCGGACCTTGAAGCCCACATCGGAAGCAAAAGATTCTCAAATTACGATTTTGTGAGCGAAAGGGACGAAATTACGATACAATGGGCGTCGAATATTTCACACACCCACTGGTTCAGCGTAGCTCGTTTGTGAAGATCACTTGGGAGTTCCTCCATGTACACATGTTTAGCCGCATGGCATTTTATTGTAGTAGGAGTACACACATTTTGACAACCTCGCGACTCGCATCGAAGGATACCGGAATAAAGGAATCGAGCCGACCTCGGACCGAAATCGCAAACAGTTGGCCTGGGTGTCGAGGATCTCGCCAGGATCGAATGCTCGATCGGTCTGATGAAGACGAGAGAAGACTTCGAGCGACGAAATCAACCGTATCGTTATCTCTCGCTTATCGCTTTTGACGATGCTGATTTGTCCTGATGGCTTTCGAATCCTCCGGGTGGTGAGCGAACGTTCATTAGAAGATATTATTGACTCACAAAAGCGAGTTATCTACGAACGGGATCACCTTCCGCCTTCGTAATGTCATGTGATGCGCAATCAACCACAACAGATTTGTTCCGCTCCGTAAAGGAACACGCGCTGGTGGACGAAGCACACTCACAACAAAAGCAACAACGGCCTCCGCAAAACCGAAATAAGAAACGGGACACGTCGTGACAAAACTCAGTCACCGATTTCGGGCATCCAAGAGACAAAGCATCGATTCCGAAGTAGCCAGAGGCATTTCACAAAGCAGTAAGTGTCTCGATGTCACCAAAAACGAAATTTTCGGGAACCACGGTAACTTTGGATTCACGATAAGTGGAGAGGAATAATCTACAACAAAAACCGGGGATCCTCGGGTCCCTCGCGAGTTCTGCTGTCATCTGCGGAGTGTATAGTGCGTCAAGTTCCGAGTTCCGAATCATGGTCGACGATTCATCGTCAAGACAGTGGTTTCCTTCGCATAATGACAATTGATGGCGAATGAGGATTTATCGAATATCTATGCGCGTACGACCGCCATCCATGTTGTCGACGTCCGATGCCTCAATTACGACAAATGCAACTGCATCCATTGTGATCAATAATGAAGCTGCGTGACGACTGACGCGTCGTCGTCGCTGAAGTCACTGCGTCGACGATGTTCGTTGCGTAACACGAACACATAAGCAAGCCTGTCGTCTATTTCGAATCGTTGTGAAAAGGGAAAAGAAAAGAAGGAGTTCGGGTCCCGTTGGCAACGATTTTGCTCGACTTCGCTCCGACGCCGGCCGGGCCTATGGCAAGCCGATGTTGGTAAACTGACACCGATTACTTCCGTGTTGTGCAATAGCCTGTACTGCACTGCACTGAACACAACAAAAAGCTTCAATCGTATGCCCGACGAGGACGTGATCAGCGACTGCTCGTCGTCTTCTCTGTCCCAATTATTCAAGAACAAACCCTTTTCCTCGATCTTTTCGAATAGACTAACTGATTCGGCGTGAGATCCAGCGTTAGTTCCCCTGGAGATTTGTTGATTATTCGATCTTGAATAAGCGGACCTTTCGATTTCCCAGCACTGCGTTCCGCGAGTCGTTGTTCCGGGAGTCTCAAAATGAGTTCTTTTGTTCTTGTTTCCAGCTCGGTTCCATCACCAACATCGTTCTTGTGTGTCATAAAATGAACGGACATAAAGTTTGTGGGCCATAAAGAGTCCTGAAAGTTGAACTTCCCCCCACTATCGAATTCGCCGTTTTTCTCTATTTCCTGAAGACGGACGGAGACGGTTTCAGACGGACACTATCGAACATTGTTTGAAGTTTCCGCCGTTTCCACTGCTTTTCTTCCCATCGAAACTCGGATATTTGACTTTATGGCCGCACGTCCGAACTTCGGAAGAGAAAATGTCGTCCCTACGCAGACAAAGGGCTGTTCGATCTGATCTCGAAACAGAACAGTCATCAGTGGTGAATCGCTGGATGGAAAATTACGTGGAGTATACAGATTGTAGAGTATATACGAATAAACCAAACAAGTAGCAGAGAAGTCATCGTTGAACTCGTTGATTGATTACTCAGATCTCGGTGGCGAGAGATTACTCGGCACCTGTCAACGACACGTGTGTTTTTTTCCAATTCAATACCTATGCAGGTGAGTTGAAACGTAACGCTTTCTGAACAACACCCAGTAGCTCGTGAGGAGTTTCTTTCCCTCTTCTTTTCTTTTCTCTTTTTTTTTGTAAGTTTCGAAAGGACTTTTGAAACAAATACAATTTTCTCACGGATTCACTTCCGCTGCCGATGTTTTGAGCCGCCGTCCCACGTCGCTCGTGTGTTGCAGTTTCGTCTCATTCAATTACTTCAGTCGTTTCGACTTGTTGTTCCCGCTTTGTGAACATTTTGAAATACATAATTCCCACTAACAATTAGAAAATTTTCAATCAAGAGCTGCGCCGAGCGATAAACGAAATCCGAAACATAATCCCGTGATGAAGCAAGGCGTGATCTCAGGAATCAAGATCATGCAAGTCACTGAGGAACGAAGGAGACGAGAAACGCAAAATGAATCTGGCGGAAGGTCTCTTAGTCTTCAGCTTTGTCATCATAGCGGGTTCGTTCGCGTCGGGTGATTTAATGTCACATTTATGGAAGCGTTCTACGCCCACTGACTGAAGCTCCACAACGGGTCGAAAGACGGCAAGCAAAACGTGTTTCCTTTTTCTTCGCGGACACTCATGCGTTGGTAATGAGGTGGACAGCTCCATTCATTGATTTGGTAAGTCCTCAACCGATGTGAAGCAGGTCGGGAAAGATCGAAATCGAGATCGCTCCTGGAGACGATTTCTGATCGGAACAAGATTCGCTCTATCAAGCTCGGTGGTGAAGTGGTGGCATTTCATTGAAGCGCTGAGCGAGTCGGTCGTTGGCAAAGCTCGGTTTTTCTTCTTTTTTCTCAGCTCCGAGTGAAACTACCCGTGAAGAAAACTAAAAACGGGGCCTCTCAAAGGTAATCTCTGCCATCTTCTACCAAATGCGTGATTCCTCCACATGTTCGAAGACACAGACGTATAGAACAACAACGAGGCATCCGGCTCTTTCAGGGGTTCGTGAACGACCACGGGTTCCATGAACCCGTTCAGATTCCAGAGTGACAATCGAGCCGATCCAAAGTAGAAACATTCATTCACTCACTCCACCCTTTCGTCTTCAGTGAGTTTTCAAATCAATCTCTCGGAGAGATCGAATCTAAGACTTCCATTCAGTCGGACAAAACGGAATCATCCATCAAAACTTCCAAAATGTTTTATCATCCACGCAAGGACATCTCCAGCGATTACCGAGCCACGGCAGGTGTAACGGAATGGAATTCTATTTTCATGAACAAAAAAAACAAACAAAACAAAAGTCACCGAAATCGAGTTCTTCATGGAACCAAAGAAGTTGGATCGTTGACTAAACTGCGTAGTTCAGCCTCGATTCACAAGGATCAAACTAGCGTCGGTTTCGGAGGAAATGAGAAGAGAAAGTAAACTTGGAAATAGCTTCGAAGAAGTCATCAACGGATACCGTTGTCGTTGAGGTCGAAAGACGCTACCAGAACTTTTTGTTGTCTCTTTTCTGGCTTTTCCGCTGCGCTTTGACGCCAGCTCGCATTGGAAATTAGGAAAACCGAGGTCATCTTTGTCTGTTCTCTACCGAAGTCGATCGTTTCACTTCTCACTCGCAACCTTCCAGATTCGAAGTGAAGGCACTCTCGAATCAGAGGTCCTGCGACCTGAGGAGCCAGAAGAAAGATCTCTTGAAAGGTGACAAGTTGGCGATCCGGAAATCCTTCTGAGAAAGATCCTCGAATTCGCGGAAGGTGATCCAATGTTTCGGATTCTCGCCCGAAGATTTTGATTCGAGCGAAACTCTGCCGAGAAGATGAAGTGTGCAGAGACGAACCACCGTGAGATCTCGAAGAAGCAGATCTCGCGTCTCGCAGACGGCAACCGCGCGATTCTCACGCGAAGCACGAAATCGGCAAAGTGTTATCGACGACACTCTCGCGTTCGTTCATCTTCATATCCCTCGAAAACTTCAGAAACGCATCAAGTTTTCCATCATTTCAGAAGGAATAGATCCAGTTTTCCCCGAGACGTTTTCCGTTCGGAGAGGGAGAAAACAATTCTCGTTCGAATTCGACTTCAAGATGCATTTCATCTTCGATTCGCGTCAAGGTCGTCGTGGAATGTGCAATTCTCGATGAATCTCTTGTTCTCGATGAGGTTTCTCATTCTTTCAGCCGTGATTGTTCTCGCCCCTGTTGTGCTCACCGACGCGACGTTGCCCCTGGCTGCGTGTTGTTTCTCATCTGACAGCTCACTTTGTTCGAATTCTTCACTTTTTTTTTGTTGTAGAATCGTTGCGATTCCATTTATCAGACGAGTCGCCTTCCCGGTATGAAGTTGTTGCTCTATTTCTGTTGTTTCGTTGTTCTTGAAGCTCTTTTTTTTGTATTTTTGTTACTGTTCACGGACTAGCAGGGATTCAATATATCTCAATTTGGACCTCACAGAAGCCAAAGACACTTGATCCCCCGGCGGAGTGAATGATGGCGACCACACACGTTTCTTTTTTCTTTGCCCCGTCTCAGTCCCCATCGAATAAGGTCTTCTATTTGGTTAATTGTCATCTTATACTTCTTTCCTCGCGTCCAACCATCTACGTAGGTAGCCGAGAGACGAACAAGTGCTTTTTGAAGACATCAAGTCTTGTCGAGGTCTCATTTGAAGACACGCTGAAGTATCGATTTTGTCGAAAATGTCGAAGGTATTCTCCCCGTGAGGGTTTGTCAAGTTTGAGGGAACCGAGGCATACCAAACAATCTCACCACGGGAACGACTCGAATTTGCATGATGGGCATCAACGCAAATGAAGGTGTTCGCTGATTTCATTTTCTTTAAACTTACCTGGAAGGAAAGAGAACGCTTTGTGAGAATTCGTCACAATGAAATGTCAAGCTGAGATAATTAGCCAGAAGCGCGCAGATGAGTACGGTCATTAGCGCAACGTCGATGCCTATTGACCAATGTCGCGTCCGTGGACTTTAACAATGGAAAAGTGCGCATCTAGTTAATATACGACTTCTTCCCGCGCCGGTCCGTTTATCACTCTACAACAAACCGCTGTGGGTTTCATCGCCGGAGGTAAAAAGTGTCTTGAAAGAAGAGAACTCAGAAGAATCCGGGTTTTTCTCAAAAACACGCGGACGACGTTAAATCTCGAAGTGTTTTCGAATGTTGCACCTCATTCGCAAGTTTGAAGTACGGAATCTGATTCATGTTTACGTCCATTCAAGGCCGCAACACGAAGGGATATCATGGAGGGCATGGAGGTAGGAACGAGTGAGCTTTCTCGTTTTCAAAATCCTTTGTTCACCCGACCGTGGTTGAGCTGTCACGGAGTTGCATCACGTCACGTCAAGACCAGTCACGTCTCGGCCAATCGATTCTCCCGGTCTCGACATCGACAGTTCGATTGATTTTTCTTCTTATTCTCCACAGAAACAAAAACCAACCAAAATGCTACTTTAGTTTTTGTGTTTTGCCTTTGGCACTTCAAGCCCACCCCTCGTCGCTCGTCGCCGCCACTTGAACGAAAGTCGCTCCTCGTGCCCAACAATCTCAACCTCGAGTCCTTCTACTTTTTTTCTTCCCTCTATTTTTATCTCGTCTCTCTTTTCGTACAGACAAAGCTCGTAAACAGCGGAATTCACTGAGGGAGGCACTTCGTTGAGAATTTCTGTTCGTCGGCGAAGTCTCTGTGTGCGCCGCCGCCGCCGCTGCTGCTGCTGCTGCTGTTGGACGACGACGAGCGGGACGGCGCGTCCTGAGGACGCCGACGTACGAACGAAGTGTTCGGACGGCCGCATGAACGGAGTCTTCAGGCGAAGCTGAGATTTAATTCACACAACGGCGACGATGGCTAAGGCGCCTCACGTTTTGGCGGCTGGCAGCTCTGCTTTTTTTTTTGACCAGACACGCCTTCGCCAAGCAGCCGACGCACAAACAACTAGATTGTCGGCACCTCATAACCAACCAATCATCATCGACAGAAGAGGCATCTTCCTTCGATTCTTCTGCTTCTGCTCATCAGCTGATCGGGGCTAAAGAGATGAGGCTTCCGCCAAGTTCGGATTTCCATCTTTCATGGGAGAAATCTTCTCGTGCTCGGATTCGTTGCACTTGTTGGGATGAGACCGAGTGAGATTCAAAATGATAGCCCTGGATAAATTTCGAATGTTTTCGAGAAGAATCCTCGGATCAAAAAGGGGGAAAAATGTGGGGCAGGGAGAAGAGAATACGAAAAAAAAGAGGCATTGACTGTTCGATTGCCGGCTCCGCTCTTCAGCTCGACGGTCACTGGCGCCATCGTCATCATAATCATACGGCGTTCGAGGTGTTCGTTCAAGGGTCAAATTGGCCGTCAGCAACAGTACGCTTCCGGCAAGCCGAAAACGTCGATTATTTTCTCACTTGAACGCTCGAATCTTCATAACGACATCCCTTCGCGACTCGAGGAAGACGTTTCGACCCGAGAGAAGCAGTACGCGTCGTCGTGACAATGCATTCGCATGACGATTTCCAGTTAATAAGAATTCGTTCCGTCCGATTCGCTCTTCAGTCAACTTCAGTTCAGATGGACAACGATGTAACGTGAAGATCAACGAAGGACCCAACGACGATGACAAGCGAGAAAATCACATTCCGCGGATTTACTTCCTCTCCCAACAAAAGAGAAGACGAATCACGCCTCGTATCGTTCGCGGTCGATGCTAAAGTGACTTCAATCATCGGTTTCGAGATCCTCCGGAAGAAGAGATTTTGAAATCGGAACTGATTTCTAGTTTCGCGAAGATTTTCGAGCAAATCAATTTCAGACGAACGGAGGTTGTTCTTCAAGGATTCATTCAACATACGTTCTTGGGTTAGGCCGACGGCGATGAGGGAAGGATTGTTATTACGAAGGAATTCTGCTCTTGGACATGGGCGTGGTGAACAGAATGCGAGCCCGGCTGCTCGGATGGATCGATGCCTGAAACCGTGGCACGTGTACCCCTCGAGACGTTGGGGGCTTTCCGAGCGATCATCTCCCGCAGTATTTTGACAGCACTGCCGTCCTCAAAGATCAAGGACCACCGACCGCGTGTAAGAAGGGTTACAACCTCTCTGAAACCGTCTTTACCCGTGTATGTTACTTGTCGATCCCATAATCTAACGTTTCATTATCGATTTCAATGATTCAATGCTCATCGTGATCGTTCGTGGATGAAGAAAATCAATTTTCGGGTGGATGGCGAACAGTTGGAGCTTTTTGTCGCTTCGCGTGGTTTCTCTTCTCGAATACTCCCCTTGGCCATTTTCTCCGATTTTTGATTTATATTCGTTCGCGAGGGACGGAGGTCAAGGAATCAAAAGCCCATCTAAGGAATTGATGCTTCGTTTTCGCGAGTAATCTTCCTCTCTGCGGGCGAAACGCCTCCCGAAATCGAACGTATCCGTATCTCGACCAGCCCGAGATTTGAAATCGAAAGGAATTCTTCGAGAAAAATGAAAAAAATTGATAATTTCATAGCAGAAGCCGCGCGCAGGAGAGAACCGACGAGCAACCCAGTATTGATTTTGACTCGTCGTTATTGACACCTGGAAACCTTTCGTGTTTTCGTCCCCGACCGTCCCAAACAAGCGAGGAGTGACGATTGATGCCCGACACCAGAAACAAAGATCCGTCGGCAACAATGTGAGAGCTCGCGTGTGTTCCCGTGACAGAAGTTGTACCGGAACTCTCAAGTTCCATTAGGTGACCCAGATCGCATTCATCGAGTAGCCGCACGCTGCATCCCGACCGCTCAGAACAACGATTTTTGTTGAGAACAGAAGCACCTGGATAAATTGCTGTCCCTCTATATCTCTGAGACCTCAAAACTGATGAAGAAATTTGAAGATCCTCGGATTTGAATCGAAATCCAAAACCAATCTTTCAATCGAGACGTCCCGTGCTTAGCAACCAGACCGAAAGCTGTTCAAAGGCCTAGGAATAGCTCACTGTTAGTCCGCCGTGGGCCACTGACCCGATTCCGATTCGAGAAAACCCTATTCTATGTTCCAACGTGGATAAACTGTCGCTCAGCGCTCCTCCAAAGGATCGAGGATGTTGCTGCTTGAGGTCCTCGCTCCGGATCTCCAGATGGATCCCGAACTTCCAGATCAGCTTCGTGTCGAGGTGTATGAGAAGAGAAAACGAATTATACGACAAGAAAATAATCACATCGATAGTTCACGAAGCCGGCAAACTGGAAACATGGGAATTCTCACTCAACCGGAACTTCTGGGCAGCTGATTCTCAGTCTCTTCCGAAACGAATGCTTCACCCGGAAGACTTCACGACAAACGACTCAAGGAAAGAAGAAAAGTCACCCACCGCCGCGTCTTCGTCAACTCGTTGTCCGAAAACCCTCGCCTTCCACCGAAGCATCGGCACGAATTGAAAACGAAAGTTTCTCGTTCTTCACCTGTTCTGTTTTCTCGCCAGGAAGATTGAACTGAATTTGCGTTCTGAGTGTTCGTTCGATACAATCTTCTCCGAGCTTGGAATCACAGGGTTCCGGTCTTCGGGGTTCCTCACCCTGGTTGCGCAAGCAGTGACGCAGCTTCAAAAGAGAATCTACGAAACGGATTTCCACAAAATCAATAAATTCGCAAACAACAAAAGCGAAGAGGCAACAACAATAACGCAAGCAACAACGACAACAAAAGCTACAAAAACAAGATTTGAACGGCTGCGCAAAAATCGTTCCGGTTGAGGGCCGGCGTTCGATATGCAGGTTTCAATCAAGATTGAGGGATTGAAAGTGCGGAAGGCCTTTGGCGCATTTCGAGAAAGGCTTCGAAGCGATCGGGATCGGCTGACGAACGAAAGCTCAACAATGCAAGGGCTAACCAGCTCGTCCGTTTGCCAGACCGTCGAATGGACGACCGGTTAGGTGAGTTGGGCATTGTTTTTCGACGTGGTTTTCTTCTTCCCCTTTTTCTGCCCACGAGAAAGCGCTTCCGCCCCTCAAAACCGACACTTCCGCTAATAAATAGGAGGTGGCTACATCAACAATGGAATTAGACGCTTCGAATGTTAAGACGAGCGGATAACCGTAATAAACTGGCATCACGCAAAACAGCGGAAAAACTGATTCCAATGAAAACTTCGCTGGATTGAGCCAAGAATTCAATTGTAAGTTACCCTCCGAACGATGATGATGATGATTTTTGATGATGTTTGTTGTTCGTCGGAGGCGGTTCTTGCTCCGAGGGATTTGGATTAACTTGCGAACATGGAAGCATTTCGAAAGATCAACGAAGCGATTCGGACGTCGAATCGACATCGCGTTTAAGTTTCAATGGTAGTTTTTTACAAGTCGATCCCCAATGCTTCGTTGATGAACGAATGACGAACTATGGAAAGAACGAATTTATTGGAAAGAAAAATCGCGCGTAGTGTGGGGCACAAACAAGTGCTCCTTTCACACAGTCGGACGGATAAACAATTTCCGTCGAGGATTTCATTCAGGGCCCCTCGCTGATGAGAAAATCAGACGCTCCCGCATAGAATGACGATGACGAGACGACGAAATGATCTTCTCCCTGAAAATCTCATCATCTTCGCTCCCTCATATCTTCCTGAGATTTCCATGGCAACATGGGATTCGTTCAGAACATTTTCCGAGAATTTCTTCGAAAAATTCTTCCAGTTCTTAGAGCCCGAAACCAAGCTACTCCATGGTGAGCTCATCTTCGGTGGATTTGTTAGAGGTTGTGCTGAGAGATGATATAGATCAGCATCTCCCGACTCATTATCATAGCGGAGGAAAAATCGATGACGCAGCCCAGTGCAGAATCTAGAGCGGGAATCTCTTTGTGCGGGCCTCTCCGAGCCTTCCTTAGTTGCCAACTTTTAGGTCGTGCTTTGATTGTCTTATTTCGATCTCGAGCTCAGTTGCTTCCAGGACGCTCTCCGGCTGAGTTGACTCGGGAGGCTCATTTCCAGCGTCGGTTGTTTCGGACTGATGGATTCTCCGAGAATTCCGGAATGTTCTTCGGAAAGTTCCATCATCATCGGGATTCCAGGCAGTCTCAGTGTATTCTCGATTCGATAAAGATCCGCAAGTCGCAGTTCTTCTCATTAATCACGGATCTCTGTCTGAGAAATTTCGTCGAGGAGAACGCGAAGCAGCTTTGTTGATTCTACCGTGCTCCAAGTTTTTCTGTGTTCATCAGCACGAAAATTAAGAGACGCGGCTTACGACGGCGGCGACGGACCCACCAAAACAATACGTGGGCTGCCGCCGCCGTCACAGTTTAGCGCATCCAAGTTGCTGAACGCGGAGTAAAAAGCGCTTTTGATTCGCTTTTTTTCTTCTGACGGTAGGCGATCAAAGTCCAACAGCGGAAAACACGACTTTATGTTTCTCGTAGGTTCCATGAGCGAGATCGTATTCAGAACTTTTCTCTACGGAAGCATCAGAAAGGGGACAGATTTCTTTCTTATCTTCGAACAAATGAAGAATTGTCGCGAAAGACACGCCGAGGAGTTGCATTGAAAGAGATGGCGGCGGAAACTCTTCGCTTGCGATACCCTCTGTCGAGAACTCATTCTACGCCTCCTCATAGAAAAGGGCAGAGAAGACCCGCCATCGTCAGATTTCGTCGAAAACATTCCCCTAAAGAACGGGAACAATGAATGAAAGTGTTTTACGCCTTCATCGTACCGAGGCCATCTTCCCGAAAGTCAAGCGGGGCTGGTCGTCAGATTTTGGTCTTCCCGCGCAGGGAAGATCAACTCAAAATTTGTTGTTCCTTCTTCAAAACTGAGAAACGGGGTAGCCTGACGGGTGACTCGTTGGTCAGAACCGCGAAGTCTCTTTGAAGAGGTCGGATATCAAAGTCGGGACGAATCGGTTGAGGTCCATGAAAAACGTACGAGAATCGGTTTAACGGTAAAGCGAAGAATGAAGCAAAGAACAGCCGTGTCCGATTCTCTCTTAACGGTTGTGCGGCACACCTGGCCTGTTCGTGCGGTCGCTGATTTCATCTAATCTCTAGCTCCGTATAATCAGCTGATTAGTTCGTACTACGACAATACACACGAATCATCTTTCAGAAACAAAAGAAATGGAAAGAAAGTAGCCAAGAATCGAGAAAACTCCCAAAACATGAAACAGTCGGCTTCCGTTCGGTTGATCGAAGATTCTGAAACTTCTTGGAACGTCTCGGAATTTTGAGATTTGAAAACTGGCTAGGCGGTCGGTATCTTCGTTTTCCCAACTTCCAGCCTCTTAGAAACTTATTTCCTTTCGTCAGATGAAATTAACTGAGAGCGGCGAAGTTTACCACGTAATGATACAAAAACCATCGAAGCTTCTCAAGAATTTTCTGCAATCACCTCAGGAAGCAATTAGACCCTTCAGAAGATTCCTTCAGAACGCTAACGCTCCGACGTACCCTGAGCGTTTCCTCAAATTCGCGATTTTCTCACCGCTGTCGTTAGTTAAGAGCAGTAGCCGTCATTGGCTGGCGCGGTGCACCAAAATCCATTCAATTCAACTCCATCCGCTCCGAAAACCTTCAAAAGACAAAGCTCAGCAAAAATTACTCACGAAAATAGTCAGACAGCACCGGTCCGCTTTATCTCTTTCAATTCACTGTGATAACATGTCATCATGGTCTCGAAACTACAACACTCACTCAGTGTTGATTAAAACGCTCGCGATAGTGGTTTTGATGATTGCGGTGACGGCGTCGAGAACGATCGACCATCGACAAACGCCAACCAACCAAAGCAACGTCGTTGAGCGGAAAAATCAACAGAGACGAATAGCCTCGAATTCTTCGACGGTTCTCCAAACACCGTCCATGGCACTATCATCGTTTCTTCTCTCTCCTCGACAGAAAACCTCTCTAAAAACTAATTTCCCGTCACGTCAATCTGAGCTTGTAATCAGGGACATTTGTTCTCTGTCTGTTGTCAACTTGACTATCAGCTCGCCTCATTTGTGTCCGTGACAGCCTTTTTAGGCAGCATCATCGCTCTCTGTTTCGTCTACGGTCACCACGGATAGAAACTCCGCCCTTTTCAGACTCAAGAGGAACTTTCCGAGGCAAAATCAGATTCTTCCCAAATAATGCGAAATTCTCGAACATTTCTCTTCATTTTGTTTCAGAGTTTCTCCCATCAGTGTTTTGCTTGTCCGACGTCGCGTCGTTTCGCGATCGTCAGCAACGGACTGGAGGTGCCACGAAGAAGAAATGTCGTGAAGCTTTGTGAGGTTCTGAACGGACTTCCGTCGCCGAAGAAGACAGAGAGGGAAACAGCGAGCGGAGCCGAGGAAAAGTGAGCAGGCACACGATTCATTGTTCGAGACGAAGAAGGGCCACTGCCACACAAAGCAAAGATCCACAGAAAGAAGAAAACAAGAAAAGATGTCTCCGGGCTGTAAAGGTCATGCACAAGCGCTTGACCAAAGGGCGCAGTGTCGTACCTCGTATGCATGACCTGGCGCAACTCACTGCACGCGCTCGCTTCGCTCGTTTCTCGACGCGCGTGTAAAGGTCGGTAAATTTCAATTCGAGAGAATTCGGAACTCGGATCCTTCTCTTCCCTCGACGAGCTCGAATTCGGGAGCAGTTTCGGATCTTGTCGAGAACTCTCGGAACTGAAACCATGAGACTAAATTGACGTCGATTCTCTCGTTTTTGTCGTCGTCGTTGACGGCTGCCGCACGCTTATTGTTCTCGAGATGCGCCGCGCATCTGCGTAATGCGAGTTTAATGTGGTCGACATGAAGTCTGTCGGCGGCTACCGCGAAACCACAGAATCGATGACGCTTCGTCTCAAGTCCGACACCTGGCAACGTCACAACGGAAATTTCGGTGGAATTTGACTCACGTCACGTCATCGTTTCCGACGAACCGATCCGAACAAACGACAAACCACCTTTGCCCGTCTGTTTCTAGGGTCCAGAACGACATTGCCACTTCGGTTCCAAGCTCCAAGTGACCGGTTCGGAAACTCCCATGATCTCCGAGGAGTCATCAACACCGAAACGTTTTCGAAAAAGCCCGGGAATCCCTGAGGATGGTTTCAGAGGTTTCCGGGAGCCTTCGGAACTCTTCCGTTGGAGAAGCGGTCGACATCGGCCCCGATATGTCACGAATATTTAGTGACGATCTATCTTTTCTTCAGCTCGAAATGTCGCTCAACTCGCCCGGCATTGTTTTCCTTCCCCCGCGTGGACGACAACCACGACAGCTTTGACAAAGACATGTCTAGTGTCGACTGTGTTTTTTCGGCTGTCGGAAGGAAAATGAGAGAAAGTTGAGAATAAAAATAGTTCCATAAAGAACGCAGCATTGACAGCACGAGACGGTCGAGCGGACAAACAGACGACACAAGGGGCCGGAACATCGGGCGGCTTAGGCTCCAGCTCTGATACCGACTCAAACAGACGGCAATAACAGCGACGACGACGACACCCAGATGCGGCTTTGGGGTTTCTACACAATCGCCTTCGCTGCCTCTAACACGCCGTCGACGCAATTACGTCTGATCGTCTAGGGATCTGCGCTCAGTCATCCCTCAGGCTTCGCGGCGCTCATTATTCATCGCGTTTTTTTATTTTATTGCCAATATTTCCAAATTTCGTTCGTCTTCTTGAATTTCGCGAACGCCATCGAATCGTCGGCGCTAACAACAACAGGGTTCGTTGTCAGATCATGCGTCAGGATGGGATTACGAACATTTACGGCAGCGGTTGACAATACTGCGAGTCGTTTCAATTTGAATCGTCGGCAGTTCCCTCTTTTTATTACGTTTTACGTTGCGTAATGGAAACTCACGATACTTGAAGCGATCCGGCCGTGGATCCGCGGTTCATTCACGATGGCTTCAATTTCGATCGAACTTCGACATCGACAACCTCCCGGCATCGGCTGATCAAATGGAAAGAGGAGGGATTTTTTTCAAAAACTTGAGAATTAGGGAAACGTCACAAGTCTGGAAATTCGGATCAAAACTCTCGGATTTCAAACCGACGAAACCAGAATCTTCGACCGAGTTCGATTTGCCGTTTCCACTTCCGAAGTGCAGCCAGAGAGGAAAGAAAACGAAACGCAAGCTCGAACGAGGGAAAATCAGTTTTGAAACAGTGCACCGCAGTCATCTTCTTGTGTTGTGTTTCATCATCCCCTGTCTTCACACTTGGGTCAAAACTTTCTCAAAAGTTCCTGACTCTGTTCTCTCGGCTCTACCGTTGTTGCTCGGAAGAATGGATATCCTTGTGCGTCCCCAGACAAACTCCTTTCATCTTCTCTTCAAGAAGAAAATGATGGACTTACCTGTAAGAGAAGAAATTTCGTGAGTTGAAAATCTTACATCGAATACGACAATGTTCAAAATATTGAACTTGACGAGCGATTATCTTTATCTTGAGCGATTCCGGTTCAAGTTGAAATCTGGACTGGTTTCGGTCACGCCCATTCAACAATGCTTTCGAAGTCCATAATGAGAACGACCTGGACGGAAACAACGACTTTTTACGATCTCGATGATTCCTTCGTCAGCTGACCTGAACCTGTTTTGATCGAGTTCCTCCCTGCGATAATTTTTCGCAAACAAAACGGGAAAGACGCCGAGCCGCGAGGTGTTTCGATTCTGGCCATAGATCAGAGTTCGAATCTCGCATCAAGAAGTAAAATTCAGAACAATGGCCGAAGTTTTTGGTGGCGATGATAGTCCCCGACTGACACAGCTTTTGCTGCATCACTTCGGCGGAGAACATTTGGGCCCCTCAAACAGAGCACAGACTCTCACGAATCCACACATGCCCGATTGAGAAAGAGTCCGCGTTAGCGACAGAGGAGCCCGAAGAGAGAGATAACTAGTGTGGCACGCGTCGCGCATTGCCGGTTGGTGGCCAGATGTTCCTCTGTTAGCTTGGGTGTCTGAATTGTTCGATGCAGGCTTGGAAGGCCGGTCCAAAGGATGTGTTGCTGCTAGACATGCATGCATGCATGTATGTTTGTAGGCCGGCACGCATGGAGTCTGTCTGGCGGCGGTTACGACATCCGATAGAAGAATCGTTGTCTCTCGTCAGATCGGAGAAAAACTAGAACCAGTTTTCTTCCTAGGGAAACGGCACTCCGAAAGAGTAAAGAACCGAATCAGAGTCTAGGTTGATAAGAGAATTGAAGACGTTTTCCCGAAACTTCGAATCTGGAGTCGAACCCTTTGATTCCGCCGGTGGACGGTCAAGGCTCTTTGGTGTCGTTCGAATGGGAAGCGGAGACGCTTCCAAGAATCGAAAGGTTGTTTCTCCCTCGGCTCGAAATGAGCGAATGGAATCCTGGCGTCAGGGTCAATGTATCGATATGGCGGAGCGAGCAGCAGACGAAAAGGGAAGAGAAATTCAAAACCAATATTTACGCAGCCGAGCAACGAAAATAGAGGGTCAGATAGAAACACATGGAAGCACACGCGGAATAATATTCGCTGGCAGCAGTGCACAAAACCAGTTATCAGAGAGCAAGCGTTCGATCAGGGGTTCTGATTGTTCCCAAGGTCGGGGTCGATCCCCGAGTTCGAGTTTTCATCGACGTGGTCGACAGACTCCGCTGTTTTCCGATGGATTTCATTGCGTTTTCTACGGCAGAAACTCACTTGGATCGAGTGACGGGGAGTGAGTCAGTCAGTCAGTCAGTCAGTCGAGCAGACTCGACACACGCATCACTCACATCATAGAAGACAATCGAGAGTCCACACGGGGCCTCTTTCAACTTTATCAGGGCCCCTCAGAGTTTCGGAGAATCAATTCGAGTCGGTCGGTCTCTCGACCGGAGAATCGTTCTCGCTCTTTATTTTTTTTTTACCACTCGGTCGTGTCTGGGTCTTGCCGCTCCTCTCTCCGCTGGCGACGTATTTAGCGAGCCGCTGTGGAGTGTCAGGAGAAAAACTCTCCGAGGACACACTCTGTCTCTTCCACAGCCGCGAGATTATCCGAAATGGAATGTCTATGAAACCCGAACAATAAAAACTCTGAAATATGAGGCGAATAAGGAGGTGTACTCTGGAAAGCGCGAATCGATACTCGCTCTCGGAAGGGTGGAAGAGCGGCGCTTAGAGTTCTGAAACGGTTTTCGAACTCGTAGTTCCAAATCAACAAAAGATGACACTCATGACAGTTTCGGCAGCGCTCTTTGTATGGCTAATGGAGTCTGACCCCTCAAGTCTTCTATAGCTTCCTGCTTTCGCCTACAGGCGTAACAGATGGAGCTTGGAAGCTCAGACCCCAACCATTAATCACCATCAATTGATACATGGGTGTGGATCGATGAAAGATGCTGGAAACCGCTAATGTTCAGGAATACACATCCTGAATCATCCATACATCTTGAAATGCATCCATTCTCCCATCTACTTGATTTGATGGATGGCAATTGATGAATTATCAATTCTCAGTCGTAATGCAGTTGGTAAAACTAAGATCCCATCAATCCATCCATTAATCTACCCGCATGGAGTACGGCGAGTAACCGATTAATAATGCCAAGACTTCCACCTTCTCCTCGTGCTGAGACCCGCTTGGAATAATCAGAAGTTCTGATCCAGAACTCGTGAGCATAGAAATCGCCAATTATTCACCGTCCATCAACTCAACCACATAATACATCGATGTGTGGAAGTATGTTTAGATGAATCAAAAAAGTGTGCCTTGTCACTTCAGCTTGGAAAATTGGATATTATTCATTGATTAACCATAACCATCATCACTTTCCATCAATCGATGGATGAACTGATCGAGAGTCGATTTGTTTGAGGATATCAGCCCAACCACGACTTGGGCGGGAACAATCAGGCACCATTTATCAAAATATCCATTAATTCATATGGATTGATGGAGGCTCAACAATGATTAATGCCTAATTTTCCAAGCTCTACTTATGGTGATAGCTTGGAAGTTCGGGCGTGATTCAAAAATCAATTTCATCAATCAATCTATCCAATCTGTTCATGTGTACAGATGGAGGATGATTGATGATCATTGTCCAGACCTCCGAGCTCTAATCATCACTGAAGAGCACATGTAATAACCATTTTCGACCTCCCATCCATTTATTCGCCTGAATTTATGAAGAATGCCAGAATTTCTTAGATGCGGTAATTATGAGGCGCCGTCATCTATCTTTCCATCCATTTTCACATAGAGCCGCCCGTGCTGAGGAACTAGCGCCTCATGCATCTATCTATTCCCCTGAATTCATGAATAATGGATGATTAATGCCTGAGTTTCTTAGGTCCGCCAAGGATGAAACTGAGCGATCCGGCTTCGCGGTTCAGTGGCGAGTGAGCTCCAAGACCGGTTTCGATAATTCAAGTTCCGCGCCACCAGCTCATTACCATCGACATCATCATTTGTGACCATCATGTGGTGCTGCACAGTCGGAAGCTCCATATTCGGTTCTTCTGACCTCATACCTCAGTTGGCTGCAACATGACTTGCGAATATCCGATCTGCGAAGCTTCTAGAGAACTTCGCGGGACGCCGGAGGATGACGAATCATTCATCGGGCCCTAAAGAAGCTCGAGTTCGAAGGATAACTTCGCTTTATCGATGACTTCTAAGTCGAGCCAACCGAGTGCTAGAAGCCGAAACTCTCGATTCAGCAAGGGGAGCCAATGGGATAGATCTCTATCTCCTTTTTTGTTTCCTTCTACTCGGAACACAGAACAAACTCATTCTGGGTAAATGTGTCGGCTATCACGCGTAATACACTCCCGTTACGGTTTGACAGACGGCCGTTTTCCTTTATCGTAAGTCATTACGATGAGGGTTTCTAGGTAGAGTCAGAATTAGGATCTATTGGAAGAGCGACGGCTTTCGCGCGAGTGTGTCATCCTTCCGCTATTGCAGAGAGTGGCGTACATCTGAGCGAGTCCCGACGTCAATTGACGAGCGACGCCGTACAAGACAAACTTCTATTAAGAGAAGAGTCGCGTCGGTCTTTACGGAACGACACTCGATCGATGTGGAAACCTCCGGATTAGTTTTCCTGAAGATTAGCTGAAAGCGATCCCGATCGCGTCGAGCGAAGGGACATGAGAAATAGACACGACTTGCGTGTTGTCCGAGATCAGAACCAAGCGACGAACGGACGCCTTCATGGAAGCTGAAACGCAAGCGGCTTACCGTAAGCAACAGAATTCTCTTCTGACTGAATCTATCTGTCTATGTATCCATTCCACTTCTCGCGGTTCTGTCTTCGGGGTCGGAACGGTGCGGCAACAGCTCTCAAACGGCAACTTTGCTCATCTGCCATCAGAGCTTTCCGGTTCATTTAGGTGGAAGCTATGTCAATAAAGGAACCATTGCTCTGCCGCATAGTCCGGTTTCGTTTCAGAAGCATGAGTTTGGCATCGAGTGTTGTTTGTCATGTTTCCGAAACGGAACACGTGTCCAGCGGCCACATCCAACTCGCGAACGAGGAAAACTCTTCTCTGACTCTTGATGATCTCGCGAAACTTCCTGACTAACTCAACGTCGGATCAAAATGTCCATATCACCCGGAATCGCGGAAATTCCGGAGAGAAAACCTTGGGGACGGCCAAGGGGTGCCGCCAATCAGTGAGTGTGATCCGAGAATGGGAACTCAGCGTCAACGAAGCTGATTCGAGGGAACGCGCGGCAAAACTTTCTGTTTGACCGCCGTGCCGTAGATCTTTAGATCATCGGATCCACAAGACCTCACGAGGTTCGTTCGCGAGGTTCATTAGTGTTTCAAGTTTCTCTTGGATGGTTGGAACATGGAGTGTTTTAATCCGTCCTCTTGCAACTAGCAGAGGTGCCGCTGCCAACAAGGACGATATTCTGGATACTCCTCTCTTCCCAAGCTCTCCGGAGGTCTCGGCTCTGGAAACTTTCGACAAGAGCTGATCGAGAACTTTCGCTAAAAGCTCCTCGAAGTAACTTCGAAACTCGCCGCCACGTGCTCTGCAACGAGAATCGAATAATTGCGACGGCCAATAATGCTCGTCAAGCCTAAAAGCGCGGTGTGTGTTTCTGTTTTTCATTTTCGTTGAACGTTCCTGCGAGATGAATCACATGACTCGAAAGCAAACATGCGGGACAGAGAGCGGGCCCCGATCGTTTGATATAAACGCATCCGTTAATAACACAGCCGTGATGACGATCTATGTAGTGACAGTCAAACTCGAATCAACGAGTATTTATGTCCTCTCGGTCCTGGACGACGAAACCGCCTCGATTCACACTCATGAAGACGAATGCGGGGAGGCGTCAACCGGAGCATGTGGGAAGATGATTTCCAACTCTCCGTCGTTCTCGAACTCTCGATTCGCCGACCGATCAACTGTAATAAACAGACTCCCAAAGAACGCTATGGTGGACGGGTCCCACGCAGTGGGCTCCTGATCTTGTGGATTCCGCGTGGGCGTTAAGCCTCAAGGGAGGGATTCGGGGTAAGCTTTCGGGGCGCTTCACGCCATCCGAGAAACGATCGCGGCTCCTGTTTCCAAACGGAGCTATTTCAGACGCCGGCGACAGAACTTCTTCGCCACAGAATCTATTTCAGCTCGGGCCGGATGAACCGAAATGAACCGGCGTGACAGCTGTCTCCCGTTCATCGATCGAACGACGAGAACTGAGCTTTTTTCCCTCACTTCCAGCGTTGCCCAAGAACTCTTCGCTGCGCCGCCGAAAAGCGCTGATGATCAATCCAACGTCGCTTAATGAACGACTTGAACCAGCACAGATGATTCCTTCCATTTTTTTCGATTTCCTGTCTATGGATTGGACGGGGGGGGGATTTTTCCAAAGTTTCAGAAACGAGGAAAATTTCGCTGGATTGAAAATCTTAGGTGAATTAGATTCCTTAAGATCACTGCGAGAAAATTTCAACTTTTTGGTTGTGGAAATAGATCATCCTCCGAGGTCGTCATTGATTTCCAGAGGTGCCAGCGCATGCTCCCCTCCCCTGAGAATATTTGAGGAAATGAAAGCAACCGACGCCAAAAATGAGCCCGAGGTTGGAAGCCGAACTTCAAGTAGAGTTGAAACTCGAAGGAAGAAATAACGCGGTGAAATCCGCGAAAGGTGGAATAAAACGAAGCCGATGTTTTCTGTTGATGTTTTCGATGGCAAGAAACGGAAACATGTTGCTAAAGAGCGGCATGGCAAGGGTTATTTGACAAGAACAGCTGTTCTTCTCGAGCTTCCTCTCCGTGGGTTTGGATTCCGGCGATACTCCGAGCTCTTACCGAAGCGAAATTTATTAGCTCATAACAAACGCTGTCCCGGACGAAACGTCGAGCGTTTTGCTTCTTTTTTTTTCGATGAAATTATCGGTGTCAACGTTCGTTTTAGAACCAGGCTTGTAAACTCATTTTATACTGAATGTATGTCAGCGCGGCGTTCGAACCCCGGACACCTACGGCATCGCGGAGCTCTGCCGATGTTCAAACATGATGGAAGGGATCCTTTATCAGAATTGCCTTCCTATGAATGAACACTGAGATCCTGCAGCTGTGACTTTTCTGCGATATTTTACGATGGCTTTCGGCTCGTCGCGCCGGACTTCTGGAAGTGTGCGTGGACCCCGCAGCGAGAACTTCTGTTCGGATGACCGAGCACGAGAAATGATGCAAAAATAACGGAACATCGAGACACACTTTGCGGTGTCCTTAACGGCGACTTGGTTCAGTCTTTGACAATGGGGTGATTCAGGGAAGGAATCGAGAACTTCGGACGCCGCGCTGTTTCGTCGTTCACACGTCGTTTGCATCTGACGAGTTGGTAATTCGTTACTTTGATTTCTGTCTCAGGCGTTCCTAAACGAGGTCAATAAACCATTCTGTCGGTGGCCCGCTCGCTTACCCGCTGACTCCTTGAATTCTCATTTGTCTGAATTTCCAGCATAACGTTGAGTCATTATTCCACGCATAGTACTATGCATGTGGTTGCCATAGTATGGAATAGTACAGAATGATATCGTAGGATATCATATAATAGTATATAAAGATGATATCGTGGGATATCATAAAATATTATATGATATCTAGGATATTTTTTATGATATCGTAGAATATCTCAAATTAATATATGATATCTTAGGATATCATAAAATGTAATATGATATCTGGGATATCTTAAAATAATATATGATATCTAGGACATATTTTATGATCTCGTAGGATATCATAAAATTGTATGTCAAACCAATGTACCTGATAGAGGTGGCAAATAAACTATGTATTATTATAAAATTGTATACGATATCTAGGATATATTTTTTGATATCATATGATATTGTGGAATATCTTGTATGGCATGTAGGATATATTCTATGATATTATATGATGTTGTAGGAAATCATATGGCATCGTGAAGTACCTCCTTGAAAGCTGAGAACCGCATGTTCCGCAATTGATGTTGATCAATATCGAGAATCGAAGAGAGATTTCAGAGCCATGTTCGTGTCGACCGCACGCTGATGTTGACGACCCACAGATAAACACGTGTTCAAGTTATGTCGTTCCGATAGCTTTCGGCCGTTGGCGAAGTATCGGCCAGAAACCGCTCAATTATCTCTATGGACGAGGCTTCGATGGCAACACGGACTTCCAGTAAACCTGCATTGATGTAGCTGCAGAAAAATCATGATTCCGGCGGAGCGATTCATTGAATTGCTTGGTTTTGCCTCGCTCGGACGTCCGCCAGGGAGGATTACGATGCCAGCCACCAGTGGCATGACGCTCGTGATACAAACATTAGGCCTGTTCATGTCCCGAAGTTTCCCAAAATTTCAGTTCGACCTCTGCAAAATCGAACGTTCGATAGAATTTATGGAGCTTTCCCGAGGGTTCCAAATGAACTTGTAACCGTGACACTGTTTCCCGATTTCCGTCCCACGTTTGCGAAAAAAACTCCTCTCGTTTCTTCATTCCCCTCAGTTATCGGAGAATTCCCAACAATCAATCGATCGATCTTCGATGAACTTGAGCGTAATCTCTATGTTTTACCATCGATAAGTCGTAGATGAGAGAAATAACAGCTATTAGTTTCGATGCCCGCCACCGTCGCTGGGAGAAAAACTAAGCGCAGCTGGTACATTCGGTCGGGAAACGCTTGACAAAACGAAGGGCCATCCAAACGACAGTGGTTAAATGATGGCCGACGGAGGTTATTTACCTCCTTGATCAAAATCATGTGGTGAGATTACCGCGATCAACCGACGCGTTTCTTTCTTTTTTCCTATTTTTTTCGGCAGCGCATCTTCTGGCATCCGTTGTCGAGCGCGGCGAAGAGCGGCGGCGGCCCGAGGGGAGAACGCGGAAAAATTCCGAAAAATATAGAATAGAGATAAAAACAATGAAATATTGCGTCGGACAAGATCACGGCTGTCGGAAAAGTGATAGAAACTGCGTTCGATAGAAATTATCCGCGTAACATATCGATTCATTCTTCGATCATCGTTTTTCTTCTTTCGCTTCAATCGTTTTCCTTCCTTTTCCCTCTTCTCTCGAAACCGTGTTTCATGCAAAACGCCCACGAACATTGTATTCCGAACAACAAGAAAGACTCGTTGCCGACCGCGAGGACTTGGAGAACAATGAAAAAAGGATGGACGCGAGAAATTCATTTTCAATCACTCGATATTGAAAGTTGGCTGAATATGAGGCATGGGATGCAAGCGCCGACCGTTCTTGTGCCGTGCCTGTACCGTTTCTTTCGCATTTCTTGTTGATTTTTTCGCCATTTTTCTTCATCAGTGAAGTGGCTCGTTCAACCTTGCAGAATTCTGCCGTTGTTCAAATAGAGCGAACGTTTCCTTTAGCGCCGTACCAGTTGGAATAACTGAGAACCATGAAAGAGAACAGAAGGGGAAGAAAAAAAACGAAGGAAAACTTGATGGGTGCCAAGTTTTCGAAACGAGTTCGCAACTTTGGGCAGCTGCTACGCTGCAGAGAAAAGAGTGCTGTCCACAATGACAAACTTATGACGTCGTTCCATGCGTCATCAACAACGGGAGCCGCCGTTGTTCTTTTGACAAAGTTGAGATTTGAGCTTGAAACTATTGTTTGTCAGTGAGCGGTATCTCGCTGACTCTCGATATTGGCGACAGCCCGAGAATTCCGCGAACGCATTAAAATATTGGGTTGCCTGCGGATTTGCATCGCGCGTATCGAAGACGATTCGGAAACAACATTTGTGGTCGAATAAAGGAGGGTGAGGGTGAAAAACATGAAGCAAGACGACGAAAATAATAAAAAGATGGGATCGACATTCACCAAAGTCGGCGACTTCCGGGCCCCGGCGCTGACGGCGGTGTTGGCGTCGGCGGCGGTGGCTTATCTCGAAGCAGATGATCCGCAGCGAACTCTCGTCTTTTCCGTCAAGATATCATCCGCATCGAACGGACCTCCTATTTGACCCAAAAGTGCCAACTTTGCTAAGCAAGCAAGCAAGCCAGCCAAGCGAGTGAACGAACGAGCGAACGAACAAGCAAACGAGCATCCAAACAGCGAGCCACTCCTAGTTTTCTTGTTTTCCGAAGCTGAACACAGTCGACATGACGGCAGCAATATCTGCTGGATGCATCACAAAACTAAAGAGACCAGGCCTGATGCAAATGATCAAACCTGGATGAATGATGAACAGGCGAGCTAACGACGAGCAATGAGAATAATCAACCGTAGTCTTGGGGGGAAGGATTTCAGAGACCTCCTCTCAGTACGGATCCCGAGACACCCAGCTGACGATTGCGAGGAGGTCTTTCGATCTCCAACTCGATTCCGGAAGTTTTTCAAGGCATGAAGAGTCAGGAGACGTCAAGAAACTCAACCTTCCGAGTGGAGAGTTTTGAGCGCTTCCAGAATGCTTACATACATGACCGAGGATGAAACGTTGGTAGATGACATGATCGATCGATGTTCAAATGAATTTTCACTTTTCTTACAAGAATAGAGAGATTCTGTTGAAGAAACCGCATGTCACTTGGTTCCCGCTACATTGTCGTCAGAGTTCTCTTCACCGTTTCTCAAATTCTCCGACGATGTTCAAGTTAATGATCGACATTGCCTCGCGAAGTGGGAAAAGATCGGAGCTTGGAGAGTCCCGAGTCATTCCGAAGGAGTCCGCGAGGGAATGTTAGAGTTAATGGAGAAGCTCCAAGTGAGGAACAAAGATTCAAGCCCCGATTTGTCGCGAAGAACCAGGGACTACAAGAAGGACTACTTCCTGATTGAGAGCGTTACTCCATTTGGCAGCCCCAAGTGAATCCAAATCTCACCGCACTCGATCCCACGAAACCGAATTCACGGCTCGGCGAAAACTCAGATTGCTTCGGTCGAATCGAAACGGAACGTGCTCGAGACAGCCGAAGCCCAAACTCAAACAGACTCTCGACGCATTCCTTGCATTGTGTCTGAGGTGAATCGATTTTGGTTCGCTCCGAACTCGCGTGGTTCGCGAGCTTCTCCAGCTACCTCGACACTTTCGTCTGTTTGGGAGAACCCGACGATCGACAACATCTGAAAACTTCAGGATGATTCCTACGTTTCCGAATTGGGACCAATGCAGAATTTTCCGTGTCCCTCGTTTGCGGAATTTTCCATCATGGGAACGAGTTCCACACCCGGAGCGTTGATGGTCGGTGATCGAAGCTTCACACAATGACTTCCTGAGCTTGTTCGTTAGACTTTTCTCGTTGAGACATCGACCCCTGACGGAGTATTGGCGAGTCCTGACCCGGTTCCCCTTTTCATCCCGTCCTCTTCCTACTCCTTCGTCCATCTCTCCCGCTTTTTCATCCAATTTTCTTCCCTTTCCATCCTCCCTCAAATTACCCTGCTCCTACAATAACCCCCGGCCATAAGAGAAAGAAAACATCGTCCCAGGAAGTTGAGACCCCACAACCGCTGACTCATGGGGCGAGAGCATCAGATGACTGACTTGTTCGGTCAGATGACCTAAAGCCATGCTTTGTTCTCCACTGGCGTTCCCTCTACGCAGTAACCGCGTAACGACTCGTTTTTGACCTTTTTGGAACGAAAGAACTGCGACATCGTGTGGAGGACGTGATTCGGCGTCAATAGGCCAAAGAGTTCTTCACGACCGATGAATCGGAGACCAAAACACGGATAGTTTGGGGGCGAACCGGAAATTTTCTGGAGTTTCAGGGCGCAAACGCGTGCAGCCCCCGAAGATTTATGCCATTTCATGCTGATAAGGTTTCAGATCCGTTCAAGCGGAACTCTTCGAAAATGCCCATCAATAGCGGCGCCCACGCAACTTTCCGCGTCGTCGTTGAATACCGTTTGTCTGGTTGTTGAGATAATATGTATACGGAAAGAAAGCGGACGCAGTAATGAGAATCAGAAAGGGATTTCATCCGACAACGACGACGCGAGATCTTTCTTGGGATATTATTCTCTGGGAAATAGGTTGTGCTTGTATTGAACATTCCCTTCGTTTCGACTGTTCACTTCTGCCGAGCACAGGAGTCATTTTCTCTCCGTCAAGTATTTGTTGACGCTTGTACCAGTCGGGACAGGAACGACTTTTGCCCTAAGATGTCAAGCCGCTCTCACAGTCGATTTCCGTGCCGAAATGGAACTCAAACAAATGAACGAACGAGGAAAACGCCGGGCAAACAGGTTTCGGTTCAAGAAGCTAGAACAGAAGAACTTTTGGATCGATGAGATTGTCTACCTCCAGTGTCTGTATGTTTCCCATTCTATTGGGGTGATCGTCCGGAGGCATGCTCCGAAATCGATTCCTGAGTCTTTCTGGGATCAGAATGCGCGGCACCAACAGACAAACTCTTGTAACAGTTCTCCCGCTCGACTTTCAAATGGTTTTGTGTTTTTCCTTCAGAAAGTTCATCCTTCCCATCCGAGATTTCCAATCGAAGCGAAAATTTGGAAAACTCCTCCCGAAAACCGGTGAAGTTCCTGTCCGATGTTAAGCGAGAGCCCGAATCGCGATCTCCGCGACCGGTTCCGTTCGGGTCAACTGTTTCTCTTCATCGCAAACTTGGGATATCTCTCGCGCCGCCGAGACGATTTCCAGATATCGTTTTTGAGGTTGTCGACCCAATTGTTTCGAGATACGTACACTTAGAAGCCAGAGTGCGAGTCTGTCGTGGAGGGTGTTTCTGGATCGCGTTTTCGAGTCCATCTGATTAAGATCGAATCTGTCCTAGTTTTGACTAGTTTTCCAGGATTGAAAAACACGAGTATTCCGATCCGCGCGCTTTCGTCGAGAACGCTCAACGGAATCCAAGGATCCCGCTCTATGACGGGGCCGACAGTAGTCGCTATCGGTCGTGGGAACGGCGTTCGTTGATCTCCATCCACAACGTCGCGAACCATTTCACCCAAATGGATTATTTTCGGTTGACGAAAGATTGTTCCAGAGAGGAATCGATTGAAAACACATCGAGTTCTCACGACAAAACAGTTTCCGTTCATTATCGCCAAACGAGGATTCAACGTAATCTCTCGATTGTTGACCACCGCAACGTAACGCCACGTAACGGGCGATCCCACACTGATGTCCGTGTTGGCTCTCGAGCGGATCAAGCGCTAATCCACGACATAACGCAAAACACTCGAGTATTAGTGGTCCAGTTCGGTGTGGAGCGGACGCCTCGCGTTACATAAACCACCTGAGAGGCGTTAATTGCCTTTGACGGACTCCGGAAAGCTTCCGAACGCTCGAGATCGGATTGCGTATCGGTTCTTCTTTCGGTCGATCGCTATTCATCCTCAAAACCAACGCCGCCGAAGCGTACATTTCACTCACGGAGAAGTAAAATGATAGAGAAAATAAACAACGCCACTGTGGACGGCAGCATCAGAGACGAGGGTCGCGAGTTCGGTCGGACCGTGCTCTTGTGTCAACTCGTGTTCGAGAATTCCTCGTTCAAAAATAGGTTTGTGCCATACTCGCATCGACCGATTCCGAACAGTTTTTCTCACGTCGGTTCTGATTGAGTTTCGAAAACACTGGATCACGGTTCTTGGTGACATTCTGCACGGAAGGGAGGAGACGGGGAGCGATTAACATCAATTTGTACGAAGTCCGCAGTTAACTTGAGTGGGATCTGCATATGCACTTAGACAGGAACTCTCTTATGCGCGAACATTCGTGTCGGAACTCTCCCGGAATAAACGCTGAAGGCGTCCAAAGCCTTCAAAGAGCGACAGTGCATGTATTGTATGATCGTGCACTCCACCCACCCCACGGAAAATGCTGCTGTTGATGCTGGACCCCGGTCTGTCCAGAGGGAGGAGTTGAGAGAACCCATCCAGCGATGAGAGGAGCCTCCTCAGCTGGACATACTCCGAGGCCTCCCTGTTTCACCGCTCCATGATTCCATCGGTCCCGTTCCTCAGGAGTCGATTCGAGACTCCTCAATCGAATTCTATTGACGAGTTCTACAGAGTCCGCAACGATTCAAATCTTGATGGAAGAGGAAACGAATCCCAAAGAGTGATTTTCGACTTCGTCTCCAAAGACAGAAGTCGTATTCAATCTAGAGTGGAAAACTCGACTCCGAAGATGTCACACTTTTCCAGAGCTCGTCTCCCTTCACGGAAATCTTGAGGATAATCCAAACGGATTGATTAATTGATTGTTCCATTCGTCGATTCACGGGAGTTGGAGTGCTGTCGGCAACAAGAGGTGTCTCAACGACTCACTTTTGGCCGACATAACCAGTGAATAGCGGGCAGTACTTTGGTGGACAAATAGATGGATGTAAGAATGCTCAAAGATAACGCTGAGAGTTTCGAGGGGAACCGCTGGAATAAATCACCCGATAGCCTACTCCTCTACATTTTGCAACGATCACTAAAGAATCAAAGCAAGAAAGAAATAGACCGACTGCCGGTCGCGGCGGATGCTCGGGAGCGGAACCAGCTGGACTCGGCTGTTAACCAGGAGACAACGACCGAAAGTCCTTTCGTTTGAGTAAAATCGCGAGTAGCACAACGGCAGCTTCACTACTTCATTTTTCCGATCGGATTTTGAGTTATTCAGCAGCTGTTCAATACATCGGAAGTTTTCACGAAATTCCATTCGAAAAAGTTAATTTCCCATCCGTGATTAGCAGCGCGATGAATGTCATGTTGAGCGGAGGCATCAAAACGAACCCGTTCCGAAGACACATCCAGGAAACGTACACGTCGCGATGAGTGCGCGACGCGTTTCCAGTTTGTCATTGGGCGAAGACCCAAAGAACAGATGTCAAGATCAACCAATCTCCTGGGCCGAAGGAAACTCACAACGATGATCGAAAGTTCCCAGATCGAGCAACTTCGCCGGTCTTTCTTTGAGATTCCCTTTTTCCCCTTTGTGAAACTTTTTCCGAAACGGAAGCCTGTGACACGTTTCACCCCTGACCGACTGCATATCATTCACACTTACCGAACTGGCCGAGGACGTGTTCATCCAACTTCGGGTTCCAGCAGGCTGCGGTCGGAATCCTCATGATGAAACCGTGAGCACTACTAGACACGACGCATACGAACACAAGTTTGCGTGTTGTGTCTCGAAGCAAAAAGAAGAAACAAACGGAGAGATAGAATCCGGTGTGATTGACACGAAAAGTTTTATCCGTGGACGCAGTTCACCGAAGCACAGGACTTTTAACACGCACCGAAACTCTAACTAACGATGACAGTCAGTCGATGACACCTTCTAGAACTGCTCACTATCCACGGCAGGCTACTCGGGGAACTCACAAACGATGAACACTTTCCTACACAATCATTCCGGCACCTAACGTGAGCGGCTTTCCTCAGGCAGCATCAGCCGAACAACTACAACAAAAACATCGGCTCCATAGCCGCCCGGCATCAAAGCACAAGAACATCTGTGTGAGGTATTTTGGGAGAGGACACAACCAACCAAACACCATACACACTCACACACATAGACGACCATCCACCGATGTGGCAAGGGCGCCGCTCGCTCGTCGCGCAACGGCCCCTGGCGGTAAAATTTCAAAACTCGCTCTGGTACCTGCGCTGGAATGAGAACGAGTTGTTTCCGAATAAAATGTTTTCCGCGTTCGATAAGAAGAGGTCATAACTCATGAACTTTGAAAGTTTTCAAGCGCTCAAATTTCAGGATCGTAGTCCTTGCATCAAGTTGCTCCTCTAGAGCTATTCCATCAATTCATGGATGAATTGATCGAAGGTCAGCCACATCGATGATGATAATCGGCCGATTACGACGTTACAAATAGGCATAGTTTATCCAAATATGCAGAACCTCATATGGATTTTCGAAATTATTAAAGTCTGAACTTTGAGGCTCCTTTCGATGCGAGACGAACAACGATGATGTTTTCGCGAGAGAGATGCTGTCCGGTCGAATCCTGAATATCAAAACGAAACTACGAAAGCTCTTGCTCCAAGCTGCGTTGCATCATCGATTGCGTGGTTCATCAAGAGCAACCATTGATCGATCTCGGCGGAAGCTGTCAGCAAGTCGTCCCTGTGGCGCCAATGTCGGTGAATCAATCGATAGCATCTGTAGACTGTGATAGTTCTTGGTAAGCAAAAAATCTCACGACCTCTTGTGTAGTCTATTATGTATTTCGATGAGGAGAGGGTCGCGATTTTTGTTGTTTTCGCTTCAGGGTACTTGACTCTTATGATTTCGATTCTAATTGGCGATCTCTCTCCAAAGATATCTGGCAGTTTCTTGGAGCAGTGATCGGATTTTCGGTATCAGCGATCAGAAACTCGGACTCTGTCGGAGTTTGCTCAAGGAGCTCAAGGCTGGAGTTGTGCAGAGCACCTACTCTTCTCAGAGAACAATATCTTCGCCTTGAATCGTATATTAGGGACAGCTTTTGGGCGAAGGGACGGGTTTGAGGTCCAGTTGGCGAACAGAGCAGGCTATCAGTAAGTCATGTCCTTCGGTTTTGGACCATGATCAAACAATTCGTTCGAAATTCGTCGAACTTCGAGAGCATAACATCTCGATTGCGGCGCGACAGCGACCTTGATTCCTCTGCCGAGCTTCTTCATCTCGCTGCTACGCTTCTTACCGTACGGTTTTCGGGCACACGACGGGATGTAGTAAAGCTGTGCGGAAAGCGCAAGTTTCTCTCAATGAAACTCCGCGTCTCGCAAGTGTGCGACGAAAAGATCAAGAGGACAGGATGTTCAGAATTAGAACCTAATCGCGAGTCTATCAACGCTTTGTGCTCAGAGCGCTCAGCTGGAACAAGAAACACGTAATCCTTCACGGTCAGAACTCGACGGTTTTCGTTCTTGCTTTTTCTTGAGGGATACCTTTCGAACGTTAGAATCGTCAGTATAGCATTCGAGAGCATAATGGACATCTGAAGGAATTGGATCGAAGTCAACGTTTCTCACAGCTGCGCAGATTAGCCGCTAATCGATTCCGTATCGTTGGCGACCGCGCTACGCGAATTCAAGATATGGTTGCTTGATGAATAGCGTTGACAGTTCGTGAACCTCATTCGTTCCCGAATCACGTACTTATCATCCCGTTGTTCGCCCATCGCAAGTGGAACGGCGTTCATTACGGGCAACGGCGTCTGAAGAGGTCTTCACGTACACGGTCTACCAACACTTCAATTGGCCGGATTCGCGAAACTTAGAAGAATGCCTCGCGGAAATTTCTCCATCAGCTGGAGGAGACGTTGGATGGCTGAAAACATCTCATCTGCGCATGCGCGGCTTTGATTCAAACTTCATCAATTTCATTTGTCCGTCTCAACAATGGTCGCAGTGAAAACAATTAAATGGCTTGATGGAGAGTCCAAAATTTACGCCAAATGAACATCACGTACAATCCTTCAACGATTACGGACGGAAAACGAGCTGCAGCAGTCACGCTCCCCGTAATTTCTCATTGCTCATGTCATTTTCCAGATGTACGAAACGTAAGTCGAGTTAGATCCTTCGCTCGGTATTTCTCACCATTTCAAGAGTTCTGAGCTTTTGAAACCTGGAATTCATCTCGGAACGCGAGGACGTCGGTCTTTCTGCATAAAAATGGAAATTGTCAACGATGTTGTCTTCAAAGTCCGTTCGCCGCTCGATGAATAATTCCACTCTACATTCTATGGTATGGCAGTGCACCAGGTGTGAAACGATCGCAAACGCTCATCTGACAGGCTAAAAGAGTAGTTTCTGAGCGAAAAATACTCTCTTGTAATGATTCAGATCTCAGAGTTTCTCGGTCGAAATAATCCGCCTGAAATCAGCCACCGTCACTTACAGAACTGGATTGAACCCCGAACATTGTTATTCATCATTTCAATTATCGAGCATTCATCAATCCATCCATAAACCCATGAATCGATGGATGGAGATTAGGGAAAAATGCACAAACCAAGCTCTAGTCATTCTTGAGAAAATTTTTGGAGCTTGTGAATTAATTGATGATAACCATCAATGAATCGATCCACGAAAATCTATATTGATCGATGAATGAATGGATATATTATTGAACGATGCCTGATCAATCACATCGAACGGAACATTCGGCGTTCATTCATCCATTTGAAAATTCATGTCCACCTGGATTGATGGGTGTCTATTAATAAATGTTGCTCAGCTTCCGAGCTGAAGTCAAGACAATCCCTGGTAGTCGTGGCTCTATTGTAATCCGAGCTCGTATATGGTAAAAATATTTCAACTTTCAATATCGATATCTTTTCATCTAAAACCCATGGCTCCGTGACCCTCGTCGGATAACCTTTTCGGCCACGACGATCACGAAAGTGAATTATTGGTTGGAAAACGTAATAGTTGAATCTTTTGTGTGGACATCCTCGTGGACAAAAGAGCATGAAGGAGAAACATGCGCGCGGGAAGAGAACACGAAAATCGAGATTGGACGCTGGTTGTGTGGACGTTCGCGTTAAAGAAACAAAAAGATATCGAAACCATATGGGTGTCTGCTTCCCCTTCAACCATCTATTGAGGAAGTGGCACTCGACAGGAATTCGCGTTGGCCGTTAACATTCCCTTCGGTGATCCAGGAATCGATCATCGAAGAAATGGGATCATTTTTATAGGTTTATTCAACTTTTCATGCTTCCCATATCACGGGTTCGCATGACGGTTCCATGCCCTCATGGTAATTCACCATTCACAGCTGTTCATCGTTTGAGAGTCAAAGAAAACGATTTTCAGCGAAAGGATATACATACCGAAGACGACGAAAAGCGAACATAATCCGGGGAAGATGTGTTCACTTTTCAAGTTCAGTGTGACGATTGAAAGGATTCGTTAACAGCGCACTGTGGGTGGGATGTTACCTAGCCTGAGCCTTAGGAAATCCATTGACCTCAGAGTAAAAGGGGATCCAGAGTCCTTTTCAGAGCTTCCCCTCTCTCTCGAGGATTCGCAACCCGGTTCCCTATTGCTCTTCGGCTCTCCAGTCATCGGTCAATGTCTCATCTACGAGGAATTATGGAAATGTTCAGGTGCCTGGTATCGGGAGGTTCGTCTCGAACGGTATCTCAGGGATTGAGGGACGAAACAGATTCCGATACAGGGCGAAGTCTCTTCGCGGAGCTCGACGGTTCGTTCTCCGGAGATTCAGCCGTCTGCCGGATTCATCAGTTCGACCCCATTCGTTCTAGTTGACGGTGGATGCGATTGAGCGGGACGAGAAAAAATTATGATTGGCATCTATGATTTTGGAACCACAGCAAGTCCAAATGCTATGATCGTTCGAATGTCTGACTTGTTATGTACCCGATTATCGGGATCTCAATGACTGGATCCAGTACAGTCTCTTTCGTCACATATTATGAACCAACAAGTTTGGGTTCGGAAACAACTCACTGACGAGATGAAGGTTTCAGACTCTGGGTGAGCTTTTTGCCGGATATGTCTCTTTGGAACCAGAGAAGGAGGGAATTCGTGCCGTACAATATCGTAAGAAATTAGAAAATTTATTCAATACCGACTCCATTTGTATGTTATACTAGCAAATATATACTCATCATCATATAATAATGATATACATAAGTAATTCGTTGTTTGTTTGTGTTTGTGCAAGGCCAGCACATTTGATTCAGTAAAGCATACGCCGTTCTCAATCACTGCAAGGACTACACTCGCCATGCGAACGCTCACTTATTCACCAATCACTCACAGAAGTATGAAACATCCCTGTATCATCCAAAAATGCATTCGTTCTTTCGTTCATTCATTCATCAATCCATCCATTCATTCATTCAAAAGTTCTCAGGGCCAAGGCCGAAACGCAGTCCTTGAGACCTAATCGATTCTCTACCACTGTTTCTACTTTGCATCGTGCAAACACTCCTGTCGGATAATTTGATCCTTTGGCAAAGAACGCCGGATCCTCGAACCGACAGTCAAACAAACAGAAACTCGGTTCGTTCAAGCGGATGGACGGATCTTGACATACGAATTATTCAAACTCTTCGGGATTTGACGTTTCTTCATCTTAATCTTCGGTTGTTTTTGCGCGCAATAAATGCAGACATTGACGTCGACTCCGGGTCAGATCAAATTCACAGATCTGGTTTGACTAGGCTCAAGAGTTAAAGTAATAGAACACTGGAAAAATTCATTTACTATTCATGATGCGGGGAAGGGGGGATCTTCTTCCGTCCCCCCTATGTTGAGTCTCATATCCAAAACCCCGTTTCTCTCTCAGACTCCTTTGTTCAGTTGAGTTGTAACATTGTTTCGACGTTTCCACCTTAAATAGCTACCTAGAGATCAACCTACGGGCCATCGCTCAGTTTTCAAAAGTATGTACACGCTCTCCGTAAGGCAGTCTTCATTGTCCTCTTCGTTCATTTCGAAGTATTTTTTGGCAGCTCAGCTTTATCGACCTGACCACTCGCAACTTAGGAATTCTCCTGGTGAGGGCGTAAGCTTGAAATTTCTTTGAAGCACTGTACACTGTGTTCTACATCGCTGTTTCTAGAGGCGCCGGCTTCAGGGAGCCCGACGAAGCGTTTAGACTCCTCGATGGTAGCCGTCCTCCTTGAACTTCTTCACTTCTCAAGGGCTCGAGACTTTTCGAGAGCTCTTTGGCCCTCAGGGCTTCTTCTCGCCGACGCTGGGCCGCCTCCGGTTTCGGCTGATCCGGTCGAGGAGGTTCGTTTCTGAAAGCCATCGCCGGAGCGTTTTCGTAACTTGGAGCCGGAGGCTGGGGCGGTCTCGCTGTCGGCCGAGGAGGAGCAGTTCTCGTCGGCGAAGGATCTGAAGGGGAAAAATTTGTTTTTTCCCCACCGACACGAGTGTTCTTGGCTTTGTCTCCATCATTGTACTTTCAGGCATTGAATTTGTCGAATAGTCGATTCTCTCTTCGGTACTTACGTAAGACTGAGCCGCTGTGAAGAGGTAAGGTCGCCACGTCTTCCATGGGAGTCGGTGGCGTCGGAGGAGCGGGGGGCAACTTTTGCGTGGACTCGTAGATTGGGGGTTCTGCTGGGGTGGAAAATTTCGTTTGACAAATCTGCTCGTTCTTCAGTTTTCCATGCTTCATATGGAGTCTCTACTTCAAGTACTTGGGGTTCTCCTGTGACCATATTTTGATATTGCTATCGATATTGATATTGATCTCGATTCCTGGATGAGACTTCGGAATTTTCGCGAAAAGTTCGGAAGAGTCTCCAGAAAGGTCACGAAAAGCAAGACATGTTCAGAAACCTTTAATTTTATCGGACTTGTCTTGTAGTTCATTCTTCTTTTTTCGCAAACTTTGTTTTCTGTCGTTTTATGTCACCTTATCGTCGATTCTCGAGGGATTTCCGTGGAAAGCCCTCTTGATTTGGACTTCAATCATCCGAGAACAATACAACTTCGGCCTTTGGATTGAACTTTACTCTTTTCTCGCTTGGACCACGGTCCTGCGTTGCCCTTGTGCTTCTATATTTCTCTGTTCGAACAGCTCTCTCAATCAAAGTCAGTTATACTTCTTTAACTCATGAGCTCGATTGCGTAAGGGGTTTCTGCTCTTATTTTGATCGTAATCTAAGGTCGCACAGGTCTGAGCAGAAAGAAGCGTCTATTTTTTTCCCAACGCAAGAAAGGAAGAAACTGAGAGACGAGTTCCAACATTTCAAGACGGAGAGAGGAAAATAATCCTTCGAATGGTTCTCCTCAGATCCTTCCTTTTCACAATCTCTACGGGTTAATAGGCTGTATACTCACTGTGCACGGGAGTGGTTTTCATTTCGTAGGCAGGCGTTGTGAAAGTGTTGTGATCTCTGGAAATTTTTCCTCGTTCTCCGGCTCGCGGTCTTTCAGCTTCGATTTCTCGTTTCATGTCCAATGTCGACCCAGTACCCTGTGACCAGTCTCGGCTATCTCTTGACTGGTCGTGATAACTGTTGTAAAGTAGAGCGCCGTCTATGAGTGACCGAAATCACCGATAATAATTTAATTCCAACCTCGAAATTTCTTTCTCTATTCGTAGGTTTCATTCCAACGTTCTACGACGACCCGTTTTTCTCAATTATTCTCCGGAAATTATTTCTCAAAGCAAATATAACCCAGTCGTGGCTCTTGTTTATCGTTTCCCGGCCAATAAGTCTCGCTAATGCGCTGCCCACGAGGCTGCGGATTACTCACCCCTGATTTTCGAAGGTCATGTTGAACGATGGCTTCACCAGCTCGTCAATGTTTGCATTCTCTAGTTGGGGATCATGAGCAAACTTGTCATCTAACTCATCGACGTCGCTGTAGTCCAAAGTCTGTTGTGATCGCGTGCTGAATGGGAGCTTCGTCACGGAATCGAGAGATCCCTGGAAGTTCATTGGAATCTTGGTACTCGTCTTATGGTCCTGCAAGCGACGCCTCGTGAGCATCCTCCAAGAGAAAAGTCATCCGAAAGACTATTTGTCCCAATGCTTACCTGGTACTCGAATGCCCGGTTGGACCGAATTGAAGCTCTGATCGAATTCCGTCGCTCCATTTTCTCCAGATGTCTCTCGTGCGATTTGCAGCACCAGAAGAGCGAGAACAACGCGATCCCGAGCAGCAAGACCATCAGCACTGAGAACGCGGCTATGGACAATGAGTCGACGTACCACTGGTCGCCCAGAGAAATGAAAATTTCTTGCGCTGTGGACAAAAAGTTGAAGTCAGCCAAGCTCGCGGGTTTCAAAATCGCGGTCTCGGGGAAGCAGGTGTCGAGCGAAAACTCACTTCTTTCGCAAAGGAAGGGCAACCGTTCGAGACAATCGTAGGTCGTGATCCTCTGTTTGTAGAGAACTGCGCACTCGTCTAACGGAACATCGATCGATTGAACCCAGACCTTATCGTAGAGGATGTCGAAGTCGTCCTGGACACTCAAAATGTATTCCTCGACGACGTCGTATCTACCTTTCAGGTAGGGCAGCGACGCGGCGTCAGCCTTCGAGGAATTAAACTCATTTAGATTCAGCTCGATGCGAAAACGACGACAGCTTTCTCTGATTCGGAAGAGGAATCGGCAGAAGAAGTGTTTGTACCTGACAGAATTTCTTCGCCTCCTGGTAATTCATGCGGGCAGGGACGAAAAGGAAACAGGTGGTTCCGATTTTCTTCCAGCCTCCAACGCAATGGCCGTCGATCACAGACGCATTCGAAGACAAATATTTCTCGAATTGAACTTTCAGCAGCTCGGGCTCGTCGAGCGAATCCTGAAATACGTGGAAACCCTTGTATCACCGGTGAAGAGCTTCGTTCCGACTCCAATCGCAA
This sequence comes from Neoseiulus cucumeris, assembly GCA_021527715.1. NCBI lineage: Eukaryota > Metazoa > Arthropoda > Arachnida > Mesostigmata > Phytoseiidae > Neoseiulus > Neoseiulus cucumeris. The sequence continues at coordinate 1,010,167 of JAJSRV010000058.1, read as the reverse complement.
GGAATCGCCGCAACCGCCGCAGCTTTGAACTTTCCGGAATTCATCCATTCATTCATGGCATGAGAGCTGTCAGATTCACAGGATTTCCCCTTCTTCGAGGGCAAGGGACAAAATATAGTTCAAAGTGTGATCATTGCTCACCTTTATCCGGCCTGACACCGAGACGAGCTCACTAAAGCCCCACCAATTGTTGGTTGCGTCAACGAAAACCGGATCGTTGCGAATCGTATGGAGTGGCTGATTTTGGTAAATATACTCCCGACTCTCCTTGTCCATGCTCCTGAAAACACCATCGATAAATGTCTCGCATCATTCTCAGACATACAGTGAAAACTATTTGGTGGCCGCCGTGATCTTTTCGGAGCGGAGATATTTCCAATATTTTTATCCGGAAAACGGATGCTGCTTCCGACGGGTGTTCAGAACTTGCTTACTGTTGATATCGAATCATTCCTTGATGAAGATTTTGAATCAGAAGGTGAACTTACACTGATCTGTTTGCCACCACCAGCTCGAAGTAGTTCTTCCTGTTGAACAAGTAATTGTAGCGGTAAATCTGTCCGGGTGACATTGCCAGAATGGTTGCTTTCTCTTCCGGCAGCGTGGCTTCATTGTCCCAAATGTAGTTCATGTAAGCCAGCTGATCGCTCGAGAGTTGTTTCTTGAATCCGAACACAGCGAGTTGATGTCGACCCTTGTTGCCCACCACGAGGTTCTCACTGAAGTTCATCGACACCTTGTAAAACATGATGTTGTCGAAAAACTCGGCCTCGTTTTTCGAAATGTAATTTCGGAACATGTGGACATGTTGCAGGGAGCCGGCCTTGCCTCCCATGAACGCAACCGTTTCTCGATTGAAGTTCTTGAAGAATAAATTGTTCCGAACGATGGCTTCCAGGGCAGAAGCCGAAGCGTCTGAGTCGATGTTCACGTAAAGTCCTCCCTGATTTCCGAGCACAGTGTTCTCGATGACGTCGAGGTGGCGGACGTTCTGGACGTCGAGGAAAAGCGAACCGGCGACGGAACTGAATTTGCCGAAGAGCTGTTGACCGTTCTGCTCGACTCTGTTGTAACGGATCCCAACTGTCGGAGTCATTTCACCTGCGGATCTGTACGCAACCGCGCCACGTTCGTTGTTGAGGAAGTGACAGGCGGTTACATTGTGCATGATTCCCCATCCGGCGAGAGGTCGCGCGGGCAGCGGCAGAACTTCTGCGATGAAACCGTTCTCGCCGCTGCCGCCGGTCGCGTGGAGTCTGACACTCAACGTTCGACCCATTCGGGTTTCGTAAAATGCCCTCTGATCGTGGTTCGGGTAGAGAGTCCCGAGCAGGGGCGAAGTGTAGTTGAAAATATCTCCGTCGTAGAGCTCGATGTTGTCGGGATTAGGTGAGTAGTTGGTCGCGTTGAAAAGGTTGAACTGCAAGATCCGGAATCCGATCTGCTCGACGTTCGTCCTGAAGATTTTGATGCAGTCCACTGGGTTCGAGTCGTACTTGTAGTAGAGCAGAATGCGACCATCGAGTCGGAACTCTTTGTTGCTGTCGCAGATGTCCACAAGGCCGAATATGTTGTAGGGGATCTCGACGTTTTTCAGAGGCACGAAGTTCGAGTTTCTTCTGTTAGTTTGTCCGTGCAGGGTCAGGATGTTTAGAGCGGGACCCAATTTGTTCGTGAAGTTCACTCCGTGCACGAACTGGAATCCGGGCGATGCGATGATTTCCAGACCGACATGAGCGTTTTGCGTGATGTTGCACAGCTGCACGGTGACCTTGCGTTGCACGACCTGCAAGGCAGCCGCTTTCTCGTTATGGAGAATACCCGCACCCTGAATGACCGCGAATTGTACCGAGGACGAGCTCTGGCTGAAACGCGCGAGGTGGTCCTGGTGCAGGCGCTGGGACTCTGCGAGGTTGTCGGGGACCGAAAAGCGGATTCCGCCCCAGTATTCCTCGTCAGGGAAACGGTTCAGCTCGCCGCAGTGCACGTAGACAAAATCTTCACCGAGGTACGTGCACGAGTAATCCCTCACACCGTAGCCGTTGAGTCGCCATTCGCAGTCGGCCAAGCTACTCTCTTCTCCCGTGCACTCGAGGGGATGCGTCCAAGAACGAACTCTTGAGATTTCGTTGATGCCGACATCCAACCGAGGACCTCGATGCAGCTGGACGTTCACTTGGTTGTGACCTAACGCGGAGCAGACGACCTGGGCGGTGCGGTCGGTGAATCGCGGGTCGCAGATCGGGACCCACTGCAAAGTGGTTTTGTTGAAAACTTCGACGAAACCGTCGCGGCGTTTCAAATCATCGCAAGCCTGATCCACGCACAGTCGGACAGAGAGGTCCTCGAATTCTCGGAGGTTTGATTGACGTTTTTGAACGAAGCGATTGCTGAAGAGGTTCCGAGCCGGCTGGAAGAACACGGGGTTTCGGTCCCGGCCCATCACGTTCAGGTTTCCGAGGACGAGGATGCCAACGCTGGGATACACCTGCAGAGAGTGAGATGATGAACATTTCTGAAACGATTTGTCCCGAACTTCCGATTTTGGAAAGATTTTGCATCGGTCGCGACCGCTCACCTCAACGACAACTCCGTCGGTCACGGTCAAGGTTGCTCCAGGCATGATTGTCAAGTCGCTTTTGATGACGTAGGGTCGGTCTCTCTCGGTGAGAGTCAAGTTCGTGTACAAGCGCCCGCCCAGAGGTTTATTGACGTCGACCACCATTCGACTGAGATCCTCGTAAAGGAGAACGGCGGTCGCGCTTGCGGATCCTGAAATTTCGCAAACTTAGTGTCAATAATGTTTCGCGTGGTCCGCCGCTCCTCAGATTTAAGCCGCGGCTTCGAAATTCTTCGAGATTCAATATGTTCCGCAGTCTCACCCAAGAAAGGCACGAAATCGGCGATAGCGTAGCTGTTCCAATCGTCGAAGTCGAAGATTCTCTCTTGGATCTTCGGGACGCTGGGCGTGCCCCAGTAATTGGATTTCACGTTCAAAGTGTTGGTGATTGATGAGGCTTTTATTCCGGCGACGAATTCAAACTCCATCAAAGGGTTTTCAAACACATTCCTTGAGATGTTGAATTGTTGGACACCTTTCAGAGCGAGCGCGTAGCTCTTCGGCTGATAGGCCACGCCTTCGGTCTGGATAGAGTACTTCCCGGTTGAGAACGGCGCTGTGTCTCGGATGATGTTTCCGAAGAAGTTTGCCGGAACCTGGGAGGTGAATTCGAGTTATTCCTGAGATCAAACTTACTCAAAAAATAAGGCATGCTAAAATCAAAAAAGTTAGCATTCCTACCTTTCTATTAAAAATTAAAATTAATTAACTACTCAGATCATTCCCACCGGGATATGTGAATATATATATATATGTATATCGTAGTTAAGATAAAGTCAGAGTTTAGTAAGTTTATTTACCCCACAAATCCAATGAGAAAAAATAATTTTATGATTATTTATATTGAAATAAAATATTTTCTCTTTGCGAAAAGAAGTGGTACTGCAAATTTTCCTTCTTACCTGACTGAATTCTTCTGAATGGGATTGCATGTTGATCTCGAACGCGTATCGCGCAGTGTTCCGCTCGATGATGTTCTCCGCGATCAAAAGCTCCTGAATTCGAAAGCCAGATTCAATCTCCGTGGATATCGCTCAGGTCGCATGAATCAGGAATCAGTGAAGTTATGAAATGAGATGCATCGGAAATATGATTTTGTAATATGAACCTTCTCCATTCCGCTGATAGTGAACACTCCTTTCGAGCATTCGTTCCCTGTCAGGCTGTTCATAGTGATGTTGACTCGAGCAAAATGCCCATCAAGATGAATTCCGCATCTGTTGGTTGAGAATTGTCATGAGCTCTCGGTTGCGTTAGCTGCACAATGAAGCCGAAACACGAATCGAAAGATGGCGTCGGCATCAAACATGAAAATGACCCGAAACCCCAGGTTCGAATCAAAAACGGTTGACGTCGAACATTTGGGTCAACGAAAAAATTGAAGATCGTAACGTGGTGGACATCGAGGAGAGACTCACTTGTTGTCTCTGTAGATGTTGTTCTCGAAAACCATAGAATGCGTGAAGTTCTCGTTGTACTGGAGAACGTAAGGAAGTCGCAGTTGGATTCCACCCTGGTTCTCGGTGATCGTGCAGTTCGCGAACGTCCAGTGATAGAGATTGTTCGACGAGCGGATATCCCTCGAGTATTGGGAAATTCCTCCGAAGTTCTTCGAAATGTTGTTGTCGATCAGCGTGTAGTTGATCTCCGCCAACTGATGTCTGCCGGGAGGAAAACATTGAGATTCGAAACCTTCCTTTCTATTTCAAATTCAAGAATCTTCGGCAAGTCCTGATTTAAGTTCAGGGAACGTTTGCTCTGAGGAAATTGAACGAGCGGCTTACCTGAGAGGATCCCAATGTGGCGTTGAGACATAGACACTCTGCTTCCTCGAGCCTTTCAAGATATTCTTGGCGAAGTAGATGGTTTCGTTCGAGTACCGGTTGTAAAACTCGCCGTCCTGTCCCTGATCTCGATTGAAATGTGAGCTCCAGAATGCGTGGAGATTGTTCTCCAACGTATTTCCGAGGATTTGAATCGAGGGGATGTACTCTAGCCAGCCGTGGTACGTGGCCATGCCTGATTCGAGACGGAAAGGAATAGATTTAAGTAATTTCCCCTCGGCAAAATCGTTGAGAAAGCGGAAAGAAAGTTTGCACTTTGGCCTCTTGTTTTAGGAGTCTCCAAAGAAACGAGAACGAAAGGAAAAGAGTTTCAGTGGTATGCTAAGGATCAGGAGGTGAAAAACCGGATATCTATCCCGAAAGGAAAAGAAAATGAGGAACTAGAAACTGAACCAAGGAAGAAAGAGGAACAAGGCCATTGCCCATCCCGCGGTCATGAATGAAGTTTTGTGGAAGAGTTTTAACCATTCGTGCCAAGCTCTCGTGCCTCTGCTAAACGCAAGCTCCAAATTTTCGACAAGGTCTCCAGTACCAGATCGTTTCTTAGGTTCTCTGCTTCCTATTCTGCCTATTCCCTATTTCTTGTGAGAACTTGAGAAAAGATTCAAAAAGAATGAAGAACGTTTCCCTACATGCTCCCTACCGCATAACAAGCCTTGGTTTATCGTGCATGGCTTGATCATGAGAAATCTACCTGCACGATACGATCTCTGGATCAGATTTTGCAAAATACGTTTTTTGTTCTGGTGGTTGCGGGTGTTTCTACCTGACGTTGTCCTTGCTGAGGACGGGATATTTGAGTTTCTAGGAATCGAGGTAACATCTTCACGTTTCGACACACCTACACAAAAAACATGACGGGATTTTCCATTAGACGGACGCACACACACGCACACATATGACCACAAATATGGGGGAATATCTTTTGGAATACGGGGAACATCTTCAAGGACATAAAAATCTCTTTGCGGACTTTTCATGGTACTTCTGTTTCGTGTACGTGGTACTCCTACATCTTAGGCACTCGGGTACTTTCCAACAAAACTGTTTTTTTCCAGATCGTTTTTGATTTAGGTTTTCCGAGTTTCTCATCAAGAGGATGATATCTCAAAACACTTTGAAAATACGGTAAACGCTCGATGAAAAAAGAAGAATGGGGAGCTTACCCAAGGGATTCGAAGGATGGAGATAGATGACAGCGCCCCCGACTGGATTCGGGCCGCTCTCGTACCTCGCGGTAACGACGTAACCCGCCTCCCGCAATGGAAACGAAGTCAGATTTCGCTTCAAGTCCCAAGTTTCGTGCCACTCCCGAATCGAGCCTTTGCGGCCCTTGCTGAACGTCACGTTCTCCGTAGATTCGATCTGGAACGGACTGACGACCAGGATTCCGATGGACATGCTATCTCGACACTTGATCTCAAACTCGAACTCCACGTTTGGTTCGTTGGTTCCAACAATCAGGAACTTCGCTTGGTCCGGCTCCAAGAACACGGTCTGTGGTCTCCTTTCGGCTGTCGGGATTTTGACGCTGAGCTCCGTCGGGGTCCACTGTCTCATCTCGAGATGTTCGTCCCTCGAGAGGACCGGGTTGTAGAAGATTCCGGCGCCCTCGTTATTCTGAATTGTGTTCTTCGAGAGTTCCACGCCTTGAGCTCGAGTCTCGATGCCGTGCTTGTTGTTGCCTTCGATGGTGCACATCTGTATGGAGGGGTTTCGTTTCTGGGCGAAAATGTTGTTCCAGGTGATCCCGATCCCGGAAGCCATGTTGTTGTCGATGCGAACGTTCTTGATTTCGTGGTTGTTCATGTCGATCTGAAGAGCGGGTTTGAATTTGTGCGTGGAGTAGTCCAACTGACCCGCGGAGGAGATCTCCGCGAATTCGATAGCGGATCGACGAGCCGCGGGACCGAGACGGATTCCTGACCACGAGCTCCTGAAACACCTGATCCCAACGAGCTGGGTGCAGGCGTTAGACTCGAAGATGTCCTCCAGTACCCTGTGTCGACACAAGAAGAAGTTCTTGTCCTCCTCCCGACATTTGACGTCGGAAATCACCGCAGGAATCGGGGTGTCCGGCATGTCGATCTCCTCGAGCTGCCAGTCCCTGTCCGACATGATGTACCCCATCTGATGACAGATGACGGCTGCTTCGCGTTTGCCGAAACCGTGACTGCAAACCCCGCCTTTCCTGCCGTTCACCACGACCTCGACTCGACCGTAGGTTCCCTGCGAGAGGCTGATGGGAGATCCGAGGGGCAGAGATTCGTCGTAAGGGATCTCGTGAGCGACCGGATCCGAAAACGCGGTGAAGTGGATTTTCTCTTGGGGATGACCGATGGCTCTAAGCTCGCCTTGGACCATGAGACCGATGGATTGTTCGAAGAACAGCTTCGTTTGAGGATGGATCGTGAGTTTCGCGTTCGATTTCACGTAGATGTCTCTTCTGACCTGGTAGTCGCCAGGACCGATCTGGAAATCTCCGGCGATCTCGCCGCCGATCTCGTTCGTGTTGCCCTGAGTATCGAAGGACATCACACGCTCTCGGTCATAGCGGGAAGAGATCTGGTCCCTGGTGTTCAAATCGTAAGGAACCAAAAGGTACTGCAAGAACTCCACGGCAGCCAAGTTATAGCGATCCTTCCGATCGAAGATCTTGAGGTACACCTGCCTCGCGTGCTGCTCCCCCTCGTCCCGGCTCGGGGTGCTCCAGTAGTTGTGGGTAGCGTTGATTATCTTCGAGCTGTCTTCGAGGTGAACTCCGAGCTCGTACTTCGAGTCTGGGTTGAAGAGTTTGTTCCGGTAGATCTCTGTGTTGTTCGACTCCACGGCCACCACGGCCGCAACTCGAGATCGTGGTTTGAGTCCCGGGAAGAGCTCTGTAGCACGGTTACGCTCAAGGACGTTGTTGACGAAGAGCAGTTCCTGATTCGTCGAATCCTGCATGACGCCGACCTTGGCGATGAAACTGCCTTCGTTCGATCGGAAGAGGTTTTCTCTGACGATCGCGTATGCGGAACGGTTGGCGTAGCTCCAGTCCGAGTCCTGGTTCGAGATCAGGAGGGCTCCGTTGAGATGGTCCTGGAAGAGGTTGTTCTCAACGAACGCGTACACGTTGTAGATCGGTTTGATTTTCACGCCGAGGTACTTTGAGGCGAAGAACTTGTTGTGGGTAATGTAGAGCGAGATGTTGGACGAGGTCAGGTGACAAGATTCGAAGAACACGCCTGCGTCACCGTTACCGCTGAAAGTCGACATCGAGACGTTCCAGAGGGCGTCTGCGAGACAGTTGTTTCCGAAGAAAAGTCCTGCGAAACCGTTGCCTCGAACCCTCGAGCGGGAGACGTGCACGGTGTGGTTGAATGAGAGGTATTGACTCGTGTAGTTCGTATTCATGATCACACCGTTCATGGTGTTTTTCTCGATTGTGCAGTCTTCAAGATGACGATAGCCGCCCGCGTAAGTGACGTTGACGCCATCACCGACGTTGTTTTCGACGGTGGTTTTGTTCAGGATGACGTCGCCGACGCCATTGTGGACGTGAACTCCGGCGATGTGGTCGTTGTTCGCGATTCGGGATTTGCGGAGAGCGAGACCAGACACGATCTCGCGGGTCCAAACTCCGCGACCGTTGTTGTTCGAGATCTCGCAGTTGGTGCAATTTATGTCGTGGACCTTGCCTTGGTCCAGGTAGACTTCTAAAGAGAATGTGACGGCTACCAGTGACGCCGCCTTATGAACCACCTGAAATGTTTCGGATTTGTCGAAAACTTTCAGGACTTTGAGTTGAAAAAGTAGAAATAAACAGTCCCGTGGAAATCAGAGTCTGGATGGGAAGGAAGGATTTCAGGATGACGAGGAGTATGGAGATTGAACTTTGAAGTTTTGGAGCCGAATCGACTCGAATTGTGAACTTGATTAACGATCACTTCATCTGTTTGGTTGAAATCAATTCATGAGAAATTGACGAATGAATGAATGAATGAATGCATGACCGTCATCAGTGATCATTGTTGGATGGAACATAAATGAATCATCGACGGATGCCGTCATCATGGATTCCGATGGAAGAGAGAGATGAGAGGAAATCATGGAATTGGAAAGGGTCGAACTCTTGAACAGGTTCATCAGATAGATTGGGATACCGAAGTCAGGTCCAAACTCACCGTCAGTTCATTGTAGCCTCGTTTTGACGAGAACGTGTGAGGTCGGGTGTCGTTGTTTATGACAAACGTTCCGAGGAGAAACTCTTCGTATTGACGCGGTCCATCGTAAACGCTCACTGTCGGGTCGGCTGACTCAGGATTGTGACTGAAATGATTAATTTACTCATGGAATGGATCCTTCATGTGCCATGTCTCATTGTCAGTGCGAAACGTTTCAGGTCACCGGTTGAAGACCGTAGACATATGTGTAAGATGTGGAGATTAGCAGAAGATGTGGAAGACATGTAGAAGATGTAGAGATATGTAGGAGTTTAGATATATTTAGTAGATGTGGAGATATGCAGAAGATTTAGAGATATTTAAAAGATATACATATATTGAAGATATGTAGAAGTTCTGTCCTCGGTCCCGGATCGCACAATTTCTCAAGATGTTCGCATGATAGCATCTTTAGATCAGCCGCACAGCACACATTATCCAAAATTATTCAGTGTTTCAGTGGAATTTCCAGCTGAACTCTCGAAATTCCAGTGAAACGAGCAAGATCGGTGAGTGCCGAATTGAGAGATTCTCACGTAGGTCCCAGCATAACTCACCGGTTGAAGTAGTCCTTGAGTTTCTCGTCCCAATCGAGGGAGACCCTCCGGAAATCCTTGAACAACAGAGTGAGTTCTTCTTCCTTGTTCCTTTGGAATTGGGGGATCGTGATGGTCTGCAACGAGAATATTGAGATAACGAACTGTAAAAGTGTTTGGGCACCCCCAGGGAGGAAGGCGCAGAAATGTTCCACTAAAATGACCCAGGAACGAGCCACGAATCCACGGAGTTTCAATTCAGAAACGCAGTATCTTTGTCCGCTGCATCAATCAACGGTTGTGAGTTTTCCGGTAATTCGGTTCGTCCAGGTGATTTTTTCTTCAACAGAAATCTGTGTTTTTTTTTCTTCCTATTCCGCACGACTTACCCGAACACAGCCGTGCGACGCGTCCGTACTGGTCTGCACAAACTTTTGGGGAAAAACGGATCCCATGGGCGAGGAACAAAATTGTTCCGATGACGAAACGGGAGCTTCGTGATACGTGTAATGAATTCCGTCGGCGCCGTTCGAAGACGCTTCCACGCCGCGCAGGTGAACTTGAAGCCGGCTCGAGTTCACGAAGATTCCGTTACCTGAAACCATCAACAAATCCCGTGACGTCTCCGCTGTGCATTCCTCGATTCCGACTAAGAAAATCACGGCAAGAAGTTCTGCGCTACGGTATCGAGCCCGCTCTCGAAACTCTTCAAAGAATTCAAATTCTTTCCTCTAATATTGTTCTTTCAGATGAAGTTTTCGAAAAATTGGAGAAGTCTGCGGTCGCGAGAAGTTCGCACAAAAGTTCGTTCCCTCGAGAACCATTTCCGAAAATTGGTTTCCTCTCCGAGAAATCCAGATTTTTCGGAAGCTCTCAGATTTCTTCGATCGCCGGACAGAACAACGCGCTGACCGAGCATTGATTCTTCCACAAAGAATGCCGAGTGATGGAGAGGTGAGAACGGAACGTGGACGATGCTCAAGAATCACGAAATTCCAGCGAAAATTACGATGTTCAGAATCAGTCTCACGTTGCAATCATGCAAAGTGTGCGACCGCGTCCTTTGAAATGACGGATTGTAGTTTTCCCTCCCGTTGATTTAGGGTAATCTTACCTCGATTGTTGACAAATTTCGAGTCTTGGATGACAAAGTAGTCTTCTGGCGTCGTCACGTTGAGACCCGTGAACGCAGACCCTTCGACGCGTAAACCTTGCATGACGGGTGGGTTTCCAATTACATGTAGCGCCGGGACGGCCTCTCCGGATCGATCGCGACCAGCGGATCGAATGGTCACGTTGCGTAGAATCTGCGATGGGGCAGGCCGAAACAACTCAGTTTAGGAGAACAGTCGAGGGAAACAATTACGATTCTTCTCGGAATGTTGTAAACACGGAGAAAGAATGAAATTGGTGGAATCTCAGGCAGAACTGCGGAGAATCTGAATCCTTGAGAGCGGACAAGGATCGAAACGATGGTTCGGATCGGTACTCACGGATTTCGAGATGAGTCGCTCAACCCGGTTCGAGAACCTCTTACGTCTCGATGCCCGAGCCTTCAAGAAGGAGATTCCGCGCCAGTTTTTCGCGGTGTCCACTCCCAGCTTGAGTGAACACTGGATTCCGATGTCGAGATGGTAGTCTGGAAAATAATGCGAATCAGTGCCATGGAGACGGATCGATGTGTCGCGATACCCACTCGATTGACGATGCATCGAAAATCCGAGTGCCTCCGGGGCGATTTCCGATCAAATCTAGGGATACGAATCGATTCAAGACGAAAATTCTCCAACTTTCTCGACACTTTTCACTCTATTCCATGGAGAATCCAGCTCTCCGATGTCGATTTCGACCCATTTTTCAGCAAATTCGAGTTCATGACTCTCTACGAACTGATCTCTCCCTGATTCGGCATTTTGTCGAGGCAAGTTATTCCAGGACTGCGCCTAGCAATGAAACTTACCACAAATCCCGCTTCCGACGAGACGATTGTCCCATCCTGAGCATGACTGTAGCTGGGCCTCATCCCCCTTGCAGTTTGGCTGCCACAGAGACAGCTGTTCCGTATGATTGTACTTCTCAAACCAGCGGTAGATCAGGCCGCTTCCTCCGAATCCTATCTGGCGACATACCACTCCGAGATCGATCTGAGTCCAACTGCGAAATGAAAGTCACATCAGGATTCCATTACAAACTCACTCATGAAGCGATAGTCGAAATACTTGGATCTGATCATAGCAGAAAATGGAGCAGAAGACTGAATGAAAAACTGTGCTGAAGCGTTCGGATGTAGAAACAGAAGAAACTCATCATTGCGGAATTATATGGGCGGTGAACTCACTTTCTAGAATTCGTGCAAACGGATTTCCATTCGTTTTTGTATCTTATCTGCAATCGACCTTCGTTCGGTCGATCGCCGTCCACGAGACGAAGATCGGGCCAGCGCTTCAATTCTAAGCTCGAAAACGCCGTCAAAGGATCACCCTGCGTCGTGAACAGGATCGGATCCTCTTGAGTTCCCTGCAAGAAACAAACAAAAATACGTCAGATTTCGAAGCTAAACCTCTCAATTTCTTATTCGTCCTTTGATCTCCATCAATGATTAGGAGTGGAAACCAGAGTGGGTTGTAGGAAACGGATACTCGCAATTTTCGCACCCGGCTTCAAATTTTCCTTGTTTCGAGAACGCTCAGACGATCGGAAAACGAGAGAATGAGAAACCGATGGAATGCGCGTTTCAGCATCATAACAAACATCAGATCCTCAATGTGCGCTTCCCGAAGTATTTTCTTTCTGATATATCGTCGACGCCGCTTCGTATCTGGCCTCATTTTTCCCTCTCTTTTTGTTCAGAAGCGAATTTCATGTTTTCTCGTTGTCAATGACTTCCCCAATCTAAGCCAAAATCGAACGGAACTTTTCTCCGGCCATCGCCGCGATGAAAATCTTCTCGCAGGAGTAGAGAAGAAGAAAGGAAAACGATGCGAATTCAGCGAGTAACTCCACCGCTCAATCAACAAAGCTTTCTTCGACAGAAATATCTTCCGATCCATCTGATTCTAATCGATCAGGCATTTTCGCTCTGGGACCGATCCGAGTATGAACGGCGTCAACGCTGTGAGAACGGGAGGGAAAGAAAATGAGGAGCAAACGCGTTCTTTTTTTCATCGCCAGTCGGAACACCCGGACCCGTGTGAAACGAACCATCGCGCGCTCCCGTAAGTCATCGAGCCAAATCATGAAGAGAGCCTAGCTCTAATGAAATCACAAACAAATTATCTCGAGGAAACGGCGTCAGATCGCCCTGAGCATCGGAACAAATGTTTCAAGAAGCGATTCTCTTTTCTTTACTCCCGCGAACTGCTCGACGGAAAGTTCTTCAGTTTGCTTCCAGACTGAGGCCAAGGGGCTTAGTTCCGGAGCTGTGATTCTGAGAGAGTTCAGATCATTTTCATTTAGGGGCAATATATTCGGCAAAATAGGAAAACAATATTCGACGTCATCTCGGCGGTAAGAGTCGATTCGTCCTATCGAGAGATTTGAAAAATATGATTTCCAGCATTCTAGTTTGGATCAGAGTCGAGAACTGCAACATCTGCGGAGGAAATCACGCAAAACCCTGATAAGTTCTGAAATTCGCAGTGATTCGCAAACTTGATCGAGTTTGAAAACTGAACTGGAGCTGTAGTTTTAGAGATTCGTCTAAATTACGCCAATGATGTCAACAAATGATCGGTAGATCGAATCGCAGTAATTCAATAAACGAGAGGGAAAATGAAGGAGCGCTCTTCTCCACGATACACCCACGCTGGGATGATTTGAGTGATTGGCGATTTTGCGATGTTCCATTCGAATGAATCGGCGGACGGCTGACACGTTTGCAACGGGGTGGCACTAACGATGACCATGTAATTATCATCATCACTCATTATGATCGTTATCGAGCTGCTACAGTTGTCGTGTAATTACGCTGAGAGGAAGACGAATCATTGCACGACAGCAATGATTGAAAATACTCGGTCAACTAGAAGATGAGGGAGAAAGCGACATTGTCACGCCAGAATTTGTTTCCCCTGTTCAGATCCAAATCGAATTACCGTAACCGGTGTCCGAAAGCTCTCTTCTCTCAAATACCGCATAGAATGTTTCTGCAGAAGATAATTGTGATGATTCTGGTTTCAATGATGATGTGAATGATCATGACGAGAGCTCCAGGTTATGGAGTCATTAGTTCGGAAACCGATTTTGTGACCGGTGTCGCGATCACTTTCAGCCCCAGTGTTCAGTTCGACTTTGTCTGATCTTAACGCGTTTTCTTCAGACATTTTGTTTCCTTGATTTGTTCAACGAAAACGCCTCTGGTGGATCGATTTATGAGTTCGGCGTCGCCGGTGAGAAGTTCTAAACGACGCGCTAAAGAAGAATGGTGGTATTCGATCCAGAAGGAGATGCAATCTGTTTTCTCTAGTGGAGAACCCCAATGAGATCAGCCGTCGGACAATATTTAGACGTAATCGACGCTTCGCGGGTGATCAGGTGAGAAATTATGTCGATCGCCAGCGACCCATCAGCACTGCTCTTCTTTCCGCTCATGTGGGGTCTTGAATTCGGATGGATGCTTGCAACGGTGACAAATATGCTGGTTGTTCCGTTGCGAAGAAGCACTTCTCTCGGGAGCGGTCATGATTCCGGTGGTGACGATAATGACGAACGATGATTATCCCGAAGTTTGATGGCGATCAACATCAAGATCAATTCTCCCTCTTTTCCGGAACATATGTTCATTCCCGCCATCGTGGGCCGTGATTTGTGAGCTCGTAAACTCAATTTTCAATTGCGTTTTATCTCCTCACTATGAATGTCCGAAGAGCTCCATCCTTGGATCGAAGATGGATAGATGATTAACGAGTGACCAGAAACCGGGAGATATATGAGCCGAAGATGAATGAGAACGCAGGGCAGATAGAGAAGATAATGTCCAGAAATGAGTGGCGATCGACACATAGAGGAGTGATGTCCCTTTTGAAGGAGAACGAGTTCACGACGACAGAATTGGTTGAAGATCGACCGAACAGGTCTTTGACTAGATGACAGAATGAATTGATGAGGCTCTCATTGAAATATGTGACTTCATGATTGATGCGACGATGGGATCTCGTCTTATCTGGGATCTACTCCCGTAGATGAATATGCAGCGGAACAATGACGAATGAATGGATAGATAGATGGATGGATGGATGTTATACATAAGTTTACAGCTGATGACGGATGATGCCTCGACTGCGATTGTTTAGCTGTGTTGAGTTATTCATTGATGTATCCGTCCATCCATCCATGGACTAACCGATCGATTGGTGGAGAAAAATGAATGATTTCTGACCTCAAGTCCAGCAAATAATTCCCCAATGAATGTGCAGGGGCGCAATTGAATATTATTATTAGTTTGGAAGGAAGCGAATGATCGCATCGTCCTTTGATTGAGTCCGAACACAAAGCAATGCAAACCAAGAAACAAACTGCTGCAATATTTGTGTCGCTCGATGTTGTCTTCACAATGATTCTTCGTGGCTGCCGTCATCCGTGTGGAGAAAAAATATCGTCAAAAACGTGTCGATCGCGCGTGGGAAAATCTGTCGTCTTTCGGGGAACTTCAAAGGGAAAATAGAGAATAAAATCAAGAAGAAAAAATTGAATCTACAAAAGTCTTTTTGAAGTGCGTGGCCCAGTTCGGTCAAGCCCTCGAGAGTTTTTTTCTTCTCATCGAAAGAGGGTTATTCCTATACGACCAGAATTCGTGAACCGAAGGTTTGATTGATGACTCGAGGGAGCGGGATTGATGACTGCGGCAATCAACGAGGATAACATTGATCCGATCTTCTCTTTCTGCTTTGATATTCTCAGATTGATCTATCTATATGTATATCTCGAAAAAAAAACTATCAACTATTTTGAGAAATAACATCGCTACCGGAAAAGAAAAGAAAGAGATCCTTAATACTCGAACGCTGACATTTCGAAGTCAGAAGTCCCTTCAGTAATTCAGCGCCTAACAGTTTCGGTCGTGATGATATTTGCGAATGAAAGCGAACCTCGTTAAGCGAGAAGACGAGGTCTCATCACCGACGTCAGAAGGAATTCGCTAACTATGTCTATGGTAATCGTGATGGTCACAACAATGATGACGTCGATGATGATGAGAAGGATTGTGACGGTGATTAAGGGATGACTAACCGGAAGCGTTTGGGCATGACTCATAAGCGTAGTCGTAGTTTTGCGTAGCTTGGGGCTGAATAGACAAACTTTTCCGATTGGCATACCAAGAAATAGTTTGGATTATTCACCGCCTGAACGAGAGGATCACCAAACCTGGCTTCAATTCATCTGTTCCTTCACCTATGGACCGCGTCCTCACGGTTTGAGTAGCGAGACTCGAGCTGCCACCATTTCGTCACCACATTCGAACGACATCACGGGAACTCCTATTGCTTTCAGAGACGTGTGTCCTACCTTGTGAGCCCGCCAGGAGAATGTTTTTCCCTCAGATTTTCGCCTTTGAGATCAAACGCGCCCGCATGCCACTCACAATGTAACTTTCAGTCGCACAAACGAGGCATGACAGATGTCTCGCGTCTGAGCGAGTTTATACACTTTTTCCATTTTATGATCAACAACCAGCTTTTTTCTGGTTCTTGGCTAACCTTTGACACGAGTGAACCCGTTTAGCTGCCGCGAGCCCTCAGGCTGACTAAGTTGCTATGTTGTTCGCTCGCGTTGTTGGTCTACAAGCATCTTTTCTCTGAGAGAGAGAGGTCCGCTCACAAAAAAAGAAACCGCTCACAAAATTTAACGGAATTCCGCGCTGTCCGCTTTCAGAGACGAGCTTCAATGAGGTGAAAAAAAGCTTTTGTATGAGACTTCAACTGAACGACACTCCTCGTCCCCTGAACTGAATTTGATCATGAAGCTAGATAGGAGATTCTGCGTTGAAACCGCGAACAGCGATTAAGGACAAACTTCCCTGATGTAACTCGCATTCGTTGGGGTCAGAAACAGTCGTCAACCGAGAAAAAATATTCTCCAAAGCTGAAAATTTGATGATGGCCCAACCTGCATTCGATTCTGGACGACTTTCATTGATATCAGAGTTTTCCAATTTAAGTTCTCCTCTTCAAATGAAAAAATTGCAACTAAACATTATATCTGTATGGATATTATACACACATATATGTATATGTATTATACATTATGTGCAATGTACCCGCGAAGTTCGAAAGTTCAAATGAAAGCATCGCATCTAAACATTATATGTGTATGCGTATTATATACATATATATGTATATGTATAATAAATTATATACAATATACCCGCGAAATTTGAAAGTTCAAAACCTGAACAGTTCCGTTCGGCGAATCGCGGTATCACTCACTCATTCATTCTGAAGATGAGTGAGTTGTTCGAATCGATTCCCGGACAAACTAATGAATAACTAAACGAATCGTTAGTTGAATTAGTCGAGTGTTTTACGAATTCATGAATAATGCAACGCCCATCGGCTGGATCATCTTGCTGCAGGAGATAAATTGATTAACAGCTTCACCGTTTAGCTGACTAGTCTGGCAACATCAGTCATTGGTTGACCCCTGACTCATACTGGTGCAACATTACTCTGGAATCTGTTCTGTTCCACACGGTCGCGTCCACGGACCTCCTCCTCAATTTCTTCTTCCTCGCGACCGTTTCTTTCGTTCTTCATCTAGCTCGGGCCGTTCCGGCCGTTCATCCCACTGGTTAGCGCGATCTTATTAGCATCACTATTTACAAACCGACGGACATTTTGCCGGCGTAGAAGTCGAGAGGCCACTTCGGAAAAAGTCATAAAATTCTCAAGAAAAAAAAGAAGGGAAAAATATCATGCGGCCAGCAGCTTCTGCAGCCAGCACCTTGACCCACACACCTGTCAGTGGTATCTGAGGCGGTGCGACTGTGCCAGCTACCAGCGATGCCAATGGTGGTAATGATGATGGAAAAACATCGTTTGGTAAACCACGGCTTCCTGTTGAAGTCAAAACACCGGAACTCGACCGCTACTGGATTCATCATCCTGTCAGTTGTATCTGAGAACATCGGCAGATGCTCGAAGTGCACACTGCGATTTCGCGCACGACCGTCGAAAAGTGCGTTCAGGAGCTCTTATCCTATTGGAGTCCTTGGATGCCTCCGAGAGAATCCTCTTCGCAAACATGATCTCCCCTGAACTTCTTCCGGCTGCGCATGCGCGAAAATTCTGATTGCGCATGCGCATTCCTCGGAAAAGCCCGAACGAGTATTTGCGCTGTCCTATGGGACAATTGCGCATGCGCAGATTTTGGAAATGTTCATTCAAATATCTTACTGCCTGTTTTTTTGCGTATTCCGGAATGTGTAGCGCTAAGATTCGCGAAAAAGCGACAGAAGCAGAATATTTGCGCAAGTCATAGTTGCGCACTTGGAAGTTGCAGACCGATGGTTGGAAAATTCTTTCGTTTTCTGTCCGTGTGTTTTATCAGAGCGTCTTCCGCGGATTCCTGTTGGTCAGGGGGTCGTTCCGGAGAAAAATTGGGTTCCGATAAGATTTCGTCGCTGTGCGACGCGCGTTGTTTTCTCTCACAACGCTGAAGTAGAGTATTGACAATTGTGATGACAATCGACATTTTCCTTGGGCTTTCTGACTCCATTTTCTTCTGACTGTTCTCCCGAGGAGAAGAGCTTTACTTTGACGAAGCCC
The DNA here is from genome assembly GCA_021527715.1 of Neoseiulus cucumeris. Taxonomy (NCBI): domain Eukaryota; kingdom Metazoa; phylum Arthropoda; class Arachnida; order Mesostigmata; family Phytoseiidae; genus Neoseiulus; species Neoseiulus cucumeris. The sequence goes on along the minus strand of JAJSRV010000058.1, from coordinate 992,200 downwards.
GTAACCCAGTTGCGATGCTTTCCGGCGACCAATACTTCGACACCGGAAACATTCCGAAAGAACACGTCATGGTGTGGTCGAGCTTCCTTGGTCCATGACCATCACTCGGACAGAGAGGTACGGAAGATGCACCCAATCGGCCCAAAGTGGAACCTGTTGCGAACTCCATTCACGGTGCAGACTTTGTTGGAGCAACAGCGAAGAACAAGACTGGAATACAATCGCTGTGTTTTCTGCTTTCGACAGAACCGCTTGAAACGCTCAAACAGCCTACTACGATCAGCGTCCCTCTCACTATTCGTTACGAGTGAATAACAACCATCATCTCTTAGATAATTACCATATCATCAAAACGGCAACCGACTATCTCCGCTTTGAGCACCGTTGTTCACTCCACCAATAACAGCTTCCGAAGATTTGAAGAACGGTATTTCATAACAAAAAGAAACTGCTCATTTTTTAAATGAACGAGAGCGAAAGTGTTATGTGATCGCGCGCGCAAGGAAGCTTCGTTAATCGTTTTCCATAGCTGAACTTGCAATTTTGGAATATTTTTGATCCGACTATTTTCGACTCCGTTGGACTAAGAATGCCCTTCGAGAACTCTTGAGCGATTCCGAGCGTTAATGTTGAAGTAGAATGTTCTGACGGAGAATCCTCGATAAGGGCCTGAACCCTCTGTCTTGTTTTTTGGAATCATTCAAGAACCAAAAATGTTCTCGAACGCTTCGGCTTCCTGTTCAATGTATCCGACAAATTTCAATCCGGTAGGATGGAATCTTCAGCGCTTCAGACGGGGAGGTTGGATGAAAGAGGTAGTGAGATAGATAATGAATGGTTACGCGACCACGTTCCAATTGATGGCTGAAGTGGCCATTAATCACAATGCGATTAATTGTCGGCCCTCCTCTAGCGCCAGGACCCGATCGGAGCGCCGAGTGTCTGTTTCAAAAGTGGATCTTGAAAAAGATTCCTTTTCTGGAATGCTTGTCACGGACCAACCCACTTTCTTGAGCGACTGAAAAACACTTCACGAACACTGATTTAGAGGTGTTTGCTTTTGATTGTTTGGGCGAGTAACTCAACGGTCGCGTTGTTCGCCCATCAATTTCCCAAATCAAGCGGTTTTGGCGATGATCTCGCTCGAATTGAGATCCACCCACTGATCCTGTCTCCTTTTCGAATCTTTCTCCCGTCAGATCGATTCAATTTGTATTATCGGACGTGTCCAACAGCTGATCTGATCGTAAAGTACTTTCGATATCGCTCCCTCTATTCTCGATTTAGGCGACAGAAGTTGACGAAATGCGAGGCTTCATGCCTGCACCGAGAGCTTAAGCTAGAGATCTTGAATGTAGTTCACTCGTAGTTCGGACGAGCCCGCCGGTATACGTTGACGTGACGTGACCGTGTGGTTTGTTCTCCGGGTCGCAATTATTGGATTCCTCGAGCCGGAAAAAAGAATCTAAATGATTTGTGGGGACAAAATTATGGGCGGTGACTTCGCATCATCGGCCACGATCGTTCGAGCTCGTGTTTTCCTCTAGGAAATCGGCAAGCCCATTCTCGATCGAAAGATCGCTATATTCTCGAAAATGGCATCGGATCGATATCAAAAGAATGCGCGGCCCCGAAACAAAGCACAGACTTCAACTCTCAGGTGAGTTCGTTGGATGTCAGGGTTCAGATATTGTTGGAGCCGATTCCGTTCAGTATCTGACGACTGTGGGAAACGAAATACCGTGAAGAGCATTCACCCGAGGAACGAATCCTCCGGGCAAGCTTCCCTACAGAGACAAGGGAGCCTGGAAATCCCTTATCTTCGATTCTCCATTAGAGGCGGTTCAATGGATATCGAAGAGATCCTCAAAATCTGTCATAGAATTCTTCATTACCATCCCTGGCAGGGCCGACGACCTCAAACCTCGAGGGGTTGTTAGATATTCGATGGAGGAGATTCGCAGAGGACGACCAGCACACCGTCGTGAGCTTCGTCCATGAATTATTCTGAAGTAATTTCCAAGGGCCATATAATTTGCTTCTGTGGCACGTCGGCGCAAGCGCGGGCACACAAATTCATCAGACAAGAATTCGCTTGTCGGCTGTTCACTGTCATTACACTTCGCCTCCATCATCGGCGTCCGTTTTCGTCGAGTTTTCTTCGTCGTGCGGGAATATTCGTCGTTTCTCATAACCCTAATTAGATCGTTCCCCTCGCGAATGAAATCTACTGAAAAGACAGAATTTTTTCTTCGGCGATCGATACATGGTCCAAATCTCTCAAAATCGGGGTCCAAGTCCCGCCTAGATTGAGCTCTGAGTGTGAATATCGTCCTGAAGGTTCGAAGATCTTCACGGAAACATTTCTTTTTTCTGTTCTGTTCGCTCGAGGAAATCGATTCGATCGGAAATTGCGAACAATGTTCTTGCTACGTAATTGTTCAACCCCGAATAGACAAAGATCACGATCATAATCGATTTTCCTGTGCCAGATATTCCGATAGAATCCATTTGTGACGAATTTATTGTCCATGCCACCTTTCTCTGCAATCGGTTCGTAGATCATCAATCGCGCTTCCCGCTCAGCTGCCTATTCGTTCGATAATTTCGGCGAAATGGTTTTCTATTTTGTTTCCCGCACTGGGAGCTCCCCTAGCGCATCTTCGAAGGTTTTGAAATGAAACAGACGGGTATGCTCACGGTGGAGGCTCTGCGACCTGATATCCGACAGAATTCGGGCCACCGTGAGTAGTTTCGAAACAAAAAACCAAATAGCGCCTACATTGAGGGAGGCCCTTGTTATTTTCTTGTTCCGCTCCTCTTATTCTCGGTGTGTTTCTTTCTTCTTCTCTTCTCGCGACAGGTCGGGAATTCACTTAAGTCATGAGACTCGATTCGATCTGGAGGGAGTGTCGCCCGCTAGCTCGTTTGACGCTTATCACTGTGGAAAAACAACGCGCGCGGCGAGCGGAGAGCCTGGACCGTCAAGAAGAAAAAACTGTATCCCGTTCGGGTTGGGCCGAAAATCACAGAAGCGAATTTGGTTCGATCCGGCCACCTGGTTTTTGATTCTGTTTCTCGATCGGCCTTCGACTGAGGTTTTTGGAGAAGCTCCTCGTTTGAAATATAAATCGGAGATACGACTCCTGGAAAAACTGGACGAATTACTCTCAAACGCTGTCACAGAGATTGCGTACGCACTGCAACCTGTTCAACAGAGGTCTCCTCAACCAAAGCACTGTGCTTCAGCACAGAGCAGACGAAACATTCCCAAACCGGGCAAGGGAGTGGTTTCCAGGGGCCGGAGTTACTTCGCTTGGAAGATCGATTCTGGCTGCATGAGGACGGCTTAGTTTCCAGTTCAAGGAACAACAACTCGGAATTCACGGCACAGAAAGCGTGATGGTAATTGGAAACGTAATCGTAAAAGTAGAGTGGGTTCGACGCAGCTTTGGATCTCGAATTTCCAACGGACAAACCACATCTGGTGTATAGTCCCTGATCTGGCTTGAATTCCGCGATTTTTGATCATCAGGGCACAAAATACAGTTCTGAGAGTCAGGCTCCTTTTCGGCGTTGAACTCGGCAGCTCAAAATTCGGAACCGATGACGTGATCTCCGATTTGCAGGCGGTTATCTCAAAGAACAAAAAATGCCGATGCTATCTCAAACGGAAAATCGTCAACGAAAAACAGAATACGGAGGAGTCGACGACGAAGGAAAGAGCCTGGAAACGCTGTTGGTCGAAGAAACAAGATTCGATCGGCATCTCGCCGTGATGTATGGTTTTTGTTTCCTCGGTCGTTCTGTTCGATGGTTCGTTCAATGTGGAAAGCCATCAGTTCAACATCCTCTTCTCCTCCGTTCATTGTGATCATCTGTTTTTGATTCTAGCAGCTCATAAGTGGAGCGCACATCGGGTGCCTGCGGCGATTCGATCGAATAGCGATGGTGACGACAACATCGACAATTCCAACCGTGGCCGAAATCACCGAGAACTCATGTTTCTTTAAGTACGCGATTCAAATTCTTCATCCGGATCGAAATCGTCCGCTCCCTTTGGACTCGGCTCTCAAATTGATTTAATCGGCGAATCGTCTCAACTCTTACCACCCAAATCGAACGCCCCGTTTCAGATCTTCTTTTCCCCCTCTTCGCTTGATTAGCATTCGGATGTTTCGTTGAGTGGATTCGCTGTGACAACGCATCGAGATTCGGGGAATTCTCGCGTGAACGCGCTGAGCCGAATCGAAGTCTTCGGCCATCCTCGAATCGTTGACGAGAATCGCTCCTAGGTCAGGGCACCACGAACATTTCCGACAATATTTGGCTTGGACAAGCGAACCAGAAGTCTTTTGATAAGAGATCGGGAAAGAAAAGAACTCGGCGCCCATCTGTTGACACCATCTCGATGGAAAGCCGGAATTTCGGGCCAGAATCTTCCGCGGCGAACAGATGTCAAAACTCTCCGTTGTCCGATGTCTTCACTCCCACGGCATTTCCCTCGTGTCTTTCGCTGAAGCATCCACCGCACATGAAAGTCTGAAGATCGTTCCATGTTTCGCTTCGAATCCCGCGCAGGTCGGATGGGGACGTGAAACTATATCCGACACTTCTAATGAAGTCGTCTCGCGACGATAAGTCGAACCGGTTGATGGCGATTTCGTCGCCAAATTTTCGGGACACCCATCCCAAGACTCGATTAGACGCAATTTGGTAATGCATTCCAGATAATGAAGTCCCTTCTCGTAACACAGATTTCCGTTTTTCCATTCGAAAACGTTGGCTCTGCTTCTATACATATTTCATGATGAGTCAATTAGATAATTCTCGCCTATCATCGATCTCTTCCCTCGAAGTTCAAGAGGAAATCGAAAAAGCTGTGGACGCGCGAAGAAGAGTTACTTTTCGGGAGAAAACTCCGGACAGGTCCGAGGAACTCCAGGCAGATGTTGTCAACTTACCTGCAAGGATGAAAAAAAGCTTTAGCGATCGAGAAGTCCTATCGCAACGTCCCATCCGGCCTCCTTCAGATTCATCCTCCTTGGCGGAGGAAACTCTTGCGACGAAGGACGGCTACAAATTTTTCGAAATCAAATCGATCACATAAGGTTTTTGAGAACTCCAAGAGATTTTCCGGATCCCAGTGCAGAGAGATCCAGCCATGACCGGGAGGATTCTACGAATGTGGTGCTCATGACTTCAAATACTCGCTTATCTCAAAAGCTTCAATTCGTTGGCGTCAGATGTAGCACACAAAGATTCTGAATTCCGACGAAGTCTGACTCAACGTTCCATGATCGAGCGAACTGAGCAGAGATGTTCCACGCTTCAGGGCTTAACACCTCTGATAATTGCGATTCTTTGGTCGTGATCGCTCAGAACGAAACAATTATTGTTTTTATCGTTATCATAGTTATTGTATTCCTTCGTCGGCCGCATCGACGAAAATCATCGTTTACGTCGCGTTGCCGGCTTGTGGGTACGCTCAATGTGGCTATTACACCCTCGCTGACACTGTGCGGACCGGTACCAAACGAATCTTGGTAGGATTCGTTCCGAACTTCCGATGCTGAGGATGAAAACGTATCCAATACTTGCTGAATTATCGATCGGAGTTTCTGCTTATTCACTTCTTCTGCTCTTCGTTTTACGCGTTCATTAGCGTGTTTTATGAACTTTACAGTCGTGCCTCATCCCCAAGTTGCGTTTTTCTTTCGTTCATTCAGTCTATCGCCCCGGTATTGTGCTGCTTGTTCGTTTAAAAGTATGCATCGGCGAACAATTGGAAGCTTGAAGACACGAACACACACACAATGACGAGGCAGGCGGACAGGCATCCGAGTAAGTCTCGCATTTTTCGGTCTCCGCCCGTTGTTTGTTCCAATGAATGCGAGCTGCCTCAGTCGGTGTATGTGACCTGCCCGTTGCCGCCGTCTACCTGCCGTCCGTAGAAAAGCTGAACGTCGTATTTTCTCGTTTTTGTCTTTGTGAGCCGGTCGCCCAGTTCTCACAGAACATTCCTTTTTCCTGCAGAACAAGCGCCCGCGGTCCGCAGTCTGTTGCTTTCCGTTGCTTGGAGACCGGCGAGCCGCTGGACAAACGGTCAGACGGACGCGCGGACAAATGAAGGGGATGCCGGACGGCCGCTCGGACAACAACACTGCGTGTAGGGAGTAGTCGCAGTGAGGAGCATCTTCTGGGGTTTCCGTTCGGCATCCGAGCTCACGGAAGGTTGCCGTAGATGCATCTTCGTTCTCACCGTCCGCCCAGGGAAAAAAACACTCGGAGCGATTCAGAGAGAGAGAAAATAAACGATCTTTCTTGATCCGATCCGATTCGCTTGCGTAATCGCAACAGAACTTCGTAACGAAACGGATCGCGGAGTCGGAGTTGACAAAACATTTCGAAAGAGAACGATTGTGAGAAAAGGGGATCGATGTCAACGCTGAAAGTTCTTCATCAAGTTCCGAGATCCGTTGCAAACCAGATCCGATCGTTCAGATTGTTAGATAAGTTAATTAGGTAAGTCGAGTTTCGCAGGAATCCCACTGCGCGGTCGAAGCTCTGCCACCGAAGATCCCGGGTACGATTTCCATGGTGACGATGACGTTGATGATGATGATGGTAATCGTTCCAAACTGCTGTCGCGATGACAACAAAGAAGACGACAACGACACCCGTCCCACCAAAATCACAGTCTGCAGTGTCGCCAGATACGAAGACCGGCTCGTTGACTCACGGAATAAAAACCAGAAGAAGGGAAGAATAGGTACAGATCCAAAAAGAAACTCGATTCGTTGCTAACGCGTTTCTGACTTCGACGTTCCGGTAATTTTTTTCCGGATTCAAATTGCATTTTTGGCGCGGAATCGCTCCCCTCTTCGAAGACCTCCCACTGAACTAATTGTGAAGAGTAATCGGTCGAGAGAACTGCCATCGATTTCACTGGAAGTTCGGGTGGGAAATCGCGGATTAAGAACTCATTCCTGATGATTTTTCCGGAGAAAAGAAGATTTCATGAATTCGGAGGCGAGAATGTTGGATGTCGTTGAGCGTCATTTTCGGAACGAGATCCGTTGCCGGTTTGACAGCGCTAAAAACATGAATTTTCTGGGAGCCGGCGCGAATGGCTCCGCGCTTGGATCCAGATGCCCCGACAGCGGAGTGGCGAGCCAAGTTGAAGGTCGGTCTTCAGTTTCTGCCGTGCTACTCGATCTTCCGTTTTTCCATCTTGTCCGCCGCTGTCGTTGTTCACTGCGATGGAGACGGAGATCCGTCTGCCTGTCTTCTGGAATAACGTGACGCGTTTCTCAGAACTTGAAGCGGTCAGTCAAAGCTGGCCGTTATCTTCCGCGTTCTTTTGTCGAACAAAGAGTCGGCTTCCGCACTTCGAGAGCGTTCCTCGTCTCGAATGTTTCGACTCGGAGTTCGAGAACATCACGGGGTCGAAGGTGTCCCTCTTCGGGTTCGAAAACTGTCCGTCCACGAGAGTCTTTTGCGAGACTCGGATTTTTCGAGAAAAGCCCAAACGGCTTCGCCAACGGTTTTTGCTTCAAGGACGAAAACTTTTTTTCGGTTTCGTTTGTTGGGACTGGATTTGGATATCGGGGTTCTTGAGTTGAGAAAGATTGTGTTGATTGCTGCCACTATCAGGGACGGCTTTTTGTGCTTGATTCGATGTCACTTAACTCCATTAACCCTAAACGCCACGATTCCGGACCTTCGGATGAAGGAGATCTGGCCTAAGCCGATCTTCTGTGATTCAATGATAGTTATTCTCGTGAGTGTAGCGTTCGCTAAGTGATTCATTGGATGCACGGGACATTCGTCAACGAGCCGACTCCCCTGACAACGAAGCCATCGATTGATTCGTCGGAGCTCGGGGCTCACGGCTCGAGGTTCTTACATACCGAGATACTGTTGGCGCATCTACAAGCTCACCGATAAGCTCGGGTCCATAAATTGATAGATTGATTGAATAATAGTTTAATAGATATTTTCTATTCAACATTTGGATCCAGATGAACTGATGGATCAGTGAATTGTTAGACAATGCATCAATAGATCACCAGATTGATGGAATAATAGATTGATTTCCGATTCTCAGTTATTCGAGTTGAGCGAAGGAATCCACCTCAGAGACAAATGCCTCGAAAGCTTCTTACGATCCGTTTGTTGCTGCTTTGGACGAGAAGCCCCTGAAGCTTCGAGCTCGGACGAGGATAGAAGAACTGTGGAAGCCGATCACAAAACGGATTCAGGGCGACACGTGTATTGACAAGTTGGACAATTGAGCCGGATTACATGCGTCGGATACGTTTCAGCTCAACCTTGCTGCAGTGGTCGAAAAGGATTGACCGAGATTCAGCAACCGCTACATAATAAACCACTCGCTTATATACCTTCGACCCCCAACAACGCAACCGCTTTGTTTGATTGAATTATTCACTCCGTTTGGATCCAAGATTGAGATCTTTTCAATCCGTTTTTCAACCTCTTTCACAATAAATCGAAGGCGTACGTCACGGTCTTGGAGCCGAATGTGCGAAACTTGTGTAACTCAAACTCTGTCGCGATTGGAGGTGAAGGCGGTGATATCTGGAGAGTTTGACGTTTTTGCGTCGGTTTTCTCGGAGGATCGGAGAAATCGCTGAAGATTCCTTTCCAAAATCGTAATTCCATGATGTCAAAAGTTGAAATTCACACCGGACCGACATCGAGAAGGATCGGCGTGGACATTTCGCGTGAAAGGTGTGCTTGTTGCCCGTCGCGGTGTCGAATGGCAAGGCGTGGATGTAGCGGGCCGACGAGTGAGTGACGTGGAAATGAAAGTTAGGTTCCGTTCTAACTGGAGCATATTCAAGCGATCACAAGCGAATTTCACTTGTCGTAGTGACTCAGCGACTTGTTCTTTCGGCCGGCTGCCGACCGCTCGGCCGGCCTGCTTGGATGCTGCCCAATCAACGTGAGTGGCCGAGAAGAAGTGTTTTAAACAATACGCATTGTCGGTCGGCGACACAGCGAGCCGAGTCCAACCGACGGCAAGCGGAGAAGATAGACAAGCGCATGGATCTCATGCGGCTATCGTTCAAGCCGCCTCGCTTGTCGGCTTTCAGGAAGTTGAGCTAACTTCGCCGAAATTTTCGGCGGAGCTTCAGAAGATCTTGAATACTGGTCTCCAGAGCGTTCGGAAGATCCCGACTTCTGGAATGTCCTATGGAGCTGGCTAACGGTGATTTATCCGTGTCTGTTGGTTTCTCGTAACAGTTCCGCGGACTTCGGTGCAATTTTTCGCGGTGACTTCGATAAACTCTGATGGCGACTGCGTGTCCCGAGTGACACTCGTGTTTCGAACAAATTGTGATTTCGAAGTTCCGCTCTGATTGCACTACGTGACAATCGGGCGCAATTACACCACGATGACCACTTTCTTCTGAGATGTTTCTTCAAAACAAGCGACAGAACCATCAAGAACTTGACCGTCTCAAATCACCTGTTGTGGTTTCTGCTGTCGTCGAAGCAAAACAATCGAACTGATCACGACGGGGACAGTGATGTCGGCGTTTATGATTCTTTTGACCGCTGTGTTTGACACATTTTTCATTCATATAAATAAAACTTGTCCGGTCACTCCGGAATCATCAAGAGAATCTCTAGTTCCTCCAACGTCTCTCGGTTCGAACTAATTTTTTTTCAAAATTCATATCCCATTTTGAATGAAGTCAATTTGTCGATCGTTTGACAGCGTTCTCACCGCCAAGGCTCGATTCTGCGAAGATTTTTTGGATTTCCAGTCCAGTTGTGAACTTTCCGACCTGGGCTTGAGGCGTAGCCAACTTCGCCGTACGCGTAGCTTTCTTTTATCGTAATTCTTCAGCTCTCACTTCATTTCTTCGTTCGTGGGATCTCACGGCAACTTCCATTATTTTCTATTTCGTGGTCTTCTCAGCCTGTTTCTCATCCATCGGAGTTTTCTTGAATTCAAGATTATTCTCTGCTCACGGAAGATGAAATCCCGGCTCCAGTTTTCAGTCCACGGACCCGAAACCGACTTCGATCAATTCTGTTCATTTTCCGACACGCTGTGGTATCGTACTCGTACTCAAAGTCGTCGTGTCCTAGGAGTGCTCCTCTCGACGAGGTGTCCGGACCCCGGGAGAAAAATCGATTTTCCTTCGGATCGATCGAAGCGTCATACCTTATTCCAAGGTTTCACGGCCGGCCAGCCTTCGCCGCCATTGCCGTCTGAACTGAGGAAGCGAGCGATGGACATCCGGACTGACGGCTTGGCCTACTTCAGAACCTCGTGAACGACGGCGTTCACAACAGCAGCCGCTGAACGAAAACAACCGGCCGCGCGTTCTTAGGAAAAGTCCGAATCGTCTTCGTAACTCGATTGGCGGCAGCCGAACTTTCCTTCGAAAAGAACCGAATGACGAGATCCGATGCGCGATTGGAAATACTGGAAGCCAAGAGACTAGAAAACCACTCTGGAAACTTCGTGCCAGACCGAAATTTTGATTTTCAACGCCATTTTTTGATTTTTTGAGGAGGCCTCAATGAATATTTCGAGAGCTTTTTGGGTCTTTTTTCTCACGTGAACGCAGGCACGCATCTGAACGCACCGGTGCGACTCTCAGGCCGGGCCCGTTAGGTGGAAGGCATCCGTTAGGATCAACAGGTCGTGCGTGTACGCGCTCACATGCCCTGCACGATGCGGAACCCACATTTCGGGACCTGAAGAGAACCTGTCTCACCGGCACTGAAGCTTCATGTTCGGTCCAGGTGAGCTTTCAGAGCAGACTGCGAAGCTGCGACAGAACTTTGTCCGATCGGAGGCCATCGCCAGCGGTCTGTCTATGACATTATTTATGAAAGCTCTTTCTGACAGTAGTCATCGAAATATCTTTCCTTTGTCTAACATCGACCGACCACTGAATAGATCGTTTGATCCATGGTAACGACTGCGAGGCCTGCGAGTGAGCGAAGGGAAAGTTCGCAGGCTTCGCAACCTTGCGGACGAGCCACGATTGAGGTCAGTGAGTGTTTTGATTCGGGATCGTTTTTGAAACGGAGGGAAAAAGAAAACTGACGAGCAAACCACCAGTTGCTGAAGAACTTAACTTGCGTGGCGAGCAATTCAGGGACGCGCGAAAATTCAAATCTTAGCTCCGGATCGAGTTGACGAGAGATTTCGTTTTGTGGAAAGATTGATTTTCGTGTGGATATCCGGTGAATTGGTCGAACTAAAAGCACGTCCGTCTTTTCGAGCTCTAGACTTCAATCTCGATTTGTCTCTTTGAAACATTCTCTGGAACTTGCCAGAAATCCACGATGGATCAGGAGGATAACATCATCAATGGATAAGATAATAACAATACTCGGCGGCGATCCTCATTCGAAAACGCGTGAACGACTCGATTCCGTGAGAAAAGCGATCTTGTGGAATGTCAGATTTCCTTTCCTGTCTTACGTAATGAGGTATGCATGCGACGCGGCGGATTTCATGCCGATGAGTCACAGTTTTCGGGCGCAGCCCACGTGATTTTTTCTGCCTTCGTTTTGGATCTTGCAGCGGCAACTCCCATCGGAGATCTTTGAAGACGTTCGTTTAGTTTCTCTTTTTTTCTTGTTTCGTTTTCGGAACGAGGCAAAAACTGTTTATTGCGCTCTCCACCTAATTCACTATGTATTCACTCGCACTTGACTTCTTCACGATCGATCAGTTTTGGATTTTGAACAATCGATAATTTGAATTCCCTCCGATTGCAGATTCTGCGACCACGCTTCTTGCTCCCGTCTCTCGGACCGTGGACTTTCTTGTATTTCGGAGCCTTTCTCCGGTACTGAGTGGCCTGAGTGTTTCAAAACTACCTATCCTTCGCTGTTTCAGAAAGACTAAGGGTCGCTTTTTACCGTAACTTCAGATATCTTATTGTGCTTGACTTTTACGACGAAAGTGCTCCGATTTCAATTATCCCGAATGTAAGTATCTCTCTGGCAGCGAATAAGAGGATTTGAGGTCTTGACGAGGATGTTGCTTCCATTGAAGATCTACTTGAGTAGTATGATGACCGCCACAAGGTACTCAGGCCACTTCTTCAAAAACCGCTCGCACATTAACGGTGTGACCTGAACTGAGTGGGAAAGATTCAACAAAAACAGAGCTAGGAACGGGAAACCGGTCCCTCAGAATTCCCAGTTCCAAAGAAATGGATAGTTCGGGAATGTATAGAGTGGGAGTGGCATTTTAAGGAAGATCGTCTGGAACGAAGTTGAGGTATTTCATTGTTTGCGAACACTTCGGTGAACTTTTCCTGTCAGCGATTGTTCACAGCAGCCTATGAATCGGGTGAAGTTGAATCTAGTGTGGGAATAGTGGACGCCAACATCGCCTTTTCGAGCTTTCATGGCGGGCGTAGAACGGAGACGGACGTGAGGGAGCGACGGAGCAACTTTCGCATCGAATGAGCGGAGGAAGCTCGTTGGAAAATAGTTGAATTAGGCCCGAGCTACCGAACTCACGGTTCAAATACTCTTCGACGCGGCCGAAAGGAGCGGATTTGATCTTTGCCTGATTAACTCTGAACGATCATAGGAATTAGTGCCAGCGGTTCAGCTCGATTCCGCTCCGCCGGTAGGCTGTGTTTTGAATGAAACACATCTCGGTGCTGAACAAAGCGAACCGAGTGGCCGTTGGGAACACTCAACCGTTTGCCTTTCGCATCTGTCGTTGAAAGGTCGGCGACGTATATTTACAGAACCGGACAAACCGGCGAATTCGTGTCGCGGTGTCGTCGTCGAATTCAATCGAAATCAAATTCACGAATAATTTCCGCTGGAAGAAGCGCCGGACAAAGGCGAACGTGCTGCAAAAGAACTCGCCTAGCGTCTTATTCGGGCCAAAACACCAACGGAATGTATTATTGAGAAGATTTTTCTATGAGAACATTCCTCTCTGCCGGAGTTTCTCAATTTTTTTTTTTAAGAAAAAAACTCGGACCTGCTTGACCTGACAACGATGACTTTTTTTCCTATTCTCGGCACGTGAGAACGAAGGACCCGAGAAATTATCCATTTTGAAACATGGGAAACCATAGAACTTACCGAGCAATCAAATCACAGTATGAACACGGTTGCATCCGCAAATCGAAGGATGCTCTCAAATATGGAAGTGATTCGGGTTCGTTCATTGCATTCGATGTATTCAAGTTTATGTATCATCGATTCTGAGTCAAAATCTACCCGATATTTATTGTAGATGTGGCTAATGCCTGTAAAAATTCGTTCCGATTGTGGTCAAGTCATATTTGGTGTTTTGTCGACTAGACAACAGACAATGCTGCGAAACTCAAAATTCCCGTGTCCCCGGACGAATCGCAAAAATAATGGAATGGCATGAGTTCGAAGAGCTTTTCACGCGGAGGAATTCGGGTACGGAAAATCTGCTCGGTGGGCAGCTAGGATTCGGGATTCCGCGTTCTCGAAAAGCCGCCCCGAGTTGATAGCAGCGAATCTCTTAATTTGCAGCTGCGAGTGCCAAGAGTTTACTTCTCGCTGTCCCAAATTCCTCTCGCCGGTTCGTTGTTTGTTGGACGATGATAAAAAAGATAATAGTAGTCGTCATCTGTAAACAGGACAGCCATTGAAGCGTAAGCAATGGTGGTATTCAACACCGATTTTCCAACCTTTTTTTTTGTTAGGGACTCCAGCGGTGTCAAGAAAGTCTTTTCCGTTTAGGGCGTTTCTGTCTAAGTTTGACCAGGGCTGACGCTAGCTGAGCGGTTCGCCTGGCGGGCGGGCGGGCGGTCGGCCGGTCTGTCTGTCAGTCAGTCAGTCAGTCGGACTATCGGGTAGACTCTCCGCCCGGACCAGCGATTTGCCGCCGGATCGTGAGACTCTTCAGCAACGGTTCGAGCAGCGATTTCGTTGAGATCCAACGCCAGACATAGCGCATGCGAATCTGTGTCTTTGGTTCACCCTTCAGTGAGGCCTGTGCTTCGCTGACCACGTTCTCCTCCATTATTGTTCTCAACGGATCGAAAAACTTCGTGAAATCGCTCCGCCGCTTACCTTCTCCCTGGAACTCAGAGAAAGCGCGCCAAATAACAGGATTTTCTCCCTTTTCCGAAACGGTTTCGCCGAGTTCACCGCTTCCCCGTAGTCGATCCAGAGCTTCTCCAGAATTCCCCGTCATTTGTCTTCCGATCGCCGTGAATTCCAGGATTCTGCTCTAGAATTTCTCATTTCCGCCCGCTCTAACCCTTGTTCATCACCTGAAGCGCTCGTCGGCCGTAACCGTTCGGAAAGTTGTTTATTTGTAGGTCTGTTCAGTTTTCAAACATTCTGTCGGCCTCCCATGACATTGTATTGGAGTGAGAGGAAACGCTGCTCATGACAATATTCACCCAGTTCAGAGGAAGGATCCGGCCGGCCGGCCCGACGTCTGCCCGACGAACGGCAGGCAGGCAGGCAGGGCAGCCGGCAAGGCAGGCGGGCAGCAACGGAGCAGCCAGCGAACGAACATTGTGGCCACAAAGTGATCTTTCCGTTCGCTGCCGGGATTTCTGTCAGCAGAGAGTGCGACAGTCGACGCAGGGTTCAACGACTCTTGCGCTTCAGTTCCGAAGAGCGGCGGCTTCAACGAAAACCTTAGCTCTGTCGGATTACTTCAACAAACGCCGCGAATCCGGCCTTAATACACCTCAGAAAACGATACGAGGGATTTCTTACGAAAAAAGGAGACGAAGGAACCAACCACCCGAGAAGACGTTCTCCAGATCGAGCTTCAAACTCGGAACGGAAAGGTGAAGGGATGCAAAGCCACCAGGTGTATCTTCGCGCCGCGCTCTGGAAAAGCTTTCCGTTGTGGAAGAAAGCGAATGGAGACAGCAGAAGGAGATCATCTTCTTGTGTCAGTTGCTTCAGCCAAACGGGTATCTTAAGCCAAAGTGCCCCCGGCCCGCACGAAGTGAGAATAAGGAACACGATCAAACATCTCGAAGACAAATAACTCGGATTATGGGAGGAACAGCGAGATTAGAATGCTAATCGAATTCGACCAAAAGTCCTTGCTTTGATGGAACACGTTCTGAGGGCCTCACCCGCGGTCGGCCACACCGTATTCGACCGAATTTTCTTCTACGCCTTACCCAAAGAAAGAAACACGCTGATACCGTTTCGAAGCTCACATGGGATACATTCACGCGAAAAGAAGAAAGCATAGATGCTGTGTCCAAAACTAACTGGGTAGAAAGTCAAACTCGAAAAACTCTTCCTGTTGGGACAGGTTTCAAACAGTGAGATCGCGTGGAATATGTGTTATGAGATCAGAATCGGGACAGGGTTTCTTTTGGCAGAGGATTTGCCTCTACGACTTTTCTCAAAGAGCCGCAGATGCTTGATGATCAACGGTTTCTGGGGATCTTCAAGAAACAACCCGACAACAAAATCGCTCTTCAGCATGGTTACGATGAAGTTTACCTCGGTTGGATTTCATTGAGGTGAACTTCATTCACGGGCGCGGTGGTTATGCGGTCACAAAGTGAGAGGGTTCACAAGCACCGATTTGTGTTTCGGCGTCGATCTGTTATCGCGCGGAGGCCTCTCTTTGACTTGCTGGTGTTAACGCACACGCTCGGAGGTTCGCTTGGCATACCACCACCCCAGAAAAGGTCCGATCAATAACCTGACGCCGGCGGACGGAAGATCTAGAATCGTCTAACTGCTTTATTTTTTTGTCTTTAACCTGTCGTTCTCTTATCGACCGCGTAGGCGAACACCCGAATGTGTTTCGAATAGTCAAACACGTTAAAGCTCCATGAATGCTTTCAGTCTTCAACAAAGAACAGACCAGTGTTCTGGAGTCGCGGCCGGGTATGCCGCCGCACGTTCAGTGGCCCGTGCTGATGACCAGGGCCCCTCGAGCCATCGGTTGCCTCTATGGGCATGACGAACCGAACGGGTAAGAGAAGGCCCGTCGTGTTCAACTACTGCTCCGAAACTTATCGGCTGCTTTTCTTCGAACTCTCAACTTCAATCCTGCTTGAGGCCGGTGTGGAGTGGGAACTAGAGTTTGTTGAGGAACCGGCGAGAACCGCCCAAGAAACGAAAAGGAGTCTTAGCCCGAGACCGCTTTGAGGTTGCCTGCGCCCGCGGACTCGAGTTCTTTGCAAACTTAAATCAAACCAACCTCAAAAACTGAAAAAATATTTATATATATATATATACATACGAAACTCGTCGGATCGGCTCACGTTATCTTCTTGCTTTCCCCCAACGGAATGAAAGTTTTTGAAACTTCTATTTGGAAGAAGTTCTCTTTCTCCTTGGAAAGCTTCGAGATCCCCACTCCAAGGGAGACAGATTGTGAGTTTTGTTGTTGTGCTGGGCGTGCTCTTCTTGCGGAGCATTCCGCTTTCGAGCTAAACGATAGTGTTGTCCTAGGCTTAAAGTTATCTGGCATGCATTGTTCTAGATACGCTGGGCTACGCCCTTTTGTCGTTAATGTGGGTTCGCTTGCTCACGCTCTTCAGAAAAGGCTTAATGCCATCCTCAAAACAAGCGGACCATGCCCTGGAACTGCACTCGAGACACCGGTTTCACACGCTTCAACCTGTTCACTCCTCGATTTCCTGAACTCACCTCCTGAAAAGATTCTCGATGTGATTCTCCACTGACAGAGAATCAAGTTATTTCGTTTTTGTTTCAAGATTTGAATCATGTCTCGACATCAAGGTTGACATCGATTCTAGTGACATTACTTGTGTTTCAATCGTGAAGGCCGAACATGATGTCAGGTGGTCGATCGCACATTCCTGAGCCATGTCCGCATACTTTACCGTTTCACTACATGTGTTTTGAAAGTCTCTGTCGATGCTCACATGTGATTCCGTTTTAGAATCAAATTCAATCAAACACATTCTGGAGGGGCGCTCACACGCAGCGAGCTCGATTACGAGTTGGCTTTCTCCGCATGTCAAAATCGGATCCAGAACGCATCTGTGACTCGCTTGATTTCGTTATCATGTGAAAATTCTGTCAGAAGAGCTTTGATTGTTCCGATGGTGGCCGTTGGCAGTATTAGCCGAGCAACGAGCCCTCGCTCGCTCGCGATGAACAATGAACGAAAACAGTCGACTGACTAGCGAGCGAGCGAGTCGACGGCATTTTGCCGTCACCACCCATTCCAAGTGTTTTCAGGCCAGCTTTGCGTGACGCCGAGATTGTTGAAAGGCACCTGGCGTGCACTGCTGACTCATCTCTCTTCGATTCTCTCCCTCCCATTCTCTTCGCAAACCTCACGAGCTCCGAATTCTCAATTCCGACAGGGTCACTGATTTGGACCGACCCTGTTCATCTTCTTGTCGTAATCTCGAAACAGGAAAGTTCCATCGACTCGAGATTCGCGTCCACAGGATCGGGAAATGGTCGGATGTTCGCGCATTCGGACCGAAAACTGTACCGGTCCCGCCATAAAAAGTATATGTTGTCTGGAAATTCCTACTTCTCGCTTGCAAAAAGCCTTTCTTTGACTTTTGTTTTTCCTTTTCCCGTTTTTCGCATTATTTTTTCGTCGTTTGTCTTCCTTTCCGGGACGGGCCACTGGTTCTGAGCCGAAACTCAACCAGAAGACGCGTCCGAAAGATAAGGATCGACAGAAGAGGCCCGCTTGCGAATTCGATGTTTGCGAAGTCGGTCGAGTCCGAGCTTCGGTTTTTTTTTCTGTCAGGTCCGCTCACGGTCAACATTTCCACATTTGAAATCAGGGTTTAAGGCTTTCGGCTTCCCTCACTTTTTTCCCGGAAGAATTTCGGACCAACAACAACAACAACAACAAGATGGAAAAGAGGAAAAATCGAATTTCTCTTTTCGTACCGGGAACAATGCAAATCAGCTGTCGGGTCGTTTGTTCGTCTCGACGTCCGAGTAGTGGTTGTTTCGCGGTTCCCGACATTTCGTGCCAACAGAAAGAGAGAGAAAAAAAAACGTCAGTGGACTCTTCCACGGAAGTTTTCTGTGAGTTTGCAACTTGTGAGTTGCCGAATACATTTGTGTGTCACTGAGGCGATGCCTTCCAGACGCGAATAGTGTAGCGGTTTCTCTCCGGACACTGACTCACGGACCTTGAAGACTACACGGCATCAGCTGATCTCGAGAAAACTCTTTTCGAGAAATTCCTTCCCGAAATCCTGTTCCGTTTTTTCCTCCTGCTCAAAGAACTCACGGACGGAGTTTCTCACAGGAAAGCTCGGGATTGCGTGAGATTCGAGTGATTATAAAAAAATAAAATTAGCTCATGTGATTAGAAAGAATTCACGCTGAGAAGGCTCGGGTTAGGATGCTTGTCTTGTGCCCTTGTGATTTTCTGCTTCAGTTTGTTTTTCTGATTTTCTGAAAATGAAGAAGTTCCAAGGAAAAGAAACGCCAAGGTGATTGACGGGCCGGCGCTTTAACGTCAGACGCGGGGGTGAACAAACTCTTGACAGACGTTCTAACTAGACGATTTTTTTCCTCTCAAAGCGTCGCTCGCTTTCTGAAACGCTCGAAACAACGCCAGACATGGTCCATATCTCAGACTTCGATCCGTTTTCGTTCGATCGAAGAAAGAAACTTCGCAGGTCTAATGTATTCTGTGGATTCATTCTAACTTCAAGCATCGAATAGGTGGAAGGCGACGGACGTTAAGCTCGATCAGAAATATAAATTGAACGAAATGAATGAAAGAAAGAAAGTAAGGGGTTGACGGCTTGGGTATCTTTCCGGAGGTAACGACCACGACGCCAAGCTTAAGTGACGCAGCTTTGGAAGCGTAGAATGCGAGAGAGAAGGGAGAAATCTGACGACGATGGAATAGTTGACTATCTCTACTATTAAGGCCCGATGACTAACATGGCCACCCGCCAACTCAGCACACGGAAACACAGCCGTACGTCGTCGGTCGCTCGTCGTTCCAACAACGCGAGATTTCAGAACTGCGGAGTCTTGACAGAAATATTCTCCACCACTTTCGAGCGGATCGCTGGGGTCCCTGAGGAAACGAAACGGAAAGGTTTGCGGGAAATCTTTGGAGAAATCTCTTCTGGATCACCGTCTGTGTTGAGAACTCGAGCAGATTACTCGAAGACAATGAACACTTGATTCAGATATCGGAACGCTCGACACGTATGGAGGTGGTTGCGAAAGCAACTGATTCCGTTTGCTTCTTCCAATGATTTCACAGAAACCTAGAGAGAATTCGGACCTGACATTTCATTCAAGGTTCCAGCTCCACATCTCCTCTCAAACATGAATCAAGGCTGACTTTTACTTCGGACTCATTCTCGGCTCGGAGTTCTTCATCATCATCATCATCATCATCATCAAACGAAGCCTGGATCCGAGTCGAACTATTTTGAATTCTTCTGGAAATGTCCAAGTGTGAGTTTCGTCTCCGCTCGCGGCCGTCGGAGAAGTGCTCTAACGATTCCGTCGCGACTTCAAAACACTTACAACCAAGTCCAACCGGGTGTCCTGGGTCGAAGCCCCCCCCTTGGATGAGCAGAAGTGATTTTAAACTATTGTCAACCGACGCCAACGATGCGTGCTTCAAGTCAGATCGCTTCCTTCCTTCCTTCCTTTTTTCTTTTTCTCCTTTACGTAACGATATTCCGCGAAGCAAACCAAAGAACCAATCCACTATTCAGAAGACTTCAAGTTGTCGTTCTCGGTTCTCGCGTGGCTCGTGATTTACGATTTTCTTGTCAACGTTTCCCGTCGAGTCCAGTCAGACGGACGACGTGGCTTATTGGAATTCAGGAGGATTTGGAAAATGGAAAATCCAAAAACGAAGACTTCCAGAAGTGTAGAAACAATCCGTCGGCCATAACACCCTAGTAGGCTCCTTCAACAGCTCACGTCACTAGTGGTCGTTAGTGGAAACGTGACGGGAAACCATACAGTGAGTGAAAGACGAGAAATAGCGTGCAAGGACGAAGTTCGAATGAAATTTTACTCCAGAAAAGATGCTCGGCCGACATTCGTTGTTGTAGCTTTTAGTCCTTATGAGCGAATGGGCTGAGGGCGTGAGTTTGGAAGGACAAAAAGAATGGAGAACCTCGCCCGGTCATGGCTTCGTGATGTGGTTCAATCAAGGTTCGCGGGATAACCGTCAACGGCGCGGCGGCAACAGCGGACGAACGACTAAAGAAAGAATCAAAATGAATCAAATTCGGGACGAACGAACTAGGGCGCATTCTGAGCCGGGCGCAGAAACTATCGAACGGGGCTCAAGCTCCGGGTCTTGCATACGTTTGACCGACGCGGCTCCTCAGACAAGATCTCCATTGTCTTGCGTACGCCGATGAATTTTTCGAAAAGCGTCTTGCTCCGGCGGACGCGTCCTTTCCGGAGCCGGGGAGAAGCTCCCGTTTCGTTTATCGGACGCTTTGCAGTGAGAACACTTCTTTGGAACCTCAGAGATCGATACGATCCGAAAGTTTTGTTTCGTTTTCGATTCTGCAATTCTTCCGCGAATTGTGACTGACGGCTGGAATGCACTTCCGATTGAGCGCGTCTGGGACAAAATTTAAAAGTCTGAAAAATCGACGGTCGAAAGGAAATCTATCTTCGCCGACCTCTTCGAACCCAACTGGACAAACCAGTCGTTGGGTCTGACCGTCAATAAAGCTTCTTGTCGAACAAGTTGCCGCCGGATGAATCGTGGAATAGTCACAAGATGAACTCTATTGCGTTTTCTCGGGCTCTTCGATCCTCGAACGTGAACTAGGTCGAGGTAGGAATGGAGCTCCTTCGGAACAGGTCGTCATGGTCCTCGTTCTCTACTTCCTACCCCTTCCCGGTCAACAAGAAAACTTCTTATTTGATTGAAGTCCATGCATTCGGGATCATCAGAACATCACATTTTGAAACAATTAGGAAGGAAAAGGAAAAGAGAGAGAGACGAAATGAAAAATTCAGAAGAAAAACACCGAAGCGATCGAAAAAGGAAGTGCTTGTTGAGCTGTCTCATCTTCTATTTTCCGAACTCAGCGAATCGCAGTTCCGCGAACTCTGAATTTGATCCAAACTGACTAATACAAAGTACGTGCTCTGTCGCCCAGGACCTTTTCGAGTTCTCGGAACTCGCGAACGGCATTTTCGATCCAGAGTTCGCCAGAACCGTGGATCGATATGCTACCGGCACTTGAGGCTCTCGAGCGAATAATTTGACTTGAAAGCCTCTGCTCTGGTTCATGGGGCGGCTGGTTATGGTTGTCGAAATGCTGCCAGTTATTTCAACAACTCCTAGACGAACTAATTTCAACACGCGACTCGCGAACGCAAACTCAGACTGCGGATCTCGCGCCCACCAAAACAACGCAGTCTCTTCACCTTGGAACAGCTCACAGCGAGGAAGACAATTGAGTTTCTGACGGAAACTTGAGCGTCAACGTTAAGATCGTGAATGACTAAGCTATGTTCGTCAGTTAGAAGCTGCTTGGTCGCCGGCAACCTGACTGACTGTCGGACGGACTGGGTGGCTGGATGGATAGCGAGCGAGCGAGCGAGGCAGGAAAGCTAGCTAGCTAGCTAGCCGGCCTGCTTACCAAGAAGTAAGGTAGGTAGACAAAATTCCCTTGGGCCATAAACAATGCTGCCAGCTTGGACTTGTGGCTGCTTAACACGTGTCTTCGAAGAAAGCCAAGAAGTTTCTTTGTACACCGCTGTCAAACGGAGCTAATTTTAAAAGTTCCGAAGACAGAATTACTCTATGTACTTAAGAAGCTGCTGGAAGAACGATCGAGAGAAGAAAAATTAGATCGCTTCTTCAATGGTCAGCTTTAGGCCTGAGTTCGAAGTTTCGCCTGCAGGGTGGTTCTCGCCGGTACCTACACGATCTCTTGTGGATCTCTACCCGTTCTACGGTTTTTGGAGTGCGTGCAGCGCTCTATGATGACGAAAAGATGAGATCGCATAAGCGATTGACGCGGGGTTGTGTGATTATCGAGGAACATCTTATTTAATGTGGCCGAGAAAACAAAGGCGACGGACAGAGGAGCCCCCAACTCTTACTTGACTCTTTCCGCTAACTCTCTACCAGAGATTTTCGTTGACATCTTGCCACCGACGAAAGGAAATTCCAGTTGGAAACGATGAAATGATAAATCTCAGCTTTCGCGGCTCTGTTTCTCGTCGAGGAAACATGGAATTCTAGAACTCCTCTCTTCAGCCGGAGCCTCGACTTTTGTCGAACAAGTTCCACACACAGGTCGTGGCGGCCTCAATGTGGCACCCGACGACGTTTCGTTTCCCACACGAAAACTATTCAACTAAGCGACGAGGAGAGTGGTTTGGGTTCATTTAGGGACGGAGAAAGTTGTCAAAAAATCCTCAGTGGCAAGCAATCAATGCTCGTTTGTCGTTGAAGCCGTGAGAACCGTCGATTCTCGTTTCCCCTCTCTGGCAAACGAACTTCGTCACCGAATCTGACTCGGCAGACTTCCTTGCTCGTCGGTGCCGTAGCGGCAGGCTTGAAGATTCTCCGTAATAACGGATTTTCAACGTAAAAAACGTCCAAAAAAGGAAACGAAGACGCTTTCCAAGAAGTTCCCTCGTTTTCCCAATGCGAAAAAAGCAGTAGTCGCTTCCTTTTCGGGTCAAAGCGAAAACTCCCTTACGATGGGAATCTTATAGTGAGTTTCTTGAGCCGGGGAAAGCTTTAAAATCCTCAACGCTGGTGACCACGCTTTCTCTATACGGTTCTTAGAACCAATTTCAAAGGTATCAGTGTGATCCTTAAGGAATTCGAGCTTTCCGTGACCGAAAGTCGTCGATGTGTCTTCCATGACTTGACTGCCAAACTTTCCGTCTCATTTCGCCGACGAAAACATCGCGCATCTCGTATCTTACTCACTGGCTCGATTTCCGAACCGCGGTTTCGGGTTGATTTTAGTTAGAGGTGTCAGATTCCACTCCAGGTTGAAGGCCGGATTTCCGACATAGATTCGAGATTCGCTTCGGCAACGCTCGTTTCCGATTTGTGGAATCAATGCGAAGTTCTGGGATGGGAAACAATCGCAAAAGTCTTGAATTACACCTTTCTCCCGACCAACATGAACTGCCCGATGTGTTGTCGGCCAAGATGTGGTGATTACATCGAAACTTCCAAGACGATAACAACTTCTATGATTTCCCTGAAGTTATCGAGTGAATTGCTGCACATCGAGTCATACGAGGCTGCGTGTCTTGCACATCTTATCATCTCTCCTCAACGAATGTATCGGAACCAATGTCGACATCGAATTTTCTTTCTTCCAAGACACGAAATACTAAACTGAGAACGTTCGTTCAATTCTGCATGATATGATCTAAACCAGAATGTAACCGAAGAGAGAAGTTCAGATTGAATACTATTCTCGACAAGCTCGTGATGATTTTTTCGTTGAAAAAGCTGTCCGAGGATATTTGTGGTCGACCGAGAATTTCGCACGAACCAGAACTATCCTCGTTTTTTCTCATCTATTCCAACTCGAGACCAAACTCTGGTCTTGTGACCGGTGAGCGTAACCGGCGCGCTTGTGGCGCGAACTAGTACAAGTAACTGGACTCACGTTTGCGATGAGGACTCCGCCTTCTTTAACGGTGATTCCGATTCCCGGTTCGAAGCGCAGCGTAACTCCTGGATGCACAATAACGATTCCACCCGCTCCGACCAGAATATCGTCTTGGATTCGATATTCGGTCTCGGATTTGTAGTATTCCACCGTTTGATTTCTGATATCCACAGCCACAGAGAGCTTGGGAACAATAGCACAGATAACGAGCAAGAGTACGGAAAGTCTCTCGCACAACTTGAACAAGGGTTTCGAGCCCCTTGAGAACGTCGTATCCATTGTGAACCACTAACAACACATTGAGCACTGAGTTCGATCTCAGCCCAATCAGTGTGTTCGCGTGTGAACAAACTTTTGATCGTCAAAACATACACTACGCCATTCCACTACGGAGAACGTTGACGTCTTCGGCAGATTTGTGCTTCACCTGCTGTCTGTCTGTCGTAGACGAAATCCCTCTCACGGCAGAACATTGAGAGAGACTTTCAAGGCAAGGGAAACACCGCGACGATGACGACGACGGCGACTACCATCACCACCGCCACCATCACCACCACGACTACGACGGCGACGGCCACTATTAGCGCTGCTCGGCTCCGCTGCTGCCGCTGCCGCTGCTGCTGCTGCCATCCACACGAGCAGGGCAGCTTGCTCCATGCACCACCACCACCACTACCAGCCGAAAACACAACGTTGCTATGGGAACTCCGCGCAATCTACTTCATCTTTTGCCAAGGAATTCCTGGGGAAATTCAAAAAGTTCAATCGAATCACAAGAAACGAGTTCGCTCGGTTTCAGGAGAAGAATCTTTTCACACCTTCTGCGCGTAATGCGAATGCTGCTGTGAGGTCGACGAGAGAATTTCCTCAAAGTCTCGAATGCGAGGTTGAACAAGCAGATACAAGAAATATCTCCAAAATGAGATAGGCGCGAAGAGTTCCAGAACGGATTCTGAAAGTTCCTGAAAATTTCCAAGAGCTCAAGTGAAAATTTCAAGCAGTACCCTCAATGGTCGCGTTTTATCAGGCCCTCGCTTTGCTCTAGGAAGAAGAATGAGATTGGTAAGAAATTTGAAAGGTCAACCACCTCAGAATCAGAAACGTTTACAAAAGACGAGAAAGGAAACGCCGAAGATTCACGCTCATGAAAAGATAGAAAAAAGAAATACAACAGAACATTATACTCGTGAAGTCAAAGGTGATAAATAGAGCATTGTTTGTGCTGTCCGAAAAGGTGGAATCAGGAAGACTCCGCGGAGAGAAAAATTCGTTTTTTGTTCTTCCCACAATTTACCCAGTTTCGAAAGCTCAAGTCGACAGATCGGTGTCCGATAGTCTTTCTCGCTTGTGTGGATGCCGATTATCATTGGCGCGACCGATTTCATACCGTTCCGATCCTTTCTTAGACTTCCATACATCTTCTCGGCGATGAAGCTTGGGAAGATTCTGATCGGCTCACCGCAGAATCGAAGAATCTTCCCTTCAGCTTCAGCTTCAACCCAAGGAAAATGGAAACTTTCAACTTGTTCGAGATACGGATCGCTTTCGCGAAATTAAATTTGTCCGCACACGATTTCAGAGAGACAGAAACTCTTGACAGAAGGCGATAACAGAAGTGTAGAGGTCGGAATCAATCCTGAAGCGAAGAATCTGAAGTTCTCGAAGTCAAGACGATGGTTCTATCGGGATAGAAAGTTATATTTTCATTCCAACAGGATGATCTCCATCCCGATATGACCAACATCATACATGGGCACATACATAACCTAACCATAACCATAACCATACATGTTCATGT
This sequence comes from Neoseiulus cucumeris, assembly GCA_021527715.1. Lineage (NCBI taxonomy): Eukaryota > Metazoa > Arthropoda > Arachnida > Mesostigmata > Phytoseiidae > Neoseiulus > Neoseiulus cucumeris. Next base: position 966,805 of record JAJSRV010000058.1, on the reverse strand, counting down.
GCGACCAACATTTTGTTATACACATGTGAAGTCGTCAAAATCGATTCGACAGTTCTCTAGAGATGAGAAAGTCATCTTTCACTTTTGTGAAATGATTTTCAATTTACACCTACGACGATATTCTCGCGACGAAAATCTCCATTTTCATTCTAGTAGGATGATCTCCATCTTCGACCAGCATTTTGTTATGCGGTCGTATCTCTGGACCTGCTGGACATCGTTCCGTTCGATGACGAGCAAAAGTTCGCTTTCTGGGTGGAAGACGCGGACGAAGTCTTGAATGACTGTCTGCCTGAAAAATTTTAAGAAGTCCGCACTTTACTAATTCTTTCTCGGCGAGTTGAAAATCAATTTCCAATGAATGAGAGAATCTCGCGTCGCGTCTCGGTGCTCACTTTGAGTACGTGACAGAGATGTTTCCAACTTCTTGGATGTGGGGTTCTTCGTTTTTGATTGAAAAACTCGTGATCCGGTTTTTCCGTAGGTAAAGGTACTGCCCATAGTAAATAGTTGACCGGCCTTCACTTTCTCGACTCTGCAAATGATTAGATCGACATTCAGAATTACCCCAAAGTTGACTGAGCCAGATGAGTGATCTCAGATTCATGTAGTTCCTTCGTTGCCTCCGCGATCGCTAATACCTCTCGTTGGCTGGACTTGATTCGGTAATTGAGTAACTTACCAACTCTTGGAGGAGCTTCCGGTCCGTGATAGTTTTCTTCTCTTTCGTGAACACAAGCATTTGGCGACTGTGATCGTCTGTTTTCCCCAACACCGCTAAGCAATCATCGAAAACATCGTAAACCTGAAAAAGACAATCAAATGGATGGAAGTGCATAAGTAGATGAAGTTTTGACCCGAGCTCAATCTGTGCGAGGATGACGTTATTCTCCTCGCTGACAGCGCGAGAGTTTCCGAGGGCATTGTTCTGGGATTCCTACAAACCTTGAAGATATCTTTGGGAATTTTCATCTTGAGTTCCACGAGAGGGATCTTTCTCGATGGCTCAATGCGGAAAATCCTTCCACAGCGAGATATGACGAGATTCCTGGAAAGAGATCACACCGTTGATCTCTCAACATTCTGAACCTTACGGAACGAACGAAGATGATTTCTGCGGAAACGCGACAATTCCAAAGAGATTGAATACGTCGTTCATGATGATGTTTCTGACACTTTCAGCTCATGTGCAGGTGATATTCATTCGCAAGACGAGAGTGAGGCGAGTGGAAACCAGATTATGACAGTAAACGCGACCGTCGCGCTGCTTCAGACGAAATCTATCGAAATCGAAGCATTCTTTGTCCAATCGCGAGTTCTACTGGCATGGCTGTGGGGAGTCCGAGAACAGCTCCCAAGTTTCAGGGGCGAACACGCATCACAAGAACGACGGTTTTGACACGCAAACCAAGAGTTTCGGGAACAGTGGATAGCATTGAACTCAATTCGATTGACACTCAAGTCAATCGATGCGCACACTCCGAGATGTCGTTTTTTTTCACCTCGTGCTGTCCCTTGAAGATATCATGCCCAAACGCATTCAGAACGAAGTATTATCTAGCTCATGAGACGCACTCCCAGATTTAAGATCAGAATCCACAGCTTGACCTGGAAGAGATCCCCATGTTCCTGTTTTCCCATTTACCTGATGATGAGGTCGACTTTGAAGTCTTCTATTACTTCAGATCGACCTCTGTGATGAACGGCGAGTTTGTCCACTTCGTCACCTTCGCTGGCGACCGTGAGAAATCTGTGAGAGAGGCTCTGTGTTCTTAGAAGATCTCGTTTTCGAATATTATCATCTCAAAACTCTGCTCGAGAATTGGATAATGCTCATGACAGGGATGACCCGGCGCTTGATTTCTCTTCCGCCACTCTAATTGTAATATACTCACCTTTGCATCCGATAGCATAAGGGTATAACGTGAGCGACACTGTCACTTCCGATGAGATTTTCGACTTCAGGCCAGGAAATCTGCACAAGACAACGTTTGCCGATCTGCGGGACCAAGACAATAAGTTCGGTAACTGTTGACGATTTTCCAGAAGAATTTGGAGCTCACTTTCGGAAAACTCGAGCCAGTCCTCAAAGATGAGCTCGAAGAAGAAATGATAGTGAGATTTTCCCGCATGTTCGAACATTAAGTCTCACCTGGAACAGTTTGTTGTTGATGAAAGCGTAGAGCTCAGAGGGAATATCCTTGTCCGGAGAGTTCACCTCATAGGAGCCGCTCTTGAAACCGAAAGTCGTTCTCCGTTGTTTCTTATTCCCGATTTCTCCCCCTTGTAGAACTAGTCTTGGCATTCTTTTTCCACAGAACTGAACTTCAACACGTCATCCGCTTCCGATTCGTCTAAACTCTCAAACGGGTGGTGTGAAGTTTTGACTCTCTAAAGGGCAGCAAACGCTGCAAGACCATTCCGACATTCTTGACAGTTTTTTTTGTTTGTTGCCAGTTTTTACGTTCGGAGAGGGGGAACAGAACTCTTTAAATGAAACTCGTCTTAACTTGTCTACACGCAGTCCAAGTTTGTGGAAAAAGTGGCTTTGCGGTGAAGCGACGTTTCAGTGCGAGGGATTTTTGGAATCGTTCAACTTTCCATCATATCCCCAGATTAGAAGAGGTTTAATTGTTGTGGATTAAATCTCTCGTCATCCCCACAGCTCCACCGATATCGAACAGTGACCATTGGAAACAGGGAGTTCCGGGGACGAAACAAAAGGAGGAACGCTCGACGTCTGGGCGAGCAACCGATTAAGATGTCCCATAAATAGCTTGACATCAATGTTGACTCACACTCCAACAAGAACTTTCGACACTCCTTCCACGGTTTGACCTGCAGCGAAGTGGTTCTCAACCTTCTTCTGCTGTGGCCTCCGGATGTCGAACCCATTTTCACATTCTCGTAACCTCTCGCAGTAGGTCCCGACTTGAGTCAGTCGGCCTAACTTGGCGATACAGGGATACTTTGAGTCCACTGACATTTGAGGTGAACCGGCTGCATCCAGGAGTAGAGAAGACGGCTGACTCCTCTGGGGTGCAGGAGTTCCCGGTTGACAATCATTGCTGTAGCGCTTCTCTTTCATGCACGCGATTTTTAGGTCGATGCGGCGACATTCCATCTCGAGAATCCATTCTCTTCGTAAATCTTCCCCTCATGTCCTCCGAAACAAATGCCTCCAATGGAATTTTTGCAGCTTTTTGAGTCGATCTACTGACATCGCTTAAATCTCGAGAGCATCCACATCATCCAAGAGATTTCATCGCCCCGGATCTGTTAGAGCCGACAAGCGCCCTCTTCCAGTGGCACAAACACGGGTTACGTCTTGCGCACGAGTGGAAATCTGCTCCTATTGAATCTCGATTTATTCTTCATTGACATTGATTGTGCACGGAGATCGAGTAAACAAGTTCGGCAGATATGTTAGCGGAGAGAAAGAGAGAATCTCGATATGGTTCCGAGACGTAGATTGTAGAACAGTGGCGCTTTAAAGCAAAATGTCCTTTGGGACGTAATCCCCCATAATTCCTTTTGGAATGTTGCTCTTGGAATGGAACGGCCGTGGAAGGGCAGAAAAAAAAGGACTGTTTTCTTGTTGCATGCCTTTCCACGAGGAGAGACTGAATCATGATTGTAAGATCTCAGAGAAGTCTCCCCTCTGAACAATATCCGAAAACGTTAACTGTTCTTCTGATTGACATTTCGAGGTACATTCAATGAAGACATAGTCAGCACAGTCCTCTACGCCGCGTAAATTACGCGGATGATGCGGTGCTTCTCTCCCGCGGCCGCTGGCTCCTACAGCGATCGATGTCAACTGTCGAGTTGTTTCCCGACGAGAACGACTTCGCAATCAGCGTAGCGAATACGAAAGCACTCACATCCGGCAGAGGAGGTCTGCCTACGACAGGAGATCAGTTCTGAAGGGAACTGCGGTGAGCATTCCTCATATCTCGGCATCATTTCCTCCTCGGCATCACGATCGACCAGCGACTCTGCTGGAGCCACCATCTTCCAGACGTTGTTCAGAAATGCTTTGCGGCGGTCGCGGCCCTTCGATGACTCGGGTCAGCTCCCGTGAGGGTCGCATCCTTGTGTACAAAGTGCTATTCCTTTCTCTTCTTAGTTACGCTATATCTGTATGGGATGGAGGCTTCGGCTACGTCTAGCTTCGGGCCCAAATAATCCAAAACGATGGCCTCCGAGCCCTTAGCGGTGGAAAAAGATTCTCTTCAGTCGCCGACCTTTATGTCTCTCTCTCCGCCTCCTCCGTTTCGAACAAATTCACAGGCTCCAGGTGTCTCTGATTGCATTCAAGACGGTCAAATTCCGGCTGACATCCGCTTGCCACTCTCTGCCGTGGTTACGCATCATTCGTCCAGAAGCCCAGCGGTATTCAGTGTCCCTGCCGCCGCAAGATGCTGCACGCGCCACTCACTCCTGTACTTTATGCCGTCAGCGTGGGGCCGCTCCCCAAACACGTTCGAAGCCTGACTTCCCCATTCTGCAAAGCCGTCAGGGAGCTCCTGCTGGCTGAACTCGAAAGAGTAGTTTTAGAGTACTGAACTCGTAGTTTCTGTCTGATCATACTACAGAGGTACTTAACCATTTATTTATGTACTTTTATTATTTTTTTCTCGAGGACTTTAGCGGTCGAACAACTTGCAGTCTCTGGATAAACCATTTTGTGAAATCTGAAAATCTAACTCGGAGGGGAGTCGCCACCATGGAGACCTGGAGCGAAGAATCGCAAAGGCCAGACGCGCCAGAGGCTAGACGAAGTGGGACATACACTATTTAAATGGTAATAAATGCTTTTATTTGTAAAAACCGGAGACGTGAGGAGGACTTCCTGGATCAGGTGAGAGGAGGGTGATGAAACCAATCTAAACAGATATTGCTCTTTCAGTCCGAGATCCTATCTCAGTAATTTTCAGAGAAAATGCGAGCTTCAATCCGAGGGAAAACGCTGATGTTGTTTTTCCAAGTTTTTATTATATTAAATATATATTTATATATTCATATCATATGATAAAGTTACAATGTTCCACCAGCAGAGAATTCCATTCACAGCTAACACGATATATCTCTGATCGATTCAAAATCTAAGTATTTATAGATTTATATATAAATATATGTATAGATTCATTTAAATATGAATTGACATCATTTCCGTGAATATTCAGAATTTCTCCGGATGGGATGCAGGTGATTTCTTATCAATGGGATCACCACCATCGGAAACCCTCATTTCAAAATTTTGAGTAATTGAGTTGCTTCCCGGGCGATCGAAATTCTATGCGCTTTCAGTTGTTGCTCGTGCTCGCCTCGTCATGTATGTATATCGTTAAAACATTGCATATAAGATCTGTTGCAGTTCTATGGTGACGTTTTTTCCGGGTTCGCTTACGATTGTAGCTTCGATCACGAGCACCCGGACTCGCCTGACCGAGATTTTCTCCGAAAACTCGGTGGACAGGACGACGGTGATTGAAAAATGATAAAACTCATTCCAAAAATGTATCTCTCGCACAAAATGAATGGGAATGGATGGCGAAAAAAAAAACGTTCAAGCTGTGATATAGAAACAAAAAACAGAAAACAAGCATTCTCAAACGAATGTCCTAAAGACGATTGGCATTCAACATTGGTTTTTGTGTGTTTATATTCCCAGGAAGAACGCCATTCCAGTGGACGCTCCTCAAAAATGTCATCTCTAGCCGTTGAAGTCGAGCTCCGAGACGGTTCTGCCCGCAGAACGAAAACGGACTAGAATCTGCGATCAACTGGCAGCCGCCAGTCTCTGATGGGCCTCGAACCTCGAACTTTTTCTCCATGATACTCATGACAATGAACGGTGATCGCGACTGCGAAGCGGTACGAGGTTTTGGTGAAGCAGGCTAGAAGTTCCTCGAGAGTCCGTCGAATGTCAACTCAGCGAAACCTTCGAACACGGAGCAATGAGCGAAACCGAATCAGAAAGTCTCGTACTTAGGGAATAAGGCAATGCTTGGGAACAAAGTGTCGCACAACCCTCGAGGCTATAGTGGTCTCCGCTGATTTGTCGGCGCTGGACTAACGAGTCGGTTTTCATTCGTGTTACTATCTGCTTACTATGGGTAATCTAAGGATGTCTATGGAATCGGCTTTCCACATCGCACACCCGACTTCGCGTCAGATGACGGTGTTCTAGCAAGGCTTTTATACAGCGATAGCGTAAAGTGGTGCAATCTGAATGGGCAAGGCTGTTCTGCTTCTGATTTCGACTTGAGAATGCCGTTTTTTTCACGAAAACAGCTGGGGTTTTGGGAGTTTTTTTTGGAATCCCTCAAGAGGGACGTTTGAGTTTGGCTGAGAATCGGCTCGATTTCAGATCACCTTTTGCGGCCATTTGTGCTCATTAGAAGAATCTCTTACGGAGATTTTTTTTCTAGATTTATCCTTGCAGAGAGTTGAACCTCCAGAATCTTCCGAGGGATCATATCGTATTCATCCCAGAAGGAGACGGTCATAAAAGATGTCCTCGATTCGATTCCAGNATCATGCCCAAACGCATTCAGAACGAAGTATTATCTAGCTCATGAGACGCACTCCCAGATTTAAGATCAGAATCCACAGCTTGACCTGGAAGAGATCCCCATGTTCCTGTTTTCCCATTTACCTGATGATGAGGTCGACTTTGAAGTCTTCTATTACTTCAGATCGACCTCTGTGATGAACGGCGAGTTTGTCCACTTCGTCACCTTCGCTGGCGACCGTGAGAAATCTGTGAGAGAGGCTCTGTGTTCTTAGAAGATCTCGTTTTCGAATATTATCATCTCAAAACTCTGCTCGAGAATTGGATAATGCTCATGACAGGGATGACCCGGCGCTTGATTTCTCTTCCGCCACTCTAATTGTAATATACTCACCTTTGCATCCGATAGCATAAGGGTATAACGTGAGCGACACTGTCACTTCCGATGAGATTTTCGACTTCAGGCCAGGAAATCTGCACAAGACAACGTTTGCCGATCTGCGGGACCAAGACAATAAGTTCGGTAACTGTTGACGATTTTCCAGAAGAATTTGGAGCTCACTTTCGGAAAACTCGAGCCAGTCCTCAAAGATGAGCTCGAAGAAGAAATGATAGTGAGATTTTCCCGCATGTTCGAACATTAAGTCTCACCTGGAACAGTTTGTTGTTGATGAAAGCGTAGAGCTCAGAGGGAATATCCTTGTCCGGAGAGTTCACCTCATAGGAGCCGCTCTTGAAACCGAAAGTCGTTCTCCGTTGTTTCTTATTCCCGATTTCTCCCCCTTGTAGAACTAGTCTTGGCATTCTTTTTCCACAGAACTGAACTTCAACACGTCATCCGCTTCCGATTCGTCTAAACTCTCAAACGGGTGGTGTGAAGTTTTGACTCTCTAAAGGGCAGCAAACGCTGCAAGACCATTCCGACATTCTTGACAGTTTTTTTTGTTTGTTGCCAGTTTTTACGTTCGGAGAGGGGGAACAGAACTCTTTAAATGAAACTCGTCTTAACTTGTCTACACGCAGTCCAAGTTTGTGGAAAAAGTGGCTTTGCGGTGAAGCGACGTTTCAGTGCGAGGGATTTTTGGAATCGTTCAACTTTCCATCATATCCCCAGATTAGAAGAGGTTTAATTGTTGTGGATTAAATCTCTCGTCATCCCCACAGCTCCACCGATATCGAACAGTGACCATTGGAAACAGGGAGTTCCGGGGACGAAACAAAAGGAGGAACGCTCGACGTCTGGGCGAGCAACCGATTAAGATGTCCCATAAATAGCTTGACATCAATGTTGACTCACACTCCAACAAGAACTTTCGACACTCCTTCCACGGTTTGACCTGCAGCGAAGTGGTTCTCAACCTTCTTCTGCTGTGGCCTCCGGATGTCGAACCCATTTTCACATTCTCGTAACCTCTCGCAGTAGGTCCCGACTTGAGTCAGTCGGCCTAACTTGGCGATACAGGGATACTTTGAGTCCACTGACATTTGAGGTGAACCGGCTGCATCCAGGAGTAGAGAAGACGGCTGACTCCTCTGGGGTGCAGGAGTTCCCGGTTGACAATCATTGCTGTAGCGCTTCTCTTTCATGCACGCGATTTTTAGGTCGATGCGGCGACATTCCATCTCGAGAATCCATTCTCTTCGTAAATCTTCCCCTCATGTCCTCCGAAACAAATGCCTCCAATGGAATTTTTGCAGCTTTTTGAGTCGATCTACTGACATCGCTTAAATCTCGAGAGCATCCACATCATCCAAGAGATTTCATCGCCCCGGATCTGTTAGAGCCGACAAGCGCCCTCTTCCAGTGGCACAAACACGGGTTACGTCTTGCGCACGAGTGGAAATCTGCTCCTATTGAATCTCGATTTATTCTTCATTGACATTGATTGTGCACGGAGATCGAGTAAACAAGTTCGGCAGATATGTTAGCGGAGAGAAAGAGAGAATCTCGATATGGTTCCGAGACGTAGATTGTAGAACAGTGGCGCTTTAAAGCAAAATGTCCTTTGGGACGTAATCCCCCATAATTCCTTTTGGAATGTTGCTCTTGGAATGGAACGGCCGTGGAAGGGCAGAAAAAGAAGGACTGTTTTCTTGTTGCATGCCTTTCCACGAGGAGAGACTGAATCATGATTGTAAGATCTCAGAGAAGTCTCCCCTCTGAACAATATCCGAAAACGTTAACTGTTCTTCTGATTGACATTTCGAGGTACATTCAATGAAGACATAGTCAGCACAGTCCTCTACGCCGCGTAAATTACGCGGATGATGCGGTGCTTCTCTCCCGCGGCCGCTGGCTCCTACAGCGATCGATGTCAACTGTCGAGTTGTTTCCCGACGAGAACGACTTCGCAATCAGCGTAGCGAATACGAAAGCACTCACATCCGGCAGAGGAGGTCTGCCTACGACAGGAGATCAGTTCTGAAGGGAACTGCGGTGAGCATTCCTCATATCTCGGCATCATTTCCTCCTCGGCATCACGATCGACCAGCGACTCTGCTGGAGCCACCATCTTCCAGACGTTGTTCAGAAATGCTTTGCGGCGGTCGCGGCCCTTCGATGACTCGGGTCAGCTCCCGTGAGGGTCGCATCCTTGTGTACAAAGTGCTATTCCTTTCTCTTCTTAGTTACGCTATATCTGTATGGGATGGAGGCTTCGGCTACGTCTAGCTTCGGGCCCAAATAATCCAAAACGATGGCCTCCGAGCCCTTAGCGGTGGAAAAAGATTCTCTTCAGTCGCCGACCTTTATGTCTCTCTCTCCGCCTCCTCCGTTTCGAACAAATTCACAGGCTCCAGGTGTCTCTGATTGCATTCAAGACGGTCAAATTCCGGCTGACATCCGCTTGCCACTCTCTGCCGTGGTTACGCATCATTCGTCCAGAAGCCCAGCGGTATTCAGTGTCCCTGCCGCCGCAAGATGCTGCACGCGCCACTCACTCCTGTACTTTATGCCGTCAGCGTGGGGCCGCTCCCCAAACACGTTCGAAGCCTGACTTCCCCATTCTGCAAAGCCGTCAGGGAGCTCCTGCTGGCTGAACTCGAAAGAGTAGTTTTAGAGTACTGAACTCGTAGTTTCTGTCTGATCATACTACAGAGGTACTTAACCATTTATTTATGTACTTTTATTATTTTTTTCTCGAGGACTTTAGCGGTCGAACAACTTGCAGTCTCTGGATAAACCATTTTGTGAAATCTGAAAATCTAACTCGGAGGGGAGTCGCCACCATGGAGACCTGGAGCGAAGAATCGCAAAGGCCAGACGCGCCAGAGGCTAGACGAAGTGGGACATACACTATTTAAATGGTAATAAATGCTTTTATTTGTAAAACCGGAGACGTGAGGAGGACTTCCTGGATCAGGTGAGAGGAGGGTGATGAAACCAATCTAAACAGATATTGCTCTTTCAGTCCGAGATCCTATCTCAGTAATTTTCAGAGAAAATGCGAGCTTCAATCCGAGGGAAAACGCTGATGTTGTTTTTCCAAGTTTTTATTATATTAAATATATATTTATATATTCATATCATATGATAAAGTTACAATGTTCCACCAGCAGAGAATTCCATTCACAGCTAACACGATATATCTCTGATCGATTCAAAATCTAAGTATTTATAGATTTATATATAAATATATGTATAGATTCATTTAAATATGAATTGACATCATTTCCGTGAATATTCAGAATTTCTCCGGATGGGATGCAGGTGATTTCTTATCAATGGGATCACCACCATCGGAAACCCTCATTTCAAAATTTTGAGTAATTGAGTTGCTTCCCGGGCGATCGAAATTCTATGCGCTTTCAGTTGTTGCTCGTGCTCGCCTCGTCATGTATGTATATCGTTAAAACATTGCATATAAGATCTGTTGCTGTTCTATGGTGACGTTTTTTCCGGGTTCGCTTACGATTGTAGCTTCGATCACGAGCACCCGGACTCGCCTGACCGAGATTTTCTCCGAAAACTCGGTGGACAGGACGACGGTGATTGAAAAATGATAAAACTCATTCCAAAAATGTATCTCTCGCACAAAATGAATGGGAATGGATGGCGAAAAAAAAAACGTTCAAGCTGTGATATAGAAACAAAAAACAGAAAACAAGCATTCTCAAACGAATGTCCTAAAGACGATTGGCATTCAACATTGGTTTTTGTGTGTTTATATTCCCAGGAAGAACGCCATTCCAGTGGACGCTCCTCAAAAATGTCATCTCTAGCCGTTGAAGTCGAGCTCCGAGACGGTTCTGCCCGCAGAACGAAAACGGACTAGAATCTGCGATCAACTGGCAGCCGCCAGTCTCTGATGGGCCTCGAACCTCGAACTTTTTCTCCATGATACTCATGACAATGAACGGTGATCGCGACTGCGAAGCGGTACGAGGTTTTGGTGAAGCAGGCTAGAAGTTCCTCGAGAGTCCGTCGAATGTCAACTCAGCGAAACCTTCGAACACGGAGCAATGAGCGAAACCGAATCAGAAAGTCTCGTACTTAGGGAATAAGGCAATGCTTGGGAACAAAGTGTCGCACAACCCTCGAGGCTATAGTGGTCTCCGCTGATTTGTCGGCGCTGGACTAACGAGTCGGTTTTCATTCGTGTTACTATCTGCTTACTATGGGTAATCTAAGGATGTCTATGGAATCGGCTTTCCACATCGCACACCCGACTTCGCGTCAGATGACGGTGTTCTAGCAAGGCTTTTATACAGCGATAGCGTAAAGTGGTGCAATCTGAATGGGCAAGGCTGTTCTGCTTCTGATTTCGACTTGAGAATGCCGTTTTTTTCACGAAAACAGCTGGGGTTTTGGGAGTTTTTTTTGGAATCCCTCAAGAGGGACGTTTGAGTTTGGCTGAGAATCGGCTCGATTTCAGATCACCTTTTGCGGCCATTTGTGCTCATTAGAAGAATCTCTTACGGAGATTTTTTTTCTAGATTTATCCTTGCAGAGAGTTGAACCTCCAGAATCTTCCGAGGGATCATATCGTATTCATCCCAGAAGGAGACGGTCATAAAAGATGTCCTCGATTCGATTCCAGGACGCATTGTGTGAGCGCGACAATCCTCAATCAGAATGCTTCTCCCATGTCAGATTTAGACGATTTCAGGATCGTATAATGCCTTGAATGTGTTCGTTTCTGCACGCACTAGGTCTCCCCAATCGCCAACTCAGCACAAAGTTTGGTCCGATTCAAGAGTTTCTCTTCAAACTTCGCAACAATGCCAATTTTGAAGAAGACTCTTGAGCTTTCTTGAGATCTCATGTGCTCTGCAAGAGGAGTTCGACGGATTCTACAGTGTGACGAGCTTGCGTGGGGTTGTGTCCGGTGTGGAAACATCGCCGTTAGAGTTGCGTTGCTGCTGTTGACGAGAAGAGAGAAACCCCTCGATTAGATCTGAAGTCCTTTGATCTCGAGTAGCGATGACATATCTCATGATATTCGATTTTGAGAGTAAAAAATCAAGAGTCAAACATTAGACTGAAACTCATCGTCACCTGGAAATTCACCTGTATGGTACAAGTTGGTGAGAAAGCGATTGGGGTCACGCCCGGGGTGAGCCCAGTTCCTTCGACAAGACCTTCGAAACTATACAGCACTGTGGATCGAAGATTTTCAGAAGTTAGAAACTGGGAGGGGATCTGTCTTCGGACGATGAATCGTCTTTGAATGAACTATCTCCCGAGTCGAAGAATCGACGGAGGAATTCCTCACCTGCTGATGGTGTCTGTATGGAGACTCCGGTCTGCTCGAACATACTCATGGGCAGCGTCGATGGTCGGGGTCTTTTCTCTGCAAGCGGAAATCAGAAACACATTGAAGACTCATCCTCTTCCTTTGATTTTGACTCGAAATGTTCAAAAGAGAGATTTGGAGACGAACGAAAATCGAAGATTCAGAAACCCATACCAGTTTGCTGGGGCATAGCAGCGATGGTCGTTGGCACAATTTCTGCCAGACGCGAATCGAGTGAGTCCCGGCGTACGATTACGTTCACTTGACTCGGACTCGAAACGATCGTCTGACTGACGGAGATGTTTGGTAGCCCGGAGATGGCGGTTTGGCCCATTGAAACCGACGACTGAGAGGTGACCGGCACAGAGGAAGGTCTCGACCTGTCGTTCCGCACGCAGCCGTGTTGATCAAGCGCTAGCTCGAGTCGTTTCTTCTGCTTCACGAGGTCCTCGTATTCACTGCGAAGGTTCTTCTGACGATCTTCGAGAGCATCGACTTCGGTTTGCAACAAATTCGTTTGATCAACGCGCCGTTGTCTGAAATGTCACCAAACAGAAGGAATCGTTATCCCGCGATCTCCGGTTTCGAGAGGGAATTGCATTCATTGAATGAATTAGATCGTGTTCCTCACCTGCAACGAGCAGCTGCTAGCTTGTTGCGTTCGCGACGTTGTCGTTTGCGTTCCTCCTCTTCGGTCGCAAGACCTTCGTCTTTTATTCGGCGCTTGGTAGTGGTGGTGGTGGTTTCTCGTTGAGGTGGGGAAGTCGTTTGATTTCGCCTACGCGGACTCGGGCTCGCCGTGATCTGCGGTCTGATATCCGAAGCCGTCGTGTAAGCCATCGACGTCGGGTACATGTTCATGTCGACGTTCTGTTGGTACGGCGTTGGTACATAACCGACATCCTCTTCGGTGATTTCTCGCTTGATCTGATCGCAAAATACTTCGGTTAGCGTCGTTCTTCGATGAAGAGAACATTGATGTCGCCAAATGCGGGAGAGCGGTCCTGGCCATTCTCTTACCTCGACGTCGTCCTGTAGTCTCTGATTGTTGTTGAACGGCTGAGCGACGATGACCGAGGGCGGAGCGAAGCCCGCGGCAAGGTTGTGCTCCAAGGGTGGTGGAACTTCGGCGGGATAGCCAAAGGCATCCCCAATGTTTCGGAGGGTCGTTGGGGTGAGGGTAGAAGTGGTGCAGGTGGAGTTCGCGAAGTTGCCCGGATACTGAAAAGAACAGAAAAGGTCTTATACTCTCCGTCGATCAACTTCTGAAGTTGATCTGAGTTCGCGGCCGTTTAAATCTGAGTTACGACGCGTAGAACGCTCACAGACTCGCGTCCTTGATTTGCTACATAATTAGTTCTTTAGATAGATCGTAAATCTGGGAATTTGACGCAGAAAGGAAGTGAGAGAGAGAGAGCGATCTGTTGACGAGTCCAGTGTCGACAAAAAAAAAGCCGAAATGCTTGGAATCCACGGTCGTATTTTGCGTGTCCATCGATAACGCTCGTGGCACCGTTATACCTCGAATATTGAGCTGTTAGATTTAGCTAAGGGATGAGTGATTCGGAGCACTGTTTTAGATTGGCGCATAGTTCTCTCGTCGGCTATCACGGACGGGCTTGATACGCAAACGAACGTGGAGGCGATCGAACGCAGCTCAAAACACTCTCACATTTGAAAACACTCGCTCCCTTAGAGAAGACGAGCATACAAACAGCTCGTTCCCGTTTTGTTGGAACTCGAAACCAATGTTTGGCCGACACATTTCGATTCGACGCTATAGTGTCGCAGTTCATCCGTCCGTAGAAATATTTTCAACTCTCCCGCGTTCCGAGCGGTTCAATCTTCATCTCTCCGCCTCGTATTTCGAAACGAATTCCCGATGAACTTCTGGTCTGAACGTGAACTTTTCGAAAGTGATTGGTGAGAATTGATGAATAGATAGATAACTTTATGGGTTCTTCGGAAGTCATGAATGAGAACCTTGCTCGTAGAACCAAGCCGAAATCACACTCCCCCCTCGCTCTCGGTCGATCATCCAGCGGACGTCGGTCGGTTGAGCAAACGGTTCGGTAACGTCAGATAAGCAAACGACCGACGAGGGTAAGTAAGTTCGGCTTGATAGCAGGGTAGGTAATGTTGGTCGGGTGTTTGCTGTTGCCTAGCTTAGAACTAAAGCTGAATCGTCAGTCAGTCAGTTGGCTAGCTAGCCGGCTGGCTAGAAGGGTGGGCTTACGGGCCTCACAAACGCCGCACAACTTTTACAGAGCCTTTTCCGGACGTAGAGACGGCGGTGGTGAACCTACAGACCAGTGGATCGACGAACGAACATTCCGAACACCACTTTTGGAAAGTTCCAGATCGAGGCCGAAACGGACCTTTAACTCAATCCGAGGATCGATTCCCACGGATCGGGCGCTTTGAAGGACGGAAAGAAAAAAAAATTCTCTTTCGTTTGGCTTCTCCTTCCTCGATCCATACCCTGGACTTCCACGGAGCTCTTAATTCCTATCCAAGATATTTTGCGGAATAACGAAAAAAAACTGACGCCCAGGCGAATCCCAACTTTTCCCAAACCAGAAACTGAGGGTCGAGACGAAAAACCTTCTAAACCTTCAAATCATTTTGATCACAAGAGTAAAAAACCCAAAAGTGAGTTGGTCGGAAGCGGCGTGAAGCGATTTCTTACGTCGCTACTTTCCAGCGGACTCGAATAGCTCGGGTAGGTGTTTGTGGAAGTCGCAGCGTTTGCGTCGGAAAGAGAGACACGCGAGCACACGATGTTGACAGAAAAGTTTTTGCCGGTGCAGACTGCGTTCGGCAGTCCTTTCATAAGAAGAGACCCACCTGCCTTTGCGCAAGAACTCGAGTCGCGTGATTCCAATACAAGTACCATTGATACCAATAATGATGTTGCAGTTGCTGCGCTACGAGCGAGTGTGGCGTCGTGGAATCGACCACGGAAAATGTCGAACTGCCGACAGTGTTTAGGTCTTTGAGCGCGAACGAGCTCGACGAAGACGTCGACGACGGCATTCCGTTTGTTGTTTGGGTTTCAATGCACTAGCAATAAGCGGTCGACGGCGCCGGCAGCTCTCGAAAGTTCATCATCATCGTCACACTAGAGCACAGAATACGCGGGAGCGGCGGCAGGACACAGCCTTTTCTGATGGAGAAGAACGAAAACCGAGAAAAGAGGAACTGACAGAAAACACCGTCAGTCCGAAAGCCGTAGATGACGCTCGGATTCGTAGAAATTCCTCCATTTACGGCGTGATTTGATTCAGCCTTAACGAGTTAGTGCGAGCGGGCAGCGGGTGAGCGGTCGGTAAAAAATTTTGCGAGAGAAAGTGAGTGCGACCACCAGTACTCGCTGGTCGTGGCGGCGGTGACGGTGATTCTGTACGCGTTCTTTAAGTCCGCAGGACGATGTTGTGACTTCCTAAACGATTCGCACGCCGCCGCCGCCGCCGCTGCCGCTAGGCAGTCAGCTCACCGATCGCTGCTGATTCGATTGCCGTTGTCGTCGATGGTGATTTCGCTTTCGGGAAAGTCGAGGGGGATCAATTGATAAGATTGGTCAAATCTTGCCAATTATCGAACGTTCTGTCTCCGACCGGCAAGGCTCCGGAGCTTCCCGGAACGCAGCTTCGAAGCGAAACCAAAAAAAAAAAAACAGAAGAACTTCGATTTGGCAACCCCACAAACTGTCGTTAGCGAGAAACGTCGCAGTTCCGGGAACACCGATGCCGAGCCGGTGAGAGCTTCGAAGAAGAGAGGAACGAAGGAAAAGCGAACTGCGCGCTCGAGCAAGGGTTCGAAACCTGTTGTTGTCAGTGTACGTCGACGACTAGTTGCGCAGAGTACGCCCCTCATTCACGGAGCTGGGATTATATCGATAGTGGTGTATGACGCGAGTTATGACGATAATCTCCGAGCTCTAGAAATCCATGGGTGTATCGCGGTCGAGAGGACGATACAAACCGCAGTGCGGAGGACGACGACAGTGCGGAGCTAATCTGGGAATTCTAAGACGCCATAAGCGAGAATAGAAGAGGGAATGTGCGGACATCGATGCAGCGCCAAAGTCGACTATTCTTTGCATCGTTGATTCCATTTTCGGGGGTTTTCCAAGATCTTCCGGTTTGACAACAGCGGTATTGAGAAACTTCCTCAGGAACCTTGTCGCGTATTCAAACGGGACAATATCTCGAAATCTTGGCCAAAACGGGTCAAACAAACGCTTCCGAGATCCCTCAGAGACAATCTCCAAAGTTGTCGATGATCTGACATCGGAACCGGCGGAAAAACGGTTTTCAGAGTCCATCTCTTCTCGCCAGAAAGGTTTTGTGAGATCTTAAGACTTCGATTCTGACGAAAGTTCAGAAAGTTAGCGACCGCACGGTGATTGTACTTCGCGGAAGCAAGCACTTCTTCAGGCTGAATGTATCGAAGCGATTTTTTTTCTGCAGAGCGATCTTCGAGCGGGTTCTCAGTACAACCATTCTGCACATTTGGTTTCGTTTGTGCCGATTCGATTCAGCGATATCTTCGTCGGTAAGAGACATAAACATGTCATTCTTCAGGAAACAATAGAAATAACCATCGACTGACTGCTTGAACGTAGGAACGAAAAGACACGGCGAGAAAGTTTGGTTAAGACGTTGTAAGCAAATGGATAACAAGGTGATGAGCGGATTTCTGTCGAGAGATGATCCGGTGCGCAGCGTTCGATTCACGAATTAGATGAATAGAAAGGAAGCCGAGGTAGTAGAGGGTGGCGAAGTTATAATCTTGACAGAATTTATCGCTCGAGCCGTGGTTTCCGTGGCTCTCCCGATATGAATAATGAATCCAGGGTGTCGACTGAGTGAGAGACCTAACGTCGCCAGAACATCAGCCGCGACAAACTGGTCCGACAAAATCCGAAACATCCTCCAAACATCGAATCATGAACCTCAGCCCCAGAAAAGTGAAACGGATACCTCGTCTTCAAGAAACGCAGGCTTAATGTCATCGGTGAGCAGAGGTTGTCCCAGGGCGATTTCATCCAGGACTGCCACTAGGCTTTCGTCGCAGCGAGATCCGTTCGTATTCGATGGGGACGGCACTCGTCTTCGCATCTTCGTGATCATTATGTCCACAAGTCCGGCACGAACACCTTTTTCTCACAAAAACAACGACCACCTAGACCTCTTTGTTTGCACTTAGGAGAACAGCTGCCCCAGCACGACCTCCACGGCGAGAATCACTTGTTGGGACAGATCAACATTTGGGGTCTTCACAACACGTCTCGGTGACACTGCCTCAAGACTTGCACTCTTTGAACATCGGAGTGTTTTCGGAAGGACCGCTTCACCGAGGAACTCCACTGCCACGTTCTGAGATGTGCGTGCAAGGAAGCGTGATTGTTAGTGTGTGCTCGTGTGAAGCAGGCTCTACCGCCACCAGTAGAGCCAGTCGTAGACTCCCTTAACGTTGAATCCTCTCCGCGTGGCTCTCTCTCCCTTTCACATGCTCTTGCCCGTCGCGGTCGTTGTTGCCGTCGTTGCCGCGAACCACCGCGAATCCGACAAGTTAGCTAGGCGGGCAGCATCTACCACACGGACGCATATCCAGCTAGAGGCTAGCCAAACTGCCAGCGGATAAGTGGGCGTTGTTGTTGACGCCGGTCCATTTGGATTGTCGAGACTCTCTCTAATCTCGAGCGCTCCGCCTCACTCGCTCGGATCACAAATTCCAAACAATCGCTCGCTCGCTCACCGAAGTCTCGTCTGGATCGATCGAACTAACGGACCGTCGGCGGGGGCGACAACTTCTCAGTTTGTCAGATCTGATCAGAGATCTGATGATACAAGTGAGCTAATGCCCGACCGAACGCGGAGCTTTACCTTGACCATGGACGGATCCGTTCGTCGAGGGTTTGTTTTCCCTCTTTCGGGAAATCCCGCGGAATTCCTTCTTGTTCTCGATTGGATAGAATGATTCCGGTCGAAGTCCTCGGCTATAAATTGGGACGGTCGCGGCCTTCCCTTGATTTTTAGAACTGTGAACTTTGAAGTGAGATCATCGCTCTCAGAAGAGCGATGCCGACATCTCGACATCGTTTCTCCTGTCCACAAATCGAGAGAAACGTAGATGTAAACAAAAAGCTGTTGGGCAGCGAAGACGTGACGAAACGACGAAACCTTTTCAGAGCCTCGAACTCGAAACACGACCGCCTGCCACTCGTCCTGATCAGAGTTCAAAGCACTTTCAGAAACCTAAACAGTTCTGCCGCAGCAGCAGCAGCAGAGCAGGAGAAAAAAAAAACGAGAAGGTCGATGCGAACGCGACAGACACTGAATTTGTTCTCTAAATTCGGAATGCGTCCGAGCTGAATCCATAAACTGGTGACACAAATATTTATTGAAAGCAATCGCGGATCAGCAATGGGAAGAACTCTGTGTTCTTTGCACTCAACGAAATCCGACTCGAAGCTAAACACAGTGGATGATGATTGGGAAACGCTTCGGCGCGGCGTCGTTTCCGCGAAACTGTGGCTCGTAAACTTATGTCAGTCTCGCGATGAGTTCCTGAGAATTCTGTTCGGTTTTGCAGCGCGACGGATTCATTAGAAACTCGAAACGAGGAAGACAAAAAAAAAGATTATTATTCCCTTCATTCACAGGATCACGATCCCTTCGAGGGCACGGCGGAATTCCGGAAAAGAATCATCCGTCAAAATAGAAATAGAGAAGACCAAGTGGAATTCGATCTCTCGGACGAGGAAGTCATTTCCCGGATCGTGTTCAAAACACTTTTTGGGTGATCGTTTCAATTCACAGAACAATTTCCCTGTCGTAACCAACACGGCCCAAGTCGCTCTCGTTATCTACGCTTTGTGAGACTGCTTACCACGCAGGTTTTACTTCTTCTCTCGTTCTCGATGTGGCGATATTAACAATGGGAAGTCTAGTGTGTACACACAGGACGCACGATGCTTTTGTCACGAAAGTTGAATCGTTACGCCAGCGATTCCGAGTCAAGGTGAACCTCGAACGAACCAACGACGACGACTCGAATGTTGGATTTCAGCCAGTGCGACTGCAACGGGGACCGATTTCCGTTTTGTCGACAACGATGGAAAGCTCCCGCTGATCCTGAATTGCAGCTTTTGCGGTAATTTCTCTCGATTCTTCCTCCCTCTGAACTACCAGGGCTTTTGTGGAGCCATGATCGAATCTTCTAGATAAACTCACTCGGAATCTCGGAACAGATTCGATTATCGAGCGAGCTCAGCATGCGCCGAGCGTGTTGGCGGCTCAAATCAAATCTCATAAGCCGAACTGTTTCCGATAACAATCACAGACTTTGTAACAAGGGTCCGCCGTATCTGGTGATTTCGATTTTGGAGCCGAATATCAAGATTCGTCTCGGTTCAGTTGCTTCGTCAAATCCAGCTCATCTTCATCACTCATTACAGCTGGAGATCAAGTATTTCTTAGGGTCTTTTGAGATCTTCCGGATTTCGGTCGCCAATTCTACATCGAGGAAAGGTCGATGTGACACAACAACTCCTCATGATGCTCCCGAAATCCTTGCGATACCGCTAAGGCCACGAAAGCTGCAGCTTCGAATCATGAGATTGGAACGCTAACTCGGGTGGATTCATGAGAATTCTTTCCGTTAGCCTTGATTTTGTTTTATATTTTTTTAGATTCTCCGAAATTCCTGGCATTTTCTTCCGCTTAGTGTTCTTATCTCCTCGGGTGACCCTCGAGCAGCAGCGGTCTTTTCCAGGTTCATCTACGCAAGAAGAGTCCCGGGAGAGTCCTGCACTCAGGATATTTCAGACCTCGGAATCTCAATTTCTCGATTTCAAATTCCTTCGGTGACACAAATCACAAGAGAACTTCGATTCATTTCCGACGAATTCTCTCGATTTTCTTCAGGTTTTTAGTAGTTTCACTGGGATTTCTGTTCCTCTCCATCAATTCAAACGCCATCGAGAAATCGAGCGTTGACGAAAAGAATCCACGAACCAACTCGGCATGCATGCAAAACGTCATCGAATCAGAACGATGCAAATCTGATTCCGTCGAAATAGTTAAAACTTCTCGAGCGCTCAAGGCCGCTCTCGGGGAATCTAAGAAATCGCACAGAAACAATCGAGTGTTCAAATTAAGCCAATGCTTTCCGAGAGATCGAACAAAAATTGAAACTTCACATCCTTCCGATGTTTCGAAACGTTTGAGGTCGATCTATAAATCTGTACTTCGAGAAGATCGCTTCGTTCGGAGCCGCACGAGAATTTAGGTTGAACAATACGTCTTCTGAAGACTGATGTGCCGAGTTCTCAGAGGCGACGACAACAACTGTCGCCACTGGAACTTTACGGGAGAGCGTTGAACTCTCCGAGTCGAAAGTAGAGAGCATTCCAAGTGAAAATTATTTCCAAAAACTTGAAATTTCCAAAAAATTCGGAGAACTCAAGAGTCCTCGATTGTTCTAAAAGATACAATGAACGGAGCGAGGGCTGGAGGGCTGGATCGAGGCATCGAGGTTTTCCTCAGTATGGCATCGAAAAGCCACAACAAGAATTCCGTTTCTCGATGAAATTCGGTTCACCCAATTCGCCCCGAATGGAAATAGATTTCAGTCCGAGAAATGTATTTTCTAAAAAAAACTTTCACTTCTAAGATTTCAACACGAGAGTCGACGAAGAAGCGAAGCGAAGCGCCGCAGTGTTCCGATTCAAACGGAGAGAGAATATCCGAGACTCAGACGAAAGAATTCACGCTTTCAAAAATCGCAAAGATCCGAAACAAACTTCACGATATTGCAGCGGAAGGTACCTTCTGCGGATAATCAGATGCGGTCGGTGATGTAGAAAGGTGAACGAATTCGTTTGAGATCATCACAACTGGTGGAGATCACTCGAATCGAGTTGAATAGAGGATCCTAATTAACATCAATGACATCCGGAAATCTTCGTTGCGAGATGTGCGCATCGGATACCGTTCACTATGAACGTCACAGACATGTCCGTACAAGTGGAAATTTCGAAAACCGCTCCTATTTTTTACGGAAAAAAAGAGAAAAATAGATTCATTCATTCATTCGTTGGAATTCACTCTTGCAGCCTTCCGGCCAGGCCGCCGGCAAGCCAGCCGAGTCGTGTTAGAGCCAACTGTGTTGGTAATGGCAAGAATCGTTGCCAAGCCACGCGGAGAAGATGACGTCATAGTCCGAACGACGATTCCAGCAAGAACAACAGCGCCGCGCCGCGAACGAACGAACTGCAGCTCTGCACACGTAAACACGGCGAAGGCCAGCCGACACGTTCGCTAAGAATCCGTGTTCAAAACTCGGATTTTTTTTTCTTCTGAATTTATTCCCAACTTTCCCGCGTCAGCTGCTTGTTTCAATGTATTAGCGATGATTATTTTGATTGTGATTCTCTCGAGCGAGTTCGTGTACGATATAGGAACTGTTGAGTTTCGTCATTGTTATCGCGGCTTAGGCTCAGATATAAATATGAATTATTGCGTCCTTCCGTCCAGGGTGGAGTGAATTCCATCAGATTAGAGTCGAGCGAGAGTGCTTGTTTTCCTCGAGATTCCACCTTTTCCCGTATTTCTCATATTTTTCCGAGAAATTTGTTCATAGATTCGAAGATAATTTTCACAAAATTAATTCATCTCAACGGGGACGCGAGAAACACTGCGATAGCACAGATCGAGTTGGGTATGAATGACTCATTTCTTTTTCACGCGAATCCCTAGAGTGGAAATTAGCGGATCCCGTTGAATTCTTACACAGAGCCAGAACTGTACTCATTCGCCACGCCATGAACGGCGTTCGATCGAAATTCCGGCAGAAAACCCATCGAGAGTCTGAACAGCTTCCGAACGGGATCGTCATCAGCGGAAAATATCGCTCTCTGTTCGCAAATTGATGAATTGAAATTCTCTCGGAGCTTCCTGATGGTTGTCGTTACCGTTGTTCGAATGCAAGAACGAACGCAGATCAAATTGAAATTGACAGGTGACGAACATCGCGCAGCTACTGTTTGCAACGTTCCAGAATGTTCCTCTTTAGACTCTCTCGTCGATTACATCAGACGTGGAAGCTCGACTGTCGCGTAGAGGAGTTCATTCAAAACAAACGCCGCGCCGGTTTTGTCGTCTGTCTCACCTTGATTCTGACGTAAATAACTTCGCAGCCTGAGAGGTCTCCAAACTCTCGAGGGCTATATCTTCGTTCACACATGCTGCCTTAGCGCTCTCCGAAAGAAAGAGTTCGCGTTTTGGAATTCTATGTCAACGACAGAAAACGCAACGTTGCCGAAGCCGAAGTGGTTCAACACTGTCAGCGAGCGCTTCTACGGCTACACTGGAGCCAGATTTGGTCGAGTAGACAAAGAAATCGAATTTTTAAACGAAAAGAAAACGTGGATAACGGATTCAAAGGATCGAGTTGGATGTCATGAACCAACCTGGAACATTTTGCCGCTCTTTTTGCACTTGATCTCCTGGGTGGGCACTGCACTTCGGTCGGAAGTCACCGATGTTTTTACAGCTGCTGTTGTTGTAGTCAGCGAGTCGTTGTCAAGAGTCGCCTTGGATTTTTTCGCAACCGCGCAAGGGATCTCCGTTGAGTTAGTTGTTTGGTCGGTTTGTGAAAAACGAGCACTTTCCAAAAACTCTTTCGGAATCGTCTTCCCTCTGTTGCGACGACGTTGGTAGCTCCTACGAGACGAGGAGTTGTTGTTGCCTGACTGTGTTCCGTCGGCCTGTTTCGTCTTGATTTGGCGATTGTTGTTGCAAGCTCTAGTCTGGACTGCCATTTCGAAGAGTAGTAGACCTTCTCCAGCACAAGGAATCCACTGAACGAATGAGTCACAACTTCCAGGAAGACCCCGTCGGCCCGACGGCAGCCACTATGACTCATCCGAACGCATTGGAAAGGGTGGCCCGACGGAGGGAGAGGGTCGCTTTACTGCTTACTTTCCTGTCTGCTTGCCTCCTTCACTCGGCTCGGCCGCTTGGCTAAAGGGAAAGGGAGCCACAAGGCCCTGACGATGAGTCATGGGAGCTCCCCACAAGTAGGAGCGCCCGCCGCGGCGGCCATACGATCACCATCATCACCATTGCGGTGTCCTTTTAGTGGAGGCAGCATAGCTGGCGAAGCTAAATGCACTCAGCGAAGCCTTTGGATGTTTTGTTTCAGGCGACTCTGCAACTGGGTCTGCGGTCAAACCATCGAGGAGGAAATCTACTCAGAAATACGAGTTTCGGAGGATGAAGTGCACGTCAGAGCTCTCTTTTCATTGTGGCTCAATGTTTCCGTCCAAGCGATCCTCCGGGACCGATAGACCAGGATCGCGAAGGAACGAGGTTATAGAGGGGGGGGGGCGGGGGGAGGAGGGCACAGAAAAGGATTAGAAGAGGAGGCTGGAAACAGAAACTTATGCGACTGCCGGGTGGGGGGGGGGGGGGGGAAGGGGGACATTTTGCCGAAAATTCCAGAAGGACCCACGTAGTTGTGTGAATCGAGGTCCACCCTTTAGGTTAGGCCGCCACTGCATGGAATCGGCATTTTGGCGTGAGTGTCGTTTATGCTGACTTCAAGCACGCGGCTCACCTCAAGGCCGTCACGGTAGGCTTCCGAGCGATGGTTCATATTGTGTGTATAAATTGCTTACAGCGACTTGTTTGGGTTCTCCATGGTCAATTATCTTGACACATTCAAATGGTTTGTCGCTCGGAGCCCACAGGAATTCATCGAAGTCACCGATCACCAGCTGAACTACCTGTGCATGTCAGAGGCTCGAAGTTCAGATCTTTCCGTCAAAAGGCTCGAAGGAGTTCAGGATGATCGGTTTTGCGGACAAAACGCTCAAAGTTCATTAAACACACGCTCCGAAATCGTCGCAAATTTTGCACGGTGATCGGGCCACTCGGCTGAGATGATTTGTCTGAATCCCGGCGGGGAATAATTTCTCCTTTTCAACGCTCTGGAATGCTGCCGAAAGGAAAAAATACAATGTTCGGGAGTAGAGTCGATACATTGTCGTTGACTTGGCGCTGCATCGCCGCTGAAGCATGGGTTCTCGGAACTGACGAAGGCTGATTTGGAAATCATGGACTTCCAGTTCAAGCGGAGCACTCACACGCGAGCCGTGGATGAAAGTTTGAATCAACTGAATCCGATACTTCCATACGACATGAGGAACGAGCACCCGCTAGACCATACCGATCAACTGTCGCATGCATTGTATGTTTGTACATCATTCACGCGAACTTTCCATTTCACCCTCGCGCGTCCGTCGGGGTTTTGTTGATTAGCTTGTTTGGCTCAACATTCCTCGCTTGGAAAATTCTCCAAACTCAAATCACGGTCCTCAGTTTTTCGCTTTGTACCACCTGAACAGCCGAAGCCGAGTTACTCGGAAAGTGAGAAACAGGTTACGCGACAGCAAACATCTGAACGTGTATCATCGATGTGAGCGAAAGCCCAGATATGATTTATTTCGGATTTTTCCGCAAAAGGAAACCGACTGAAACTGAGATAAGGTCCCCGACAAACATCTTCGGTATCGGGTCAAGTCTTGGTTCGATTTTTTCGTTTTTCAAATTTTTTTTGACATCAAATGTGGATTTCAAACTCGAGTTTTCACATATCGCCGAAGAGGGAAACAGTAGAGCTCAAATGATTCGAAGTCTTTCTCAAATGTGAGCTGTTTCGTGAAGAAACGCTGACAGTGAAATCCGATACTCGTTCGGGACACCTTACGCCGCCTCTGCTTAACGATTTCTAGCCGACGTCAATGCAAATTCGTCGCCGCGGTTGTTTGTCTCATTGAGCGGCTGCGAGAAAATCGACGGTCCTCTCGAGTTTTGGGAGTTTCGGAAATCCCCGATTCTAGGACAGAAACGAATTGTTTCTGATGTTCAAATCAGCATGAAGTGAAATTCTCAAACTAGATAGATACGATGTCTAGAACCGCCGATCCCAGATCGATTCGAAACAGCATACACACAGTGTACAATATATGAATCCAGAGGGAATCGAGGCCTCCTCCGATATCAGCCACGTGATCTCCCCCGTAGGCCTCCTGCTTAATTCGAATTCGCGTCTAAGATCAATAGGAATTACCGAATGGGACCTCAAGCGATTTTTATGCGATTAGACTCACATATACATCAAGCGATTCTTTCGTATACAAATCGACTGACAGCCCGACGAAGGAACCAATGAACGAACGAACGAACAAGCTGACGCGTCGGATTGACCGATGGCGACATGCCTCAACAGTTCTAGAGATGAACGCAGTGCTCTCGAAACGTCGCGAGTCCATTCCATTGGTAGAAACTTGTCACCCATTGAGTGGAACAGCGTCTCCGTCATTGAAAATGCTCTGCTCTGACATCAGTTCCGATTTGAACGCGACATCCTTTTTGGTTCTCTCTGGAGAAACATTTCAAATGTGAATCCTGAAGAACCGTCCCTAGGATGAAACGAACAGCGATGTGAGGCCGGGCAGTGCCGGCGCCAGTGTACATTCCAGCTGCGCGCTCCAGAGGTGGCATAGAACTTTTTACGTTGACGTCAGAGCAGAAGTTCAGCGTGGATCGATGTTATGATGCAATCTGCGCGCGCAGATGCAAATATTCTCCAGCTGATCGGCGATTACTGTCAACTAAAAATACCCAGTCCGCGAAAAATGTTCAAAGCCCAATGATTCGTAGCCTCTCGTCGAGGGCGGCGGCGGCTGCCATCGAGCAGAAACAACGCGACCCGTGCCAGGCCAGAAAAAGAATTTCAGCGACCTAGCTAACAAGAAAACACCTACGACAGCCGGAGCAGGGCGAGCTTTCTCAGAGAAACCTTTCCGCCGGAAATAGGTGGCATCTAGGAGAAAATGTATCAACCTTTCTGGAGAACTGTTGCATTTCTGAGGAATTCCTCACAATTCTCGGAAATTCCCGAAGTGTCGAGCGCATGATGTCTGAATAATGGAGGATAATGATCGCTCGATCCTATAATATGATGAAACAAGCGTTTCAACCTCAAGATGCTCAGTGTGTCGTCTCCGGCCATATAGGGGTGTCAGCGTGGCCGAACGAGCTTCCGTCGTCGTCCGCAAATATACGACGACGTTTGCGGTGAATAATCCGACTTGACCAACCTAACACGATGCCACTGCAAACCGCACAGGCTACGCGGCTGGGATCCACAGCCACGACGTTGCTTGAAGCTCGAGTAAACCGCTGAGACTGGTGCCACTTTGGTTCTTCTCCTTTTTTTTATTTTTTTTTTATCCTCAGTACTTGTATCTTTGACTGACATGCTGTGTTCCGATTTCATTGACGCGCCGTTAGTGTCGGAATGTTTCGGCGGCGGCAGCGTTGCAACCCGGTATCGTCGCGGCCACGTCGTTCGTATAATGTCGGTGTGCTACTTGTGAGCATTGTCAAAATCAATATCAAAGATCAAGGCCGACGGATAGCAATGCAACGCTTGCGCCCACAAACAACGTTTCCACGAATCATGTGAATTGCGATTTGCGTTGGCAGCTCGCATGATCGAGTGCTTGGCTTTTATTTCTGGCCTGCGGATTCCCTGGCACCGAGAACCTCTCGGGAAGTGACAATTCTTCTCGCTGAGGAACGTAGAGAGGCCGCTCGATGATTTTCGTTCTAGGGCTGAAATCGTCGTTAACCCAGGGAGGGGAACGGCTACGAAAGCAGATGAGTGCCACTTCAATGAGAGCTTCTACAAACACGGATCGAATAGTGCAAAGCTGGGTAGGGCCATCATTGTTTTCAGCAAGATAACATTGTTTCTAGGACGCAATAATCACACGTCGGGCAACGACCACGTTCGCGACGTAAGCCAATATTGCTTCGAAAACCCTGCAGAAATGCCGCCGCTGAGCGTATTCGGCAAAGAGACTTTATCAGATGCATGCTCGATCAAGCAACCTGACGTCAACTTACGTCGCGGCAAAGACGTTCGTGGAATCGATCCAGAGATGAAGGGTCAACTCCTAAACTGGATCTTTACGGCTTCGAGCATGCACCCATACTGTTTTCCCTCAACCCGATTTTCATTCTCCAAATTTTTCAATTCTGATTCATGATCTCTCTGGAGACCCTTCGAACACACTGCACGCATTTTGGAAGTTTTGAAGGACACACAGGTGTTTGGAGGAATCAACAATCGCTTCTAGAAAACGAGAGTTTCAATGCGATGCGGAATAATAGAATGAAAACGACAATCGGTCAGTTCGCTGTTTTCTCAGCAGCCTAAGCGGAAGAGGCGAACGAAGAACTTTTTGGCGCGAACACTAGCGGAAGTTTTTGGATGATGTCCACATGGATCTCTTCGCTTTTGTCGTTTCGGAACGAGCTCGACTTCATGCAGAATTTCTGGCACAGCCTTCCGCGGCGCAGAACGGCTTGAATTATAGCTCGCCGTAATTCAAAACCTTTCGGAAAGAAACAATAAAAACCGTGTTCTGTTGTCACCAGCTACTGTCCGGAATCTCGAATTCAAGAAATATTCGCGATCGCCGCTGGAATCGCGAACAGAGGAACTGGAAATCGCGCGGTCCGGGAAAACTCCCGATGACCCGAACCATGAGATGATTCGATTCGAAAACCGCGGGAGCGTGATTTTGTTGTGGCATCTTTGGCGCCCCTCACGTTCCCCGTTCCACAAGGTCAGTAGAACACGTTTCGGTCGCATCCTCTAACTCGGTACGTTCTCAACAGTTTTGTCACAGCAATCTTGAAGACACGAAACGGACAGGCGAGCGGCGGATGGACGGGCGCGGCCAACGTCAACGTCTCGTTCGAATCTCCGCGCGCGCGCGCGAGCGAGCGCCGGCGCCGCACCCTTCCACGAAAGTAGCGTCACCGTAGTCGTTGCCCTCGGTTCTTTCTTTACAATTCCCGATTTCCAACTTCGACGACTCTAGAAATGAACTCGAAGCGGGTCCACAGAGAGTCGAGGGACGCGGGAAGCGCTCATCTCAAGATAAGGATCCGGGTGGTGCTCACTGTCTGTGCGCGGATTTTCTTGCGATGGTGCCACGCCCGAAGCGAGCGCTCACCCAGAAACTTCCACTTCGTCCTCGAAACCCTCACAATCGAGCCGCTGTCGATTCCCGGGAATGAAATCTACGCGCAGCCATCAGGAGTTCAACTCTTTGCTCCGGTTGTCCGTTCACTAACGAGAATCACTTCTCCATTGAATTGCTTGTTTAGCATGGTACTCGTAGAACGTGACTTGAGATGAATGCGGAAAGTACGATGGAAACGACGTCAATCGACGTTCTCATTCAGTAGATAAGAGACGACTTCTTCAAAAGTCACGTCCGCGACGGTAACTTCTCATTCACGGATCGGTTGAATCTAGCTTCTCAGATTTCGACTTATTGGTCAAACTTTTTCCACTGATTCCATCCTAAACGAGAGAGAAAACATGAGAATTTCACTTGCCGGATCGGTATTCCGCATCATCGCGGTCTTCGTATTCCGTACACTCCCTCGTGTGGAAAACGCAGAAATGGAAACTTTCGGAGGCAGGACAGGGCAAAGTATGAACCCGTTCGCCGTCGTCCGATTCAATCAAGAACCGTTCGTTTAGTGCAGCCCTCCGCGGGTGGCAAATCTGGGCACGTCTCTACAAAGCATCAGCTGTTCCCGAAACGGGGCGCCGACTTCAGTCACTGCGTTTCGAGCGGGTAGCTAACGTCGAGCCACTTTTCGTTGACGGACTTTAGTAGAAATTAAACTCCGGCTTCGAACTCGCTCGCGCTCGGCCTCTCGTGTCTCTTTGCATTTCAGTCAGTTATTTTGAGTCGACTGAAGTCTCAAGGACGAACTCGGCTCGCGACCACTCTTCGTTCGAGACAAGATACAAATCAAACCGTCTCTCGCTGCGAACTGACTCGCAACTCTTCCAAACATCGCGCGATCCAAACTCTGAGCGCTGTCATCTTACCCCACCCCATGATCTCGTGTATCACAACCGTCCCGATGTCGAGGTTTCGGCGAACAACAATCGGAGACAAAAAAGTTTCAGCGCAGACGGCGAACTTGATTCGAGTCCCGCAGCCAAAATCAGAAAAAAAAAAATCTGAGAAACACTCACCGAGACGGAGATGTTGACGGAAATGTTGCCGCCAGACGTCACAGCCGTTGCAGAGGATGCCGAAGCCATGCTGGACAGGATGTCAACAACCATGCGGTCCTGTTGTGGGGGTGCACCGGCAGGAAGCATGATGACATCGTGTGGAGCACCGTACATTTCGTCGTCGTTTCGATCGACAACCACTTCGTCGCTTCGGCCACTGCGTCAACAACGGTTGAACTCCGCGTTCTCCAACTGGAGTCCTTCGCTCAGGAGGAGCAGTACACGGGACTCTCAGGAGCAAGCTATGTCCAGTATAGAACTGTGTTGTCATCCACTGGACACCGAGACACTCGAGGAGGATCTACTGACAGCTAGTGACACTCGCGGGAACGGCTTCTTTGCTTGACGCGCTACTTTTTCGAAGCAGCAGCTCGCGGAATTTCGATGAGATTACGCCGAATTCGAACATGCGAAACTACTGTGCTACTGCTGTTCCCTGCTAGCAGCTAGCGGTGTTGGCGGCGGGCGTTGTTGTGATCGCCTGCCGCTCGCTGCTGCTGCTCGTTCGCTCCTTTCGTAGCTGCTGCTGCTGCGTGCTTTGTACACTGGATGGGTCTCTACAAAGCCTGGCAAGCGAGCTGGCACGCTCGGCTAGCAGGCGGGCAGGCGGGCGGGCGGGCTGACTGACTGCTGGCACTTCTCGCTCGCTCATTCTTTTCACTCGCCACCGTCAGCAGCCGCGGCGGCAGTGGTAGCAGTACACCGAGCTCTTCGCCTGCCGTCTGCTAGATCTACTCGGACTAGTGGTTCGCTCGCTAGTACGCTCGCTCGCTGGCTGGCTGGCTGGTTGGTTGGCTTGCTCGCTTGCTTGCTCGAGGGGGGACGATGACGACCACCACCACCACCTTCACCACCACGACGGCGCGGCGCTGTCGCTAGACCAGCCGCATCAATACATGGAAAGCTCGCCCACCCGAAGAGAGCAGTCGCGCTGGCGACGGCCTATATAGTCGGCAGGAGGCTGCCCATGGAAATACTCGGCAGGATAGGACCGACAGCGGCATCAGAGACCGCCGACGCGTGGTGAGGAGAAGTCCGAGCGGCAGCAGCAGCAGTAGCGGCGGCTGCTGCTGTCAGTCGAACAAGGGAGCGAACGGACCAAAGAGATGATTTCAACAACAACGATACATGCACCACCAATGACAGTAGAAACAAGATCGTCGTCGTCGTGATCATCGTGGTCGCAGTCACCACTTCTCTGATGACTCATCACTCCGACGCCAGGCTGCTCGAGCGTTTGACGAGCGAAGCGAGGACCCCTTGTGATGTCATATGAGGCACTAAAGGGTTCGAGCCTTGCGGCTCGGTTTCCACGAACGCCACCGCGACCATTGTCGTCTCTTAAGCAATTTGAAGCGAACTCTGCGAGGGCGTCTTTCGTTCTTCCCTGCTTTCCCACGAGGATGTCCACGCAAAAATTGAAGAGACCGGGCTCGCCACTTTCTCTATCGAAGACAGTCTTGAGCATGGCAGAAGCTCCGGATCCGAAATTATCGACACCTTCCCGCGGAAAATCTTTCTTCGGTTGACCATGCTCCTGAATCTAGAGGTAGACCAAAGCTCCGACAGTGATTCATATTGCCCCGAAAGCCGTCTTTTGTCCCGCTGACGTCACGGGATCTCGATTCGGATTCTTCCGGAGAGATTATTATCGAACTTGAAAATGGTTTCCGGAGGTTACGAAACGTTACACTGGTCTGTTTGCTCGCCGACTTTCACGCAGCCGGACTGAGTCATCGTCGGGCTATGTGAGTCTGGATCGACCAACGATTCCGTCGGAGTTCATGGCTTGCCAGGGAACATTTGGAGTTTCACTCGTTTCAAGGAGAATGGTTCGATCGTCTCTGAACAAAAGCGGAGACCCCCGTTCGATCAGTTTCCAAGCTCTGAAATCTGAGAGACAATATCGCTGAGATCTCGATTATTATTTTCGATTCATTCTCATTTGGATACTTCGAGAGTTTTCCCGCCATTCTGATCACGCGTGAGACGTCACCATCTTCTATTGCTTCGACGTAGTGGCCTCAAGCACAACGAAGACCACTCATATCAGGGCTTGAATTTCGACAACTCTAAGCTTTCTCGCGCCAGCATGTCCTCAGGAATCGAAGTAGATATTCATCCTAGCTTGTGACAATCTTCGAGGAAAGAAAGAAGCTTCGCGTCAGCTTTCCAACTGAGCTCGATCGAGTTGTGAGCGAGTGCTACCGGTGTATCGTGAGATCAAAACACCTTTGAGTGACGAAGTCCAAATACCCGAGCTACGGGAGGCGCCTCCATCTTCTGATCCGAGATGTGGAACTTTCCGAACTTCCGAGCTCCCAACGGCTCTTCATATTTTTAGCGCAAGAGAGTTCTTTCAAACTGTGCTGTCACGCCCAAATCCTCGAAAGCAATCCCAGCGGCCCCTGACTGAACGGTTGGCGCAATGAGCAGATGAATCTCTGCAACAGACTGGTTGCTTGCTACAGCTAGCTGAAGAGTCCTCAATCCAGCCTTCGATTGCCGGAAGCGTCTCTTTCGCTCAGTTGAAGACATTTCTCATGGAGCACAGGAACACAAGACCGAGTGTCCTCTTCATTCGTAAAGGGCAAATACGTCTTCATTGATTTCTTCAATCGGGTTAAGATCGTGAGAACGGATGCTGCGCCAAACTCGGGACGACAGAAGACAGCAGACAAGAGGTGGTGAATGGAGGGAACGAAACTTGAGACTCCAGTTCAAGATGAAAATACGGCACATGGGAGTAACAATGAGACTTTCTCGCATAAAAGCTTGATTGTGGAGACGGGTGCGTCTTAAAGCCGTCTGTGGCTGGGCGCCAGGCACAGCCCGTGCCGTTCTCTTCGGGAATGCTCATTTGGTCCGCTCCGCGCGGTTTCGAGAGGCTCCCCAAAAAGTTCGGGAATATTGTTTTTGAGCGCCGTTCAAGCCATGTGACTTTCAGGCAGTTCCGTTCATGTCGTGTTTCACCTCCGTCACCACGTCGTGAGGAATTGGTTTGAGGAAACTAGATATGGATACAACTCAAAGATGACGTCACCACTAGGCCTTCCAAATAACCGCATTTTTGAAAACCGCGGTTTGCGGTTATTCGGAAACCGCAGAGGCGAAACCGCGGTTATTCTCCGCAAAAAAACCGCATGTTCTGAGGTAGTTTTTCTCGAAGCAACACTAAAGCGATCGTTGATCGGGGAACGGCCCGCGAAGGATAGCTCCGAGACCGTTTGTAAGCCATCTCCACGTGCTGTACAAAATCCCAAACAAAAAAGTGATCGCCTGCTGTTCATGTGCCGCATCGATGGGAGAAACCACGTTCTCCGGAGATGCACTCGCTCATCTTCAGCCAATTCCAACATTCGGCTTTTCGGTCGATGTCTTATGTTGCTCGCGTTTGGCTGGATTTGAACTACTCGGAGTTCCTTTTGGAGACTGTCGGAGATGTTGTTCTCCTGCAATGAGGATTGTTCAACTTCTGAGTGCTTCATCCGATGTATGTATAACTGCGCNCGATTACTGTCAACTAAAAATACCCAGTCCGCGAAAAATGTTCAAAGCCCAATGATTCGTAGCCTCTCGTCGAGGGCGGCGGCGGCTGCCATCGAGCAGAAACAACGCGACCCGTGCCAGGCCAGAAAAAGAATTTCAGCGACCTAGCTAACAAGAAAACACCTACGACAGCCGGAGCAGGGCGAGCTTTCTCAGAGAAACCTTTCCGCCGGAAATAGGTGGCATCTAGGAGAAAATGTATCAACCTTTCTGGAGAACTGTTGCATTTCTGAGGAATTCCTCACAATTCTCGGAAATTCCCGAAGTGTCGAGCGCATGATGTCTGAATAATGGAGGATAATGATCGCTCGATCCTATAATATGATGAAACAAGCGTTTCAACCTCAAGATGCTCAGTGTGTCGTCTCCGGCCATATAGGGGTGTCAGCGTGGCCGAACGAGCTTCCGTCGTCGTCCGCAAATATACGACGACGTTTGCGGTGAATAATCCGACTTGACCAACCTAACACGATGCCACTGCAAACCGCACAGGCTACGCGGCTGGGATCCACAGCCACGACGTTGCTTGAAGCTCGAGTAAACCGCTGAGACTGGTGCCACTTTGGTTCTTCTCCTTTTTTTTATTTTTTTTTTATCCTCAGTACTTGTATCTTTGACTGACATGCTGTGTTCCGATTTCATTTACGCGCCGTTAGTGTCGGAATGTTTCGGCGGCGGCAGCGTTGCAACCCGGTATCGTCGCGGCCACGTCGTTCGTATAATGTCGGTGTGCTACTTGTGAGCATTGTCAAAATCAATATCAAAGATCAAGGCCGACGGATAGCAATGCAACGCTTGCGCCCACAAACAACGTTTCCACGAATCATGTGAATTGCGATTTGCGTTGGCAGCTCGCATGATCGAGTGCTTGGCTTTTATTTCTGGCCTGCGGATTCCCTGGCACCGAGAACCTCTCGGGAAGTGACAATTCTTCTCGCTGAGGAACGTAGAGAGGCCGCTCGATGATTTTCGTTCTAGGGCTGAAATCGTCGTTAACCCAGGGAGGGGAACGGCTACGAAAGCAGATGAGTGCCACTTCAATGAGAGCTTCTACAAACACGGATCGAATAGTGCAAAGCTGGGTAGGGCCATCATTGTTTTCAGCAAGATAACATTGTTTCTAGGACGCAATAATCACACGTCGGGCAACGACCACGTTCGCGACGTAAGCCAATATTGCTTCGAAAACCCTGCAGAAATGCCGCCGCTGAGCGTATTCGGCAAAGAGACTTTATCAGATGCATGCTCGATCAAGCAACCTGACGTCAACTTACGTCGCGGCAAAGACGTTCGTGGAATCGATCCAGAGATGAAGGGTCAACTCCTAAACTGGATCTTTACGGCTTCGAGCATGCACCCATACTGTTTTCCCTCAACCCGATTTTCATTCTCCAAATTTTTCAATTCTGATTCATGATCTCTCTGGAGACCCTTCGAACACACTGCACGCATTTTGGAAGTTTTGAAGGACACACAGGTGTTTGGAGGAATCAACAATCGCTTCTAGAAAACGAGAGTTTCAATGCGATGCGGAATAATAGAATGAAAACGACAATCGGTCAGTTCGCTGTTTTCTCAGCAGCCTAAGCGGAAGAGGCGAACGAAGAACTTTTTGGCGCGAACACTAGCGGAAGTTTTTGGATGATGTCCACATGGATCTCTTCGCTTTTGTCGTTTCGGAACGAGCTCGACTTCATGCAGAATTTCTGGCACAGCCTTCCGCGGCGCAGAACGGCTTGAATTATAGCTCGCCGTAATTCAAAACCTTTCGGAAAGAAACAATAAAAACCGTGTTCTGTTGTCACCAGCTACTGTCCGGAATCTCGAATTCAAGAAATATTCGCGATCGCCGCTGGAATCGCGAACAGAGGAACTGGAAATCGCGCGGTCCGGGAAAACTCCCGATGACCCGAACCATGAGATGATTCGATTCGAAAACCGCGGGAGCGTGATTTTGTTGTGGCATCTTTGGCGCCCCTCACGTTCCCCGTTCCACAAGGTCAGTAGAACACGTTTCGGTCGCATCCTCTAACTCGGTACGTTCTCAACAGTTTTGTCACAGCAATCTTGAAGACACGAAACGGACAGGCGAGCGGCGGATGGACGGGCGCGGCCAACGTCAACGTCTCGTTCGAATCTCCGCGCGCGCGCGCGAGCGAGCGCCGGCGCCGCACCCTTCCACGAAAGTAGCGTCACCGTAGTCGTTGCCCTCGGTTCTTTCTTTACAATTCCCGATTTCCAACTTCGACGACTCTAGAAATGAACTCGAAGCGGGTCCACAGAGAGTCGAGGGACGCGGGAACCGCTCATCTCAAGATAAGGATCCGGGTGGTGCTCACTGTCTGTGCGCGGATTTTCTTGCGATGGTGCCACGCCCGAAGCGAGCGCTCACCCAGAAACTTCCACTTCGTCCTCGAAACCCTCACAATCGAGCCGCTGTCGATTCCCGGGAATGAAATCTACGCGCAGCCATCAGGAGTTCAACTCTTTGCTCCGGTTGTCCGTTCACTAACGAGAATCACTTCTCCATTGAATTGCTTGTTTAGCATGGTACTCGTAGAACGTGACTTGAGATGAATGCGGAAAGTACGATGGAAACGACGTCAATCGACGTTCTCATTCAGTAGATAAGAGACGACTTCTTCAAAAGTCACGTCCGCGACGGTAACTTCTCATTCACGGATCGGTTGAATCTAGCTTCTCAGATTTCGACTTATTGGTCAAACTTTTTCCACTGATTCCATCCTAAACGAGAGAGAAAACATGAGAATTTCACTTGCCGGATCGGTATTCCGCATCATCGCGGTCTTCGTATTCCGTACACTCCCTCGTGTGGAAAACGCAGAAATGGAAACTTTCGGAGGCAGGACAGGGCAAAGTATGAACCCGTTCGCCGTCGTCCGATTCAATCAAGAACCGTTCGTTTAGTGCAGCCCTCCGCGGGTGGCAAATCTGGGCACGTCTCTACAAAGCATCAGCTGTTCCCGAAACGGGGCGCCGACTTCAGTCACTGCGTTTCGAGCGGGTAGCTAACGTCGAGCCACTTTTCGTTGACGGACTTTAGTAGAAATTAAACTCCGGCTTCGAACTCGCTCGCGCTCGGCCTCTCGTGTCTCTTTGCATTTCAGTCAGTTATTTTGAGTCGACTGAAGTCTCAAGGACGAACTCGGCTCGCGACCACTCTTCGTTCGAGACAAGATACAAATCAAACCGTCTCTCGCTGCGAACTGACTCGCAACTCTTCCAAACATCGCGCGATCCAAACTCTGAGCGCTGTCATCTTACCCCACCCCATGATCTCGTGTATCACAACCGTCCCGATGTCGAGGTTTCGGCGAACAACAATCGGAAACAAAAAAGTTTCAGCGCAGACGGCGAACTTGATTCGAGTCCCGCAGCCAAAATCAGAAAAAAAAAAATCTGAGAAACACTCACCGAGACGGAGATGTTGACGGAAATGTTGCCGCCAGACGTCACAGCCGTTGCAGAGGATGCCGAAGCCATGCTGGACAGGATGTCAACAACCATGCGGTCCTGTTGTGGGGGTGCACCGGCAGGAAGCATGATGACATCGTGTGGAGCACCGTACATTTCGTCGTCGTTTCGATCGACAACCACTTCGTCGCTTCGGCCACTGCGTCAACAACGGTTGAACTCCGCGTTCTCCAACTGGAGTCCTTCGCTCAGGAGGAGCAGTACACGGGACTCTCAGGAGCAAGCTATGTCCAGTATAGAACTGTGTTGTCATCCACTGGACACCGAGACACTCGAGGAGGATCTACTGACAGCTAGTGACACTCGCGGGAACGGCTTCTTTGCTTGACGCGCTACTTTTTCGAAGCAGCAGCTCGCGGAATTTCGATGAGATTACGCCGAATTCGAACATGCGAAACTACTGTGCTACTGCTGTTCCCTGCTAGCAGCTAGCGGTGTTGGCGGCGGGCGTTGTTGTGATCGCCTGCCGCTCGCTGCTGCTGCTCGTTCGCTCCTTTCGTAGCTGCTGCTGCTGCGTGCTTTGTACACTGGATGGGTCTCTACAAAGCCTGGCAAGCGAGCTGGCACGCTCGGCTAGCAGGCGGGCAGGCGGGCGGGCGGGCTGACTGACTGCTGGCACTTCTCGCTCGCTCATTCTTTTCACTCGCCACCGTCAGCAGCCGCGGCGGCAGTGGTAGCAGTACACCGAGCTCTTCGCCTGCCGTCTGCTAGATCTACTCGGACTAGTGGTTCGCTCGCTAGTACGCTCGCTCGCTGGCTGGCTGGCTGGTTGGTTGGCTTGCTCGCTTGCTTGCTCGAGGGGGGACGATGACGACCACCACCACCACCTTCACCACCACGACGGCGCGGCGCTGTCGCTAGACCAGCCGCATCAATACATGGAAAGCTCGCCCACCCGAAGAGAGCAGTCGCGCTGGCGACGGCCTATATAGTCGGCAGGAGGCTGCCCATGGAAATACTCGGCAGGATAGGACCGACAGCGGCATCAGAGACCGCCGACGCGTGGTGAGGAGAAGTCCGAGCGGCAGCAGCAGCAGTAGCGGCGGCTGCTGCTGTCAGTCGAACAAGGGAGCGAACGGACCAAAGAGATGATACAACAACAACGATACATGCACCACCAATGACAGTAGAAACAAGATCGTCGTCGTCGTGATCATCGTGGTCGCAGTCACCACTTCTCTGATGACTCATCACTCCGACGCCAGGCTGCTCGAGCGTTTGACGAGCGAAGCGAGGACCCCTTGTGATGTCATATGAGGCACTAAAGGGTTCGAGCCTTGCGGCTCGGTTTCCACGAACGCCACCGCGACCATTGTCGTCTCTTAAGCAATTTGAAGCGAACTCTGCGAGGGCGTCTTTCGTTCTTCCCTGCTTTCCCACGAGGATGTCCACGCAAAAATTGAAGAGACCGGGCTCGCCACTTTCTCTATCGAAGACAGTCTTGAGCATGGCAGAAGCTCCGGATCCGAAATTATCGACACCTTCCCGCGGAAAATCTTTCTTCGGTTGACCATGCTCCTGAATCTAGAGGTAGACCAAAGCTCCGACAGTGATTCATATTGCCCCGAAAGCCGTCTTTTGTCCCGCTGACGTCACGGGATCTCGATTCGGATTCTTCCGGAGAGATTATTATCGAACTTGAAAATGGTTTCCGGAGGTTACGAAACGTTACACTGGTCTGTTTGCTCGCCGACTTTCACGCAGCCGGACTGAGTCATCGTCGGGCTATGTGAGTCTGGATCGACCAACGATTCCGTCGGAGTTCATGGCTTGCCAGGGAACATTTGGAGTTTCACTCGTTTCAAGGAGAATGGTTCGATCGTCTCTGAACAAAAGCGGAGACCCCCGTTCGATCAGTTTCCAAGCTCTGAAATCTGAGAGACAATATCGCTGAGATCTCGATTATTATTTTCGATTCATTCTCATTTGGATACTTCGAGAGTTTTCCCGCCATTCTGATCACGCGTGAGACGTCACCATCTTCTATTGCTTCGACGTAGTGGCCTCAAGCACAACGAAGACCACTCATATCAGGGCTTGAATTTCGACAACTCTAAGCTTTCTCGCGCCAGCATGTCCTCAGGAATCGAAGTAGATATTCATCCTAGCTTGTGACAATCTTCGAGGAAAGAAAGAAGCTTCGCGTCAGCTTTCCAACTGAGCTCGATCGAGTTGTGAGCGAGTGCTACCGGTGTATCGTGAGATCAAAACACCTTTGAGTGACGAAGTCCAAATACCCGAGCTACGGGAGGCGCCTCCATCTTCTGATCCGAGATGTGGAACTTTCCGAACTTCCGAGCTCCCAACGGCTCTTCATATTTTTAGCGCAAGAGAGTTCTTTCAAACTGTGCTGTCACGCCCAAATCCTCGAAAGCAATCCCAGCGGCCCCTGACTGAACGGTTGGCGCAATGAGCAGATGAATCTCTGCAACAGACTGGTTGCTTGCTACAGCTAGCTGAAGAGTCCTCAATCCAGCCTTCGATTGCCGGAAGCGTCTCTTTCGCTCAGTTGAAGACATTTCTCATGGAGCACAGGAACACAAGACCGAGTGTCCTCTTCATTCGTAAAGGGCAAATACGTCTTCATTGATTTCTTCAATCGGGTTAAGATCGTGAGAACGGATGCTGCGCCAAACTCGGGACGACAGAAGACAGCAGACAAGAGGTGGTGAATGGAGGGAACGAAACTTGAGACTCCAGTTCAAGATGAAAATACGGCACATGGGAGTAACAATGAGACTTTCTCGCATAAAAGCTTGATTGTGGAGACGGGTGCGTCTTAAAGCCGTCTGTGGCTGGGCGCCAGGCACAGCCCGTGCCGTTCTCTTCGGGAATGCTCATTTGGTCCGCTCCGCGCGGTTTCGAGAGGCTCCCCAAAAAGTTCGGGAATATTGTTTTTGAGCGCCGTTCAAGCCATGTGACTTTCAGGCAGTTCCGTTCATGTCGTGTTTCACCTCCGTCACCACGTCGTGAGGAATTGGTTTGAGGAAACTAGATATGGATACAACTCAAAGATGACGTCACCAGTCACCACTGACTTCCCATCCCACGCATTCACCGAGCCCGAGGTGCGAGGATACAGGGTGGCGAGTGAAATGGTCTTTCGCGTTTTTCTCAAAAACAATTCATCTTAGAGAGAAATCTCCGATGAATGACCGACCCTGAAATTCGATTTTACATCGGATAAGCCTCTCACCTACCCCGAAACACCATAATTTCATCGAAATTCCGGAGTTTGGTGCAGCGGTTTTCCTCTGAGTTGTTCGAACATGCATCGTTTCGGTGTTCGGAACGGGTAAATCGGGTTCAAGTGAGAAATCGGGTACCAAAGATGAAGATTCCCGAAAGTAAGATAACACAGATACGTCAACGAAGTCTGGAACTCAGGAAAAACACAGGTAACGTTCCTCAGCTCACTCTCGAAGGCTGCAGGTGGTCGCACCCGGCGTTGTTTCCATCGACTAAGGCGAATACGTCGTTCCTGAGTTGGGTCGCTTTCCTCGACTAAATCGAGATCATTTTCCGCATTTCCCATATCCCCCGGAATGATGATCCTCTTCAGTCTCGTTACTCGAACCGCGAGGACGTTTCGTCTTGACGCGGCCCATGGGTCTGACTTGTTCGTAGAAATTCGATCGACCGTTCAGAGCGAGGAGGACCCATGAGAGTTTTCAGAACTGAAGGACACAATTTACCTCTTAAATTGTTCTGTCCAATCGACTTTTCGAATTCCTCGAAATCTAACATTTATTCAAAAGAGTTGGACAATTGCGACGTCCGATCCCCATTATCGACGGTGGGGTTTCTCCTCCTGTTGTGGTTTCTCCTCGTGATGTGATTTTTCCTCCTGCTCTGGTTTTTCGGTGCTTCCGGGCATCTCTTGATCACCCGCTTTCTCGGCTCCCTCGGCTCCCTCGGCTCCCTCGGCTCCCTCGGCTCCCTCGGGACCCTTCCCCCCATGCTTCTCCTGTTCTGCCTGAGCGGGATTCGCTTTATGGTGACTGTGCTTCTCCATCTCAACTTCCGCTTCGGTTAGCGGCTTCTCTCCTGGTTTTTGTTCTCCCCCTTCGACTTTCCTCTCGTGGCTTCCATGTTTCCTCTCGCCGCGGTCTTCTCCACTCTTCAGTTCACTCTTGGTGATCTTGGTCATCTTCTTCCTGTTCCTCCTCATAGATCTCCTGGACAATCTCCCAGATCCCATTCCTCCTGAGCCTCCTGAGCTTCCTGTGAGGGAAAACAGATGCAAAATGAAAAAGACTCCTCTATGAAAGAGTTACGTGGAATGTGATCGTACACGTGGAATGCCCAAGCGAAATCGCGAGGTTTCTCAGCCGTCATATTTGTACTTCCGGAAATACCCGCGGAAACCGTTTAAGACTTGCCGTGTGAGGTAGAGACCACGCAGTCCTGGCTCCCACCTTTCGAGTTATACATGGTTGCTGGAATCAGAAGGAAACCTTCTGAGCACATGGATCACACGGACCTCGAAACGCGAAGAAGTATTGGACTCGGGTCAGGAGAGATCGCGACGGATCGGGAAAAGTTGTCCGTATTGAAGTATTCGTTTGTAGACTCAGAAGATAAAAATCCCACGACTTTTTCAAACTCAAGAAACTCAGAAAACGCGGAATCATCACCAACCTGAGGCTGAACCGTGGTGTTTCGGCATTCCAGATGAAGACTCGCTCTGCATACCATTCGAACTGCCTCCACCGACGTCAGCTACGGCTCCACCGTGTGGAGAGGAACTCACGGAGGAGGCCATGCCTCCACCTGAGGTCGCGGCGGCTCCGCCAGAGCCGACCATGACAGCTGCTGCCGATCCCGGATTTCCTGCGACTCCTTTAGAGGATTTACCGGATCTGCCAGATCCAGCTGATCCGGACGATGCCGCCCCTGCGCCTGAAGCAGACCCAGCGCCGGAAGACGATTCACCACCAGGAACCTCACCAGAAGCTCCACCAGCAGCAGATCCACCGCCAGAAGAAGAGCCACCGCCAGCCGCGGATCCAGCCCCAGCAGCGGATCCACTCCCCCCAGCGGATCCACTCCCACCAGCGGATCCAGCCCCACTAGCGGATCCACCTCCAGAAGCGGCACCATCACCAGAAGCACTGCCGGAAGCTTCACCGGAAGCCCCACCAGCAGCAGATCCACCGGAAGATGCTCCACCTGATGCAGATCCACTGGAAGCAGATCCACCAGAAGCGGATCCACCGGAAGCAGATCCACCGGAAGCAGATCCACCTGAAGAAGCTCCATCAGAAGCAGATCCACCAGAAGAAGCTCCACCGGTCGCAGTCCCGGATCCGCGGAGCCCGGCGGACGCCGCGGCTCCTGAGGATCCCGCAGCTCCCGCATCGGACCCTGCTCCACCGGTCGCACTCCCGGATCCGCGGAGCCCGGCGGACCCCGCGGCTCCTGAGGATTCCGCAGCTCCCGCATCGGACCCTGCTCCACCGCTAGCAGTGCCTGAGCTTGATGCAGCTCCCGAGTCTGAGTTTGATGCGCCTGAAGCACTCGATGATCCTTCAGCACCGGAAGCGCTTGCACCCGAGCTCGCGGATTTGCCTTTACTAGAGCTGGCTGCAGCGGAAGAGGCTGAGTCTGGAAATAGATCAAGGAAATCGAAGTTTTCCGAACGGAATTTCCTTCAGTTCAGGAGAAAAGGAGGAGCATCGTGGGACTCACCCGCGTGTTTGAGGAGATTTACCATCAGAAGCAAAACAGCCAAAGCCCTGGCTGTTGTCTTCATCTTGCTATGTAGAGGAGCACACGTCTGTTACAGGATTGAGATCGTGGACACAATGAAGCGACCCACTGACTTTTCTTAGATGTCAGCGCGACAGGAGCGTCACCTGGCAGGCTATATTTAGCAATAATATATGCTGTCAAAAATATATTCACTGTGAAATCGCAGGTTTTTCATGACTCTCTTGAAAGATGAGGCGAGGAAATAAATCACTCGTCAACCTATGACCTTGGTCGAGTCTAGAGCTTTCGCGGCATAGCTCCGAATCGAACGGGCGGAAACGGTACCACGAAAAACCGATACAGAGATTTAGCGGAATCCGCTCTTTTAACTCGATCGGCACCAATGGACACTCCTTGGGGAATTCGCTATAGAATCCCGATTAGCTTGAACTGTTTTCTGAAGGTTCTTAGTTGTTGGGCGGTGGTCGGAGTTACTTCGGGGAGCCTACGTGCTCTGCATTTCAACAGAGTCGGACATGGTCTCAGCATCGCACCCCGCCGTCTGTGGAGTTGTGAATGTTCTCCGAGACCATTCCCGTTCTCTCCTATGTAGTATGCCCCAAGGCGTATCTAGTTGCGTGACCGTTCATTAGAAATTCGCGTTTGAACCGAGGAATCCGGGATGACGAGTCACAAGTTAGGGATGCTTCACCTACAGCTATGCAGAATGCACTAAAATTGTAGAGGGCTGTTCCGATCCTTCCAAGTTTTCGTCTTCTCGAGTCTTTTGAACTTCAACCTTTGATCATTCAAGTACGGTGCTACCTCGATTATATCAACCAATTGATGTCGAAGATGATATAATCGAGAGAGACTCACAGAGAGCCACGAAGTGGGTCATATGGGATCGCACTGGACCGAAGAGTGGGCCACACGGAGGACACACAGTGGGTCGCACAGTGAGTTAGATACACGGGGGTTGATATAATCGAGGTAGCACTGTAATGGTTTTCGCCTAATGCATGCCGATTTCATGAAGGCTCCAGCCCTTTTCACTAGTTGGGGGACTTCCTTACGACCTCTCTACGAATGGAATTACAGGTCAGGAGCTGTTACAGGCGATCCATAAGGACTCATCGTCAAGTACAGTCGGTATCTTTTTCGGCACGTCCGCCCAGCGCATCGATGTCTGCAACATTCAGAACAGGTTCGGGCTCTTCGGAGATCATGTGAGGGCTCTTTCTGCTCGCGGGGATGGTCAAGATCTCTGTCCGAGGAGTTAACGATCAATGACTCAATGAGGAAGCACGCTCAATTTCAAATTTATTTCGGTCGTGTGCTCTGAAACTATTGGGCCACTTTGTCTTTCTTTCCTTTCTCGTAAG
Organism: Neoseiulus cucumeris; assembly: GCA_021527715.1. NCBI lineage: Eukaryota > Metazoa > Arthropoda > Arachnida > Mesostigmata > Phytoseiidae > Neoseiulus > Neoseiulus cucumeris. Next base: position 923,237 of record JAJSRV010000058.1, on the reverse strand, counting down.
ACTCCTTGCTCAATTTTAGTTGTACTTGCGAAAGTGTTCGTCCTGTAATGAATCGAAATTTCAGAATGTCAGAAGCGCATGATTTCGAATCAGGACGGATTTCGATCCCTTCTTCCTCGATGATGGGACAGAATTTGATTAGAAGCTCCGACGAATGATTAGTGAACATTAAATGGAGCTTGAATTCCTTCTCATCGTGGCTGAGGACTAAAAGTTATAGCTCCCGGATGCGTTCCCATGACTTTCGTCCCCAAATTGAGCTTTTTCCGTGACTCGAATATCTCTCTCTTCCGTCGATTGACCTAGCACGGAATCACGAATTTCAAAAGATGGAAAAAAAGTTGGAGTCTCACCTCCGATTGTTGAATTATTGTTCTCAGTGTCGTTTTCTGGTCGTGTCACGGGAGTTTGGGTATCTTTGAAGCTGAACACAGATCTGTTCGGAGCCTTGAATCGCTGCCAAGGGTCTGGTTCTGTTGTAGCGAAGTTGCCGTCAACGACTGAAGAGAAACGCGTCGTTATTAACAACCAATCGTGTCTCAAATTACTCTCACTTGGTCAGCTCCGTACCGTGGAAGACCCACTTGAACAAAAATCTGTAGTTACACCTCCCAAGAACCGCGGCGTGCATCAAGGAGGTCGATCCCCTGGAGAGAGAGCCCTCCAGGACCTTATTGATCGAGAAGATTGAACTCAGGGTAACCAGAAACCAAGACGTTCTAAAGTTCTCGCAACTATATCCACTAATCGTTTGAAGTCATTTTTTTTTACTGAGCTGCACAAAGAAAGAAAATCCTAGCAGTCAACACTCGGTGCTTTCAGGACCGGCACTCCTCCATCCAGAAACCCCCGAAAGAGTTCTATGTATTTGACTCCAAAGCTGGTGCTCCGGGGGAACGAAGAGTACCTATATCCAAAACAAATCTATGAAACGATTGATTTTCGTCGGGTCAGATCGTTCAAGGAAGGGTAGTTTGGCAATATTCACCTTTGGCGCTAAAGTAGCTCAGCACGATGCAATAAAAGAAAAACTGTGGAACCGTCATCATAGTTTCGTCTGTAGAACGTTTGTTTCCAAACAGACGAAAGCAAGTGGATGCTACAAGTGAGTGATTTTCGAGAAAGAGGAAAGAATCGAACAAGCCGCACTCCAGCCGAATCCTAGATGCGACGCCATGCCGCCTCCTCTCAAGAGGTCTCCTTGGGTCCAGAGTTCAACCGGAGAGTGTGGTCATTTTTTGGATGCGGTTTCCAGGTTTCGCGCGAAAGTGCGTAATTCCAGGGTCACCGAACGATTCACACCATGGAAAGCATCACGGAGGAAAAAAATAGAACCCTCCAAGACTCAGCCATCTCTCCCTCGGATAAAGTTCCGTCATGAATCGTAAAGAACTCTCACGATGCGGGAAGATGTGTCATGGGAAGTGCTGTTTTCAGTGAGACTCATTCATACAAAACTCGACAACGAAGCTTCTCGATTCTGTTTGTCCATCGATTTCCGATCCGTATGGAAGACTGCAACAACCTCGGGAAGATAATCGAACTCGTCGACAAAACTGTCCTCGAAGCCAGTCAGAAGCAGGATATGCTGCAAAGCACTGCGTCAGATGTCTGTAATTTGATCTCACGACTGTTCCCGAAATGGAATTGGACTGTTCTGTGCGGAGACAAGTTCGACGTTTGCAGCGAGGGTCATCGAAACAGCGACGTAATGCTCGCGAAAAGATATCCGAACAATGTTCGTATCATAGTCCTGCGAGGTTCGTCTCTAGAACCCTACACTGGGGGACCGGCGGTGATTTCAGTGCGGAAAAATGAGCTGCACAACAGTGAAGACGATTTGGCAGCCATCAGATCTGCGATCGAGAACTCTCCCAGAGACACGTCGTCAATGGTTGAGACAATAAGGAAATATTTCAAAGAGCAGTATCCTGCGATCAACTGGGTCGTCATCGCTGGGGATGATTTCGCTTTGAATCCGGATTTTGAACAAATGGCGAGCATAGTTTTCTGTGGTACTGTTGGGCATATAAGCATTGTGATCGTGAGAGCAGATTTCCGAAAACTTTGATTTCTAATAAGATGAAATTTTGAGGCAACCGGGGGCTCCTCGTTGATTTCGGACATGTATGTATGTCAGAAGAAGGTGTTCACGAACTTTCGGGAAAGCGCACGGGCATTCCAATCCCGATTTCCCAATCGTTCTTCTTGTTCACGGCTTTGAGTTCGCGAGTCAGTCTCTCGCGTCGGTTATCATCCGGTTCCGAGCAGCTCCTAACCCAGTGGTTCCCGACCTTTTCAGCGACTGGGCTCCCCTGCCATGGTGGCGGCTAGACTCGGCCCCCTGATGTATTTCCTCCAGAACCCCCTGGAATCAACTTATCATTCGAATATCGAATCACGTTTTCGGTCTGCGAGCCTCTGTATGCGGTGCTCGATACCGCTTCAATCACAAATTTTCTTAAAGTCAACAGATGTTCTTGTGAGTCTCCATCTCCAGCCGATCAACACTCGAAAGGAAATGAAGAAAATCAACGTTTCAGATTCGCAAGCATGTGTGATCCTGGGGAAATCGCTTTGCATTTCCTTTCGATTTCAGAATCAAGAACTTATAGATTCTGTGTGAATCATTTTACATCGATCCGAAGTCGACCGATCCGCAGCGATAAGCAATCGTTCTTGGCCCGTAACTTTACCAAAGACTTGCTAAGACTCGGGCCCCCCGAGAATTGGTTCTTGGCCCCCTTGGGGAGCCCAGGCCCCCAGGTTGGGAACCTTTATCCTAGACTTTCCAGTGCGATCAACTTCAATTTCTAACAGAATCGAATTCATGAGTGTCAACCGTGGGGAAGGTGAGAGCTCGTGCACCTAGGTGAGCCCGGGCGAGAATTTTCGAATCTTTTTTAGTTTGGCTTCATGGCAGAGTCAATGAAAAAAAAGGTTGGGCGAACAAACTGACAGGTTGTCGTTCTTCACGACAAAGTAACTTCGTTACAACGAGCTCCGCGGGATGGCAGAGATTTGTTTGCTGTATAGCAAGTTCGCTATTTGACGATTTCCTGTCGCAAGCCCGTTACTTCATTCTTCTGAGAAACAAATAACACCAACAGATTTGTTCCATAGTCTATTGGAAACATTCGCATGTGATAGATGGATGGAATTCTCTTGGCGCTATTCTATGTTCGCTCGAATTCATGCGAACACTCTCGATCTTCTTGACTCATTCATCGTTGATATTCCGCTGGAGACGACCACCTTCTTCTCAAGCGATTCACGCAACGACCCTGGTTTCGGAATCAAGAAGTCGGACCGTGAGATGAACCCATCGTTAGATGAATAATAATCTCTCAAATGAACTGAAGTCTTGAGTCTGACTGAATCCGAATCGGATGAGATCGAAACGTGGGCGAGGATGAATCATAATCGGTCCTGACCCTGATCTAGGATCTCGCACAAGAAGGTTGGACGAGCGAGTTCGAACTCCTCAAGCTCAACATCAAACCGAGCTGATTCTCAAAGAACGCCGCGTGAGAGAAATTTCCCGTAGAGAGAACCCGACCTGCGGACATGAAGATCTTTCAGTCGAACCCTCCACCGCGGGAATTTCGTCATCCGCAGAGACATTCATCGATTCATCCTTGGAGGACAAAGCGGAGGGGCCCCGGGCGACCACCCGTGTCACCCCTCCCCCTGACTTCACTCACTCATCCCCTGACGTTCACTTGTCTGTGAGCATCCGGAAGAGCAAGCGGTCCAAGTGGAAATGTTGCCACTGCGTCTGATCTTGGAGGTTTTGTGGCTGAGGGTTGCAGTAGACGTTCACGACAACAATAGCCATAACTCATGATGGACGGCCGAGTCTCGGGAGCACAGAATAAAAGCACTTTCGAAGCCAGAGCTCCGAATTCTTTCTTCAACTCCGGACGTGAAGCAAGAACGGGGACTCGCCTAATATTCTATGGTCATGCCCATATATCAAGATGGCTAATAAAGCTCCCGCGAAACAACGCTCTCCAAGATCTCAACTCCGACAGGATCGTAACTTATAAACTTGACAAAGCCCGACTGTCAATTACGGGGACAAAACGACTGCTTTGGACTCGAGCACGAACGCTTGTCGTCACGGGTACGGAAGTGTCGAATTTTTTTCCCCGATGTTCAGCTGCGACGGATCGTCCAATCGCAAGTTCCGAGAATCTCAGAGGTCTCAGCGAACACGATTGAGACACTTGTCGTGAGCTGTGTTATTCGGAATCCATACCTCTTTATTCACTTTTTTTTTTTAGATTTTTCTAATGCCGCTCGAGCTTCTGAGTCGACGTCGGGTCATGATGCTAGATTTTTTTCCGTCTCGAGACTGTTAACTGACACATCTATCGAAGTGGTCGCCACAAAAAAATCATCCTACTCTAAATTGTAAGCTGTCTGCATCACCGGTCTCAATCTCGTTGGAGACGCTCGCCTTCCCGGACCGCGAGAGAATGGCAAGCGTAAAGTTTTGGACAACTGTCGTAACCCTCGGCTACCTCAGCACCCTGGGTGAGCTTTCTGACCGTCGGAGGTTCGCGGTCGATAGAGGATCGGTCAGACCTTCATGCGAACATGACATCTTAGAAGTGGTATGTTCGTTTTCTTCGATCGTTGTCTTTCTTCAGTCATCTTCGATGTGAGTGCCGCGCCAGACCTCCCGAGACCAGGTTCTCTGAGAAGCTTGATGAAGAGGTCTGACAAAGCTCCGGCGGCCACGACACCGGGACCAGCTTCAGAAAGCACTCCGAGCTCCGGTCCCGACGGAGCCGATGGGGACGACGCAGTGACCACACCGGGATCAACTCAGGCTAGTGCCGCTAGATCTGCGAATGGTGACGCTACTTCCAGTGGCCCAACGTCAGAGGGCTCCACCGCCCCTGCCGGCTCCTCCCCAACTCCAGGCGCAAGTGATAGCCCTTCAGGTAAGAGTTTGGACCCAGTGTCCCGGACGAAAGTCCGCTCTCTACATTCAGCTTTTCCTCTGCCACGTCGACGACTCGAATCGCAAACATATGTTCAGAGTCAATCAGAGACTCTCTGTTTTGAGTTCTCTGTTCTGTTCTTGATTCTCTGTTTTGAAGCGCGTTTCTATGAATGTCTCGACATCTCTCTCTGGATGTGTTCCGATGATAATCCTGTCCTTGGACACCGAAACGGAACCGATTCGAAACAAACGTGACATTCGTCGATTTGAACTTTCCGCGGCGCATCATCATAAGGCTGAAACTCGACGGAATGAAAGTGACTCATCTTCATGTTGTCAGTCTGAGAAGATATCATGAAGCGTAGGACGAATGTTCCTCCGTTAGCTACCATGTTTTCGTTCCGACCGAACGATATCGCAGAATATTTCTTCAAAGCTGATTATTATCTTTCTGTGCTCAAAACTACAACTTGAATTCTGAGCTTCTCTTCGATCCGCCGTGATCTAGCGATCCGCGCCGATACCTAGAATCGGAAAGAAACGTCACTAACGAGAGGAGCTCAACTTCCAGATGGACCGACAACCACGCCCGGGCCCGCGAAGAAGAGATCCCTATCAAGTAAGAATCACCCCTCAAAATTTTCGCCCGTTCTCAGAGATATCGCATCGTGAACCCTGTTGGAGATCGTTCCTCAGTCCGAAATTTTCGAACACAGAGAGAAGCGACAGCAAAAGTACCACCCCCGCTCCCGGGAGTTCAACGACACCCAAATCATCATCATCGTCATCATCCACAACGCCATCGACTCCGGCGGGGAGCTCATCATCGGCGCCGCAAGCCGCAAGTGAGTCTTCGAATTCGCTTCTGACCATCCTGCTGGACAGCTGACCTGTATGGTTGAAGGTATTTTTCCAATTTCGTTCTGACAGAGTTCGTTTTGCAGCGCCAGGCGGTGTCTCAGAGTCCCCCGCACACGTCTCGAGCCCGAGTCAGAACACAACGTCTACGAAGAATATCACAATCACAAGTTAGCTCCTTTCTTTTTGCTACTGGTATTTCATCAATTCTTCATGAATTCTTCGGCAGTATGTCGATAATCGATATACTCCTTGAACGTCAGTGCACCCCGCTTAATTGGTTTAACCGCTTTATCGGAACCGAATTCGCGGACTGACAATGAATGATGAATCCCTCGAGAGGGTTCCTCCCAAACTCAAGAAAGCGAATGTTTTCGACTTTGATATGAGATCTAATTTGATATTCGTTAATTGAAATCCGTTTTGTACAGAAAGAAGCGAGAAAATGAGCGAGTCAGCCACAACTGAAACGAGTCTCGACAACGAGTCTGAAGGCGGTCCCAGCACTGGCGATGGAGCCACGGATACGCCCGGCGACGCCGCGGGTGCGGGCACCGATCCGGGTGAGCTATATTTGAACTCACTTTCAGGCTTGGAAGTCACGTTCGAAGGACTTCATGACATTGTTGTCTGATATTCATGTCATGACATTTTCATTCTTTTTTTGCCTGAACAGCAATGAAGAAGCGATCAGGGAAAGTTCCCGCGAGGGGAGAAGACAGGACGAACGAGAAAAATATGGACAGAGGTTCAGAGAAAGGGTCAGAGAAACACGGAGAAAAAGGGTCGGAAAAGCACGGTGACAAAGGATCTGACAAACACGGTGACAAAGGGTCTGACAAACACGGCGAAAAAGCAATGGGAGATGATCCCGAGAGCGCATTCGAAACCGAAGATGGTGAGTTCTCGAATTTCGATCAGTTTTCAATATTATTTTTGTTGGCTAGTGCGGCGTCAGAGCTCGATTGCGATTCCTCGTGATACATCATAGCCGCTAACGAAGGCTCTCATTGTTATCGATCTCGCTCGATCCGTCTTGAATGTCAATTGTCAATATTTCCCAAGTCATGATTTTCCTAAGGATGGGTTTCTCTCTCTTTTTTAGACCAATCTTCCAGGAGGATCAACAAGAAACACAGTCCCGGTTCCAAATCGAAACCCAGGAAGAGCGATATGAAGCATGACGAAATCGACTGATTGAACGGGGGAGAGATTGTTTTGCAGGTTTAATAAATATTTTCGAATGATTCCAATCGATACGTTTCTACATCCCATCTCACATCAGTGTTTCTCTCGTTCCCTTGCGGAGTCCTCGCCGTGTTTGATTGCCCGTCGATGGTGGCGAGGAACTATTCTTTCATATTTATGGAGCTGCATCTGCGTGGAGACAGATCAGGGACAGCAATCTCCTCGCAAACGGTTGATCGAATGGAAATCGGAACTTGTACCGGATTCGAGCAGACACCAGTGGAGGAATTACGTCATAGTAGATTGGAGGCGGTGGACTTTGGTGGTTTTGATTCCCTCTCGTTTCTTTTTTTGAATAAATTCTTGTGGTTTTAACTGAAATTTATTTAAATGCGACGGGGTCGGATGTATTTACATAGTGGCTCAGCCGATTCCGGCGAGAGCGTCCCCGGTCGGAAGCGACCCTCGAACCGCCGTTGTGTTGCCCCGTTGCACCTCGAATTCTTGTGGTTGGAGTTTATGTACAAGCTTTCCTATCGGGATTGCTGTGGAATCTTTCATAAATCACATAGTGCGACAATTCTCTGGGGACGGATTTCGATCCACGTTTCAAGGAAACCCAAGAATCGCATACTGGACCTGTGAAGACGGAATACGACTCCCGTTGAAATGCTCGTCATTCCCGCGCCCGGAAAGCTAGCGAGCTGATTCAGGTGTCAACTCAAATGACATGATAATAGACTTGCTAGTTCTATAGGCAGAGAAACGACAAGCATTTCAGAGAGTCTCATTTCAAGTAGTAGTCTGGACTCGGGTGGTTTTGATTCTATGATACAATAGTGATCTCGACCGGAGTGGAACTTATTTGCATCTGCTGCAGAATTAAAATCCCCGGAAAATGGGCTTTGGTGGTTTTGATTCTTCATGATTCAATTAGGAAAGCAAAACCTAAAGGCCAGGCTATAGCGTATGAAAAGTGATTCTTCCAGGACTTAAATGGTTCGATCTGTACCATGTACGCTCGTCCCCTGAGAATGAGGATCTGGAAAACTTCACATCATCATCGCGTCACTAATTGTGATACGAACAGTTCCCGTTCTCAATTCATTTCCCGACGTCTATGTTTGTGGGAAATCTGAAACTGCGCATTGAGAATTTCTTCGCATAAACTTTCAGTCTGGGACTGCGACCTGATACCACAAGAAAGTCCGCCGGGCCCTTGGAGGAGAAATGAGGTGTCTCGAGACCCAAGACGTCAAATTCGAATCTCCCCATATGTATAACTTACCCCCCTGAAGGAGCGACGAAAAGTTGAAGTTTCGACATTTTCTCCGAAGGAGAGGAAACTCCTTTGTCTTGTATGAACATTGAGAAGAGACCGGGTCATGGCGCCGAGTTTAATGCCGCTGTTAAGATTCAATGATGTTGACTGACATGGGACTAGAACTTTCACTGGTGGCAAACCGAGGATATTGAGGATTACTGCTCCGATCGATTCCTAGAAATCCTTTAACACGTGTTCTCAGGATGACCGTGGTTCTCGTTGACAATCCCGTAGCTCTGGGAATTCCCTGGACGCCGAACTGTGAATCTCCTTTTGGAACCAATCTTAATCATCGCTAATATTCTGAGTTCATTAACGAGCGACAGCTGTCTCGATTTGTCTCCGTTTGGAGCGTTTCATAGATGCGGAATCACGAGCTGGAAAGTAATGAATCGCGCCTGCAGGGTCTTTAGGTATATAAAGTTCCGATTTCGAAGCTCCGCGTCTTTCGATGTGTGTGCCGGATACAGTATGAGATTCATTATCCCTTTCCTTCTTCTGGTTGGTGTCGTCATCGGCCGTCCCGGTAAGTTCAGTTTAAAGTGTATAAGTCAGGATGGTTACATAGAAAGCTCGCTCTGGATTCGTATTCCGTGGGCATCGAAGGCGAAAGCACATCCCAATTCTTGTTAATTTGAGAATTTGGGAAATATTTCTCGACGAAGAACGAAACCATCTTCTGGAATTCTTGCTTTTCCCCCGGTGGACGGCTCCTGAGTCCTCGATTATGATTGATTTTTCATCTTCATTCTCCCGAGCTTTGATTCGAATGATCCGAGCTCCTTTATCATCGATCTTATCCCATTATTTTAGGGCCGAGACCAGATCAATGTCCGGCGACATATTCAGCAAACGGGACTCTGTTGGAAATCCAGGGAAAACGATTTTGACGCTGCTGATGTAAATAAATCATTCTATCTAACGAGTTAGTCTTAACTCTCTGTTTGCTCTGAATCATGTAAGTGTCAGATCCACGAGCCTAAGAGAAGCCAGGCAGTTTCCTTGTGATATCTGATTAGAACCACGATTCTGGAGTCGATAGATTCCTTCAGGTGATCGAACACGATCGCGAACTATACACAAACGACCGCGCGGTCAAGATCCACACTAGACTGCCGTGGAATCTAGCAGTTCAGGATTTCTCCGTCCTCGCGTATTCTAGAGGCGGCGAGAAGATCGATTCGATCATTCGAGGGACGTTGCTTGAGATTATTTGCAAGAGAAATAGGAGAGCAGAAGCTACACTGAATCGGTCACGCCGTTGGAACGTGTGTAGTGTAGCGAGACCGAGTAATTTCCGGCGCAGACACTCAATCTGATGAGAACTTTCGAGTTCCATTCCATTTCCCTAGATGACGAGTCGACTGACAAATTTTTAGAAATGCTGCTCTCAGCCTGTCCCATTTTTCGTGATGAAGTCGACGCTCATGTTATCTTTTCATTGTTTAGAATCCGATCAGCTGAATGTAAATGTTGATATGTAGACCGACGAAGGCGAATCTCGGAACCTCTAAGAAGATGATAAAAGAATAAAACATTTTTGATGAATTCTTGGAGCAGGAAGCGACAGTAGCGAGGAAGGCGATTCCAACGATCAAAAAAGACACACGATGTCGAAAGGACATCCGGAGTCTGATTCTTCAAAAGAAAATTGCTTTGGGCGGTCCAATCATGGCGTCCATCGTCGCTGGTGTGCATTGTGGAAGATACTGAACATCATGCATCATTGACCTTGATTCTGAAACTGGACGAGAAAAATATTTAGACTCCTTATCGCGAACCATCTCGACATGACATCGATTTGCTGAGAGTATCGTCTCTTGGATGTTTGAACGACGCTTGTGGTTTATCGACGGGAAGATCGCTTGGAGAGCAAATAGTAGTGAACGCTGCTTCCATGGGAGACCGGTGCGTCGAAAGCACGAAATCAGGATGAATACTTTCTGGCTTAAAGTTCTGACAAGTTTCTGCGTCTACTTCCTATGTGCAAGTCTCCCGGAGATTGGTGAGCTCGTTGGAAGTTCTTGCGGAATATCCCACATACTCACGAATAATGAAAGACGAAATCTAGGCCCGATTCTCCTCTGTTTATGTTTCTTCCAAGAGTTTTCTACGAGCGTAAGCGGGATGAAACTTTCCAGTTCAAGGGTGGACCGTTCACGATCGCATTCTCATCAACGCCAACATCTTCGGTCGACCCGCACGCAGACTTTGGATCCACAAAGTCTATCCTCGGCGCTATTTGTGAGTTAGGCTCCTCCGCCAATTTTAGGAAATGTGGGCATCATGGATTCGATGCACTTCCTCTCGAATGGAAAAGCTCGAATCTCTGTCGAATCGACAATTGTTCGCAAAGATGTTCATTCGGTTTTTTTCAGCGCTAACTCCTGGTGGGCCAAATGTCATTTCGACAGCGACTTCTCCCTCTCGGAAATCATCGGCGCATTGGGCAAGCTGCCGAAATTCGATGCCTTGGACGTTTCAGGTGAGTCCATCTGAGCATGCGAGTTGTGCACCTCCGATTCAAACACCTCGATCGTATCAAACAGTTTTCGTCAAAAGAATCTCACGCGATGTGGGGCACTCTGCGACTCTCTGTGGTGTTCTCTCGATCATTTCAAGCTCAACATCAATTAGTGATAATATCGAGGTTTTGCTGTGTTTCAGTATGCGGAAGAGTGTCAGCAGTACCCCGCGTGTTCAATGGAACAACAGCCGATCGCCAGGTTTTCAAATATAATGTACGTCTTTCAGTGTCTGGCTCAGAATCAGGGGAAGGAGTCATCGAACCTGTGGCCTTCTCCTATGAACTCGGTATACTCAGAACGATGACACTAAAAGTCGAATGATTTCTTCCCTTCTTTCCCTTACAGGCTGCGTTGATGGAAGCAACCGGGAAAGAAATGAGGGTGATGTGCGGTTCAAGTGTGCTTTCCTCGAGATTCGTCCTCACTGCTGCTCACTGTCTTCATCCGTTAGTCTCCTTTCGTTGATTTTGGTTAAATAACTCTATAAAATTTCTGTTCATGCTGTTCCTTAAAATGGAGGAAACTTCGATATCCAGCATCAATCCGTTCCTGTTCAGATGTTTCCGGAATTTGCGGAAGTCTTCACCAGCTCCACGACGGCTTGCATGAACAGGAGTTACATGGGAGTTACGAGATGGTCACAACCAGAGAAATATTCTGATACTTTGTTAAGCGATCTTTTCTTTGTTGGTTTCAGCTTCCTTCAGAAAACTGACAGACTTCGAGTTTCTGTCGGGGAGCACGATCTGTCGGTCAAGGACGATAAGTATCGGAAAATCATGAAAATCGCTGCTTGCATGATTCACAAGGACTACACGGGGAAGAGTCCGTTCTACAACGACATCGCTGTAATCAAGACTTCCGATGAGGTAAATAAACATAAAGTATTGGGAACCGATAATAATTCAAGCCCGATGTTGCCGCGAGGAGATAACTCCCGCTCAGATAGTGAAAGCGATTCCCGCTGGCGATTCATGAATTCCCGAACCGCGTTCCTTCCAGATCATTTTCAACGATTTCATCGGACCGATCTGTCTTCCTCCAGTCGCGCAACGCACCGACTTCTTCCAAGAACAAGCTTTGGTGTCAGGCTGGGGTCGCACCACGGAAAGTCTGTGAGTGAATTTATTGTTGGAATCTTCCTCAATATACATACATCGCAGCCCGCTAACAAAAAGATGGCCGTTTGCAGGACTTCCGTGAGCCCGATCCTGCTCCGTACCTGGGTCCCTGTAGTGGACCCCGAAACTTGCTGGTATGAACTCAAACGGAACGAAAGCTTCTTCGAAGGACATCTTTGCGCCGGCGGTGACGATTCGAGTGATTCATGCCAGGTTCGTTGATAGACTTCCTTGCTTTGAGATATTTACTATTTTGTAGCCTTCTTGACTTCTCTTGTATCTTGCCCGAGTGAGTTTCGATCCGCCCAAAGATTTATCACTTGGCGACACCTACAGGGAGACTCAGGAGGTCCTCTGGTTATCATCGATCACCAACAACTACGGCTAATTCAGGTAAATCTTTTGCTTTCCAAACATTCCCGAGAGAGATGGATGAGATATCGGCAATTGTCAGATGATTGACTTTCCACAGATCGGAATCGTTTCATTTTCGTTCATTCCCGTGTGCGGGGTCGGGAAGCCAGCTCTCTACGTGAACCTCCCGCAATACACCCCCTGGATTTTGGACACGGTTGGGCTCCTAGGAGGCCTTACCGCCAAGTGATTTTCCCTTCGTCGAGGCTAGCGTCGATAACACGTTGGTGTTCGCAGAAGTGTGCTTCGAGCCGGTTCCTGCTGGTGGTTCATCAGTGTCGATCGTTTGATTTTTTGCTGAACAAATCAATAAACTTTACTGAGTCGACATTGTCTCAAATCTTTTTGTTGATCAGATAGTATTAGACCAGTGACAGCATTTCGACGCTCTTCAGCAAGGCCGACTCATTGTCAGAAGGCATTTTTATGTTGCGAGATTTTTCTTTTGAGAGACGAGATATTCGTCCCTGCTCACCGACAAATCTCTGACGAGCGAGGCCGACTGCATCATCAATTGAATAAAAGAAGACACGAGGATTCGTCAAAAAATCAACAAATAATTAGTTAGTTTTACATTTTATTTATCGTTTGAACATCTACGACGACAGCTTTCTCGCCTTCAAATGGGTCCCTTCTCGTCGTGGAGCTGCGCCTCGTAGTTCGTATTGTCTGACGCTGCACGCGCGATCATCTACAAAGTGGAAAGATCTCGAGTTTGCCTCCTGGGTATACCGTCATCTCTCTTGAGGATATTTCGTATTCGAGCTGGAAAATTTCGTTCCAGTCCACTGACCTGTTTGTATCTCAATAACTCATCGTTGGTGTCGAAAATTTTGATGAGAAACGGCGATTTCGGAACGTGAACTCCGGACCATTTGACCTAGAAAGTGATAGTGTATTCCTCTCCAATATCTGCCAGAATTCAACTCTTCAGGTGCTATCGAACTCATGGAACGAGCTTCGGGGCACGAAATACGCTCAACTGGAATCTTCCATCGAAATTCCTTCCAGGTTTGAATCCTTCCGGGTCTCTCACCCCATATCATCTAGGACATCACAGGTCTCAGGACTCACCTCGATTCGGTAATCTCCGGTTTCGGTCGGACTATATTTACAGAAAATGGCTCTGTCTTTCGAATTTTCTCTCGCCATCTCCACACGGAACGCACCTGGAAAAAGTGAATTGGTACTCCTGGACTCCCAGCTGGGGTCCGATTCCCACGGAGATGTCATCAAACCCGGTGGCAGAACACCATTGCATCGAGTCCTAATCGATTACACCGGAACAGAACGGGACAGAGTGGGGAAAAGGCCTCGCATCACTCACCTTTTGGGCCCCGTACTCGGACAGTCAGCTGACCCGGACCTGCGCCAGCGGTATTGCAAATGAATCTGCTCTGGAAACACGCCAAAATCCCGTTTTCGACGCCTGGTCCATAGACTCGCACCTTGCTCGCGTCTGGCGGGCTGACAATTTTGATCGTGAACGGTGAACCTGTGCAAACGCGAGAAACACCGGTTACGGCCTATGACGATGACTCGGGACTTGTTCATCTGATGAGAAAAAAGAATCCTCGAACGTACCCATAACGTGTTCTTGGCCGTATTTAACAGTGAGGAGATGCTTTCCGTTCTCTTCTGCGTGAACTAGCAACGTGCTCGTGGAGTTCCCGTGATTGACTAGTTCACATTCCGCCATTTTAGAGGGCCCCAGGCACACTGCCGATAAATTGAGTCCTGGTGTGGCTTTTCGCGTGTCGATGAACAGCTTCAACGGTTGACCTGACGAAAGGAGGACAAGAAATGATTCATTCGATTCCTATTTCGGCTTTGACTCTAGACCTGGGGGAAATTATTATATGTGACAAAATGAAAATCCAGTGCCACTGACCTACGACACCGGTTTTGAGGTTCTCCCCCGAACAGAGAACTCCCGTTGCATGTGAGGATGCCGCGCGGAACTCCATCGGGCTCCCCGTCACGTGTTGGTTCTCACACTTGACGTGCAGCTCGTGCATACCCGGACTCTGCGCCAGCAGCTTTCCGTGAAACGTGCTGCCTTTCTGGATCAACTGCAGACGATTCATCAAGTCGTAAGACATCGAGAAGTTCGATTCGACGACTCCATAAGTATTTTTTCGAAATTTCCGCAGTACGACAGTCGACTTGACTGAAGTGAAATCTAGCACTGACCTCAAGTGGCGTGTCGCCTTCAGCCGACCGGCAGAACGCCAGGATTTTCCTTTGTTCCGTATCTGCCGCGTCCACTCGGAATTCGATGACGTCACTGACTTTCACATCAGCAGGAGAGTCGCACTTCAAAACGATGTTCTTCGCTTTGTCTTCGTTGATTCGCGAAGACGGTCGATGAACGTTCAGGCTTATTGGAGAGTGCCGCAGCGGCTGATTGTTGTAATTCAGATGAATGTTGTGCTCTCCGGAAACCTTTTTGGAAAGAACAAAATAAGGAATAAGAGAATACTCTGAGTATTCTTCATGATTTTTTCTCTTTCAGCAATACTTGAACGGAATCAAGGTGTCTGTGAGAAGGAAACGAACAGATGCATGTCGCAGCTACACACCTTCGGGGTATATCGGATCACCCAGCCGCTCTGCGAGCGTTCCAGCAAGAAATTCGATGTCCGCCCATCAGGCAACTGAACTCTCCCTGTCAGCTCCCCGACAGCGGAGTTTATGTGGTTTGGCATTTCGAACGCGAGTTTCATTTCTCGATGAATTTCACCGGACAGGTCGAGCAAGCTCTCCCAGCCGTCAATGGGAAGAGGCTTCAAGAGAACCGAGTTGTTAGACAACTACCCCTCCCCTTTTCCCTCCCCATGGGTACGGTATTGTCCCTGAAGGGCTAACCTGATTTCCGTCGAGCACGTTGACTTTCAGAGGCTCGTGGGCTGCTTTTCCGTCGACCGTTATGAGAATGGTGTAGTCTCCAACATCGATCGGGAGGTACGATACGTTGTACGTTGTCTTGTTTTCCTTATCCACGGTGTAGTCGGCTTCTCGGTTGTTGGGCCCGTGGACCTTGATCTCGGGACGAATGTTTTCGCTGGTTGTCTCCACTCGGAACGAAGCCATCTGGTTCTTGAAAGCCTCCACAGCTCCACTTCCCGTGATTTTGAATTGACAGCCATTCGACGAGACTTGATCTTGAGCAGTGAAAGTGGCCGGAGAATTGGGGACTGGATAACCGCCGTAAAGGACAGCTATTCGATATTTCCCTGCGACGAATACAAAATGTTGGAGCCCTCGTCTCGTACTGAGTCGGAATTTCTTTCAAAATGAAGAAGACATCGGGGAAAGGGGTTGCAAAACTGACCTGCGACGGCTGGAATGAGTTCGATTACTTCTCCGTTCATCGATGATTTGACCTCGATCGGCAAGTTTTTACCCAGAGGACTAATGGCAGTGACGTCCAGTTCCGCGGTTCCTGCGTTCCGCCGATCCACTTTGGAAAGAAGACGATCAAGAGTTCAGATTCGATTCCTCCTTGGAAGAATATGGTGATTCCTCTTTGGTATGTTTTTCGGAAGAACTTACGATTGAAACGAATCTTCTCGTTGACGTTGCAAACGGCTCTCTTCAGGTTCTCGTTCTGGAACTTCACTCGAGTGGCGTCGAAGACTTCGCACAAGAACGGCGAGCCATCTACGTGGTTGCCCTTGTGGTAAATCTCGATTTTGTGCTTCCCGATTGTCTTGGGACTCCTGAAAGAGAAGATTTGCCATGAGAATCAGATTCATCTCCACGTGACCCTCTCAGGTAAAAGATGGCGGCCTCAATTACCATTCGACCAGAAGAGATTTGTTTTTCTGGAGGAAGCATTTCACCGGTAGAGGCGATTGCTCGTTCGAGACGATGATATCGAAGTCCTTGGCCTGATTCGATCCGGCGGTCTCTATCGTGAAACGGGCAGCTCGCCCAACCTGAGCTGATCTCAGAACAGTTCCGTGAACTATCATACTTTGGCAAGGATCTCGAACTCGGATGGTTTGCGAACCACCAGGCACGAGATGTCCTCCAAAGCGGATCTCAACTTTATGGGACGCGACAGATTTCGGGGTGAACGAGACTTTGTAAAGTCCAACTGCGATTTCCTCGGTCTGGACCGGTATTTTCTTCTTGTTATGGCTTTCGGTGATCTGTACATCCAGATTGCTCTGTCCAGCTTTCGTAACATCGACTGCAACGATGAAGTTCAGAAGTTTCTTAGTTTTTCAAGAAGTTCTCTGTCCTTCTCCAATGAACCGGGGCCACCAGAAAGGAGTCGTAGAACGAATAAATCGGACGGAGTAATCGAGTCGAAGCTCACCGCGGAAGGAAATGAGACGATCCAGGATGGCGTCTTCCAGATCCATGACCTTGACTTTCGCGACATCGATGATCTGCACGTTTTGAGTGATCAGAACTTGAGCCCCGGCGAGGATCTCCAGGAGATAACCGCCGACTTCTTTTGGCAAATACTCAGCCCTGAGAAGAAAAAATTCATTTCTCAGTGAGCATCGTACTTATCCAGTTTTCGTCTCATCTGTTCCTGATTATGAAACTTTTTGAGAGTGTTCTATTTTTGAGAATAAGCGCAGACTTGATGTCCCACGTACTTGTAGTGCCTCTCAGAGATTTTCGTGACGATGCATTGAGCTTCCGCGAAACCTTTACTCAGCCGTATGCTCACAGGTTTGTCAAAATCTAAAAGTTCGAAAGAGTTCTTCTGATTCGCGAGCCCAGTTTGGGCAGCGCTTCCGATGATTCGACCGGTTCGTTTCGTTGTGAGATGCTTCTCGTCGACTACTTCGATGCGGAACGGATTCCCGGGAATCTCCAAGTCGTTGAAAGTGACATTCACGTAGTGCTCGGTGGCGTCGGTCGGCACGAAGGAAACATCGTAGATGCCTCGAGTTTGCGTCGCGACCTCAGCCCTCACCGAGCTCTTCTTGGTGGTTACAACCTGAAGAGATCTCACGAAGTGAGGAAGGCTTTTCAAAAGGGGCATCGCACAGTTCATGGCGAAAAAAAGGTGCTATTTGACGGAAAAGTTCACGCACCAATTCCAGAGTTCCTTCGCCGCAGTTTGACGCGTCGACGCAGAACGTAACCATTCTTCCGACATAGCCTCGATGCAGACCTGTGATCTTCACGCGTTGAACGTCGAAGACGTTCGAGACGAAGGGACTTCCGGCGATCTGCAATGATCCCCCAAATTCGTGGATGAGTTCGGTATTCGTTCACTGGCCTTGGAATGAGGATGACTCTGAGGGCAGTTAGTGAAAAACCACAGATTTCATTAAGCTGACCTGATTGCCATCGAGGTAGACGAAGACTTTTGTTCGTCCGATATCTGTTGGAGTGTAACTGGCGACGAAGCCTTTCTCAGACTTCTCGACCTTGGCGGCGAACTCACTCCCGTCGGCAGCTGAGACAAAAGAGAAAACATAGATTGAATGGACAATATGAATGAATATGCACACGCATACAATACATCAAATTGTCGAAATCGAACCTTGAACTCGAACGTTGCAGTCCTTTGGCGACAAATCTCCCGTGTTTATGCCGAATATCAGAGGTGTATTTATGGCAATGGATTTAAAGACGGCAGGATTCACGATAGCTTGAGCTTTCGTCCCAGCATTTGCGGCGGGTGCTCTTTTCACATTGACACTGAAGGGACTCCCTTTTACGGGAACTGAATTGAATCTGATGCTGATTTGGTGGACATCGGCTTCACTGCAACAGAAACAGAGCGGTAATGTTTCATGATCCTACACCGGAGTTTGAAACTTTTTCGAAGTTTCCGAAGAACTCAATGTCGGCGCAGAAGACTCACTTTGGCTTGAAGTTGACCTTGAAGCTAGCGTTGCTCTTACTTTCCACATAGTTCGGGACGTTTTTCCCGGAACTGTCGCACACGATGATCTCCAAGTCGCCATGGCCGGCGGAACAGGCGTCGATGTTGAAGAAAACCTGGTCTTCTGTCGTTCCCGAAGTTATGTCGCTGACCTAGAACCCACATCGTGAATGAACGAGCATCTCGGAAAAAAATCTCTCGAAACCCATGATGCTCGAAAAGAGGAGAAATAGCACTCTATAAGTTCAAGTGAGAGCATTCGTACCTTGACCTTGGATGCGTCGAAAACCTTCACGGCGAGGGGAGCTTTCAGGAGTGACGTATCCTCGATGCAGAAGTCAACCGCGTAGTCGCCGACTGACTCGGGGCGGAACTCGAGAACGTAAAGTTCGCCGTTCTGTTTGATCTGATAGTTGTTCTCGAGGTTGCCGTTGGGCTCCACAATATTGGCTTTCAGGTCGAGCAGCTGCTGTCCGCCGGCAGAGATTGCGAACTTGCAGCTCTCCCCAATCTGAACGCGGTCCACGGTGTCTCCGACGAGTTTGATTTGGCTCAGGTCTAGGATCGGGCAGGTGAAGCAGCTTCCAGGAACATGAATTCCATTGAAACGCACGTCGATCACGTGGTCCACAAGCTGCTCCGGCGTGAAGTGAATCGAATACAGCGTCGGGCTCTCAGCTCGCGAGCTCGTCGAAATCTGTCCGTTGTTTATCGATATTTCCAAGCTACCGGGACCACCTCCCGCGGTCTGGACAAGGAACGAAGCCGGCACTCCAAGGAGCGCCGGTTTCGGGATATCTGTGACCTTTATGCGGTTGATGTCGAAGATTTTGCAGACGAAAGGACTCCCTTCGATCACCTGGTCATGGTATTTGACCTCGACATGGTACTGACCCACGGCGACGGGTTTGAACTCCACGGCCAGTTTGTCGGGCTCTTGGGCCTTCAGAGTGAAGGGAACTAGACCTCCTTCGGGATCCGTGACGCAAGCAAAAATGTGCTGGCTATTGATGTCACCCTGCAAATTTGCGAGTCGTGATCATTTAGCGATCGGATTCCTTTGCGATACTCCAATCGATGCTGAGATAAAATCCGCTCTCGACTTACCTGGAGCAACAAGGACGTCAAGCTGTCGACAGCGGAGAAGATGGGCCCCGGGTGCACGGGGAGAATCTTCGACATCGTCTTCTTGACTTGAATGATGAAGGGGCTCCGAGGAATGCTCCTTTGATTGAAAGCGATGTTGACCGTGTGGGGCTTTTCGACCTGGGGCACGAAACTCACAGCGAATCGAGCGGCCTTGACGGCTTGGACCTGAGAAGGAATAAGGAGCAACTCGAAACAGTGCTGAAAGGCGTTGAATGGAAGGGACATCTACGTCGACGAAGATGATTAAGAGAAGATCCACAAATACCTGCGTGGGAACGTTCTGCTCCTCGCTGCTGACGGCTATTTCCAGGTTTCCCTCCCCGCAGGAGTTCGCATCAACTGAAAGACGAATGGGAAACATTTTACCATCAAGTCACATGCTGTGTTTTGTTATTATTTAGCCTCAAGGAGGTTCAATCGATCCTTCCGGACTCACCAATGAAGTTGACGGATTCTCCGAGTTGCACCGAACTGTTCTCAAGATTCTCCACCTGCAGGGCTTTCGGATCGAAACACTTCACGGTAACAGGCGAACCTTTCATTGGCTTTCCCGCGTATTCAACGGAAATGGTGAAGTTCCCGGCCTGGGAGAGGAATGAATGTACATAAGTTTCGGGAAGAGATTACAGAGGCATCCAACATGTGTCCGATTGCGAGCTTTTTTGGAGGAACTCACCTGAGTTGGAGTGAACTGCACGTTTATTTTATCCGACGTCAGAGGCTTCACGCTGACTGGAACCTGGTCATTGTTCGGTCCTGTAATCAGATTAGATCTTAATTCCCGGAATGAACTCGAAGATATTCTGCGTCGAGGAAGGTCCCGTTGTTGTGGAAAGGGACAGGAATCTAGGAGGGTCGAATTACCGAGAACTACGACGTTCAAGAGGTCTCTTCTCCCGCCGGGCATCTGAAGATCGAATTTGAAAGGTTCGTTCGCGCATGTTGCCTGGGCATCTCCGAGATCGAACTCGTATGGCTCGTGTGCGTTGACCACAAGAGGACAGCCGGGGATCATTTCGCCGTTGAATCTGCGCAGAAGCAAAACGAATTCATCTCTTTGCGAACGAACTAGCAAAGCGGAAGTTCGCGAGAAGGACAATGTCTCGCCTTTGCCAGCTGGATCGATTTCTTACTTGATTTCTACGACGTATTCGCCCTCTGTTTCGGGCATGAATTCGATGATGCATTTCCCGCGGTCAAGGACCGTCACTTCGTTAGCGATTTCTCCCTTGTTGATTGAAATCTGGAGAGATCCTTCACCGGCCAATGACGCGTCGACTGGAAGTGAAGAGAAATCGTCGCAAAATCGACGTGATTCGAAACTCTTTCCACGGGTCTCGCATTGCAAGAATTCAGAAGATTACAGGGAGACTAACCTTCGAACTGGACGCGGGATCTGACTTCCACGTGATCGACGACTCCACACATCGTGATTTTCTGCGGGTCGTAACTCTTTAATATCACGGGACAACCCTGAACTTTCGCGTTCCTGAACTTTGCATCGAAAATCCAGGATCCGACCTCGTTCACGGAGAATTGCACCAAACAGACAGAGAGAGACTTTCGGATCACTTCGTACGATTGCGAACTTGCAGCATTCGGCACTGAGGGAAGAATTTAAGTTTTCAACCTTTTGATTGTGCTGTCGGTGCTCACATTATGTTGCCGACACGACGAAAAATCTCTGAATTCGTACCGTTTTTCAGGAGATATATCTGAAGATCTTTCTCCTTTGCGTCTGGACTAACTTCGATT
Source organism: Neoseiulus cucumeris (assembly GCA_021527715.1). Taxonomy (NCBI): domain Eukaryota; kingdom Metazoa; phylum Arthropoda; class Arachnida; order Mesostigmata; family Phytoseiidae; genus Neoseiulus; species Neoseiulus cucumeris. The sequence goes on along the minus strand of JAJSRV010000058.1, from coordinate 902,086 downwards.
TGCAGGATCTGCATTTGTCGACATGGCACCGATTGCAGCGATTGACCGTCGGTCAACACTGCGTAGAATTTCTGTCCCGTTGTCAAACGCCCGCTGCGCTCTACGTGCTGCAAAACTCATCTTCGTGAGTTTCTTCGAATCGAGTGATTAATGGTTCTTGCATTCTCGACGTCATCTAATCATCGGAAGGCTTTTTCCAACTTACATTCGTCGGCAGTCCTTCAACCACCGTACATTCCCAAGGTGAGTCCCGAAGAGGGACACCGTTGAACTTGATGTCGATCTGAAAACAGCTAAAATTCAGAATTGTCACGAAAAGGGAATCGCTATCAGATATTTGACGAGTTTCAACCGTGTCAGAGATTTTGAGAAACGAAAAGCAGAGGATAAGTACCTTGTGGACGACAGGGCGTTCTGGCACAAATTGCGCTTCGTAGAGCTGGTCGTGAAGTTTTTGTAACTTCGAATTCACAGTTCCGTTGTTGACCATGAACTCCAGGTGACCGCTTCCAGCCATGTTCCCGTCGACTGCGAACGATCAAGAAGAATATTTAAAGATCGCTCAACACAAAGCTACTACCGACTTTCCTACATCCAACAGATTGCTTTTCATGGTTATGCCACTGACTTACTTTGGAATCTGATCGGCCGTCCCACGAAACCGTCCGGGATCTTGCCCACTCTAATCGCGTCCGGGTTGAAACCGTTTGCGAGCACCTCAAGGAACTTTTGTTGATCATAAACAAAGGTGAAGATGTGCTCGCCAACTTCGAAAACTTCGATGAGAACCTGAACCAGTTTCGGAATGATGGGATCGACCCGCCCCGGGAAATGCCGTCCCGAAGGATCTCGAACCAAAACCTGTGGGAAATGTCGTTGTCATCGAAGCAAGTCAGGAGATCGCACTCGTTCTCGAGGAGGTTGTCTCTACGAACCTGGAGTTTTTCGACGCTGAACGGAATGGTTTCCGTCATTATTTCAAACATCAGGGGCTGGTGCACGGGGAACAACTCGATTTTCTCGAGCTGCACGACCTTGAGTTCCGAAATGACCTGTTCCCTCGGCGTCCGTACAGGAGAGTTCCGGAGCGAAGTGGGCGTGTGACTGGGAATCCTCGGCGTCCTGAAAGGGAACGAACAACTTTCGAAAACTCTCCTTGGATGTTTCAGGCGAAAGTTCCCAAGGAAAGAAGAGCAGAGACCCACCTGGAAACTTCCGGAGAAATCGTTCTGGGCGGCTGTGGAGCCGTTTGATTTACATCGGATCTCTGTCGATGATGAGCTGTGTTTCTCAACGAGTCCAAGTCCGTGGATTGATCGCTCCTCATCCGCTGGCCTGATTCATCGAAAATCGATGATTCTTTTCGAGTGACTGTTGAAGTGACGTAGTTTTGCGTGGGCGACAGGGTCCGCGAGACTGAATGCGTCATCGGAGGAAGCACCGGGGAACTGCGGAAGATTTCCGTTCGGTGATTCGAGTTCCCGTGCGGAGGTGGCGGAGGAGGAGGAGGCGCAGCAGGAGGAATTCCTCCTGCAGAATCTACTCGGGTTCTGGCGATTCCTGAGGGATTCTGGGCGTTTCGAATGAACTGCAGACGCATGTTGTGAGTGCTGCCGGTGGGAACGTTACTGCCGGGGGTGGTCTCGGCTGTCCGGGAAGAGGAGGACGACGAACTGACTCGAGAGCTGACATGTTGTTTGACGGCGTCGGCCGAAGTGTCGAAGAAGGAGTCCATTTTGTCGAAAATTGACGAAGTCTGGGGGGAGCTCGGACTCGCGTATTCTCGTTTCGCACCGAATTCTCGCATTTTGTCCGAAGGACTGCGGGTCCTGATCTCGTCGAGACGACTCGGAGAAAGTCTCTCGGGATGATCGAACACTCCGCCGGTGTAGGTGGCTTTGAAGATACCGTTTGGACTCGTGGCGATCTCCGGCGTCTGTCTCGTCGAGCTCGAAGCGTAAACTCCGTGACCGAGGGCAGCATCGTGACGATGATCGTGGCTCGAGATGAGGTCGGGAGTGTTCATCCGCGTCGAATGGACGCTTCTGGAGACGTTGCTGAACGAGTGATTGGAAGCAGCTCTCATCTTCTCGCTGGGAAAACCGAAGAGACTCGGGATGAGTTCACATGAAGTCAACTGACAGATTCTTATTCCTCTCTCTCTCGGACGGACGGATTTCGAGCTTACCTGAGTTCGGATCCCCTGAAGCCGGTCGAGCTGACAGAGTGTCTTCCGTCGAAACTCATTGAGGAAGCACTGCGACCATCGACGAAGTCGTCAGACAGTGCTCCCAATGAGTGACTAGAGTTGAAGTTCGATGAATGCAGCTGCGCCTCCTGAAAATTAGCTTCATCGATCAATTCAGATCAGAGGACGTAGTATCTCCGAAACCGCAAGGAGCTCGAGCTTCGTCTCGAGTAGCGAAGATCGTAAAATTTGGGAGTTCTCTCATCTTGAATATCGTCCACATGGACCCACCTTCAGTTTCGACGGGTCGTAGACAAGACACGTGAAGGGTGAGCTGGCGATGTGGTCCCCGTTGTAGGTTATGTTGATCATCCATTCGCCGATTTGTTTTGGGATGAACGAGGCGTGGAAAGAGTTCCCTTGTTGACTAACCTCACAAGGTATCACTGTTCCGAATGGAGAAACTGCCTCGATGCGGACCCCACGACTGTTCGCACCATTCGAGTTTATCTGCGTTCGTGAGGAAAACAGAAAGTGAGCCGAGCTCGACGGAGATGAGGAAGGCAGAACCAGGTCTCTGCATTGCAAGAGGCACTCACCATTATATCCACGAGGGAATTCAAGGAACAAGGCCCGATACCCGCTTGAGATAATCCAGCAAAGTCTGGAGAAACCTCGACGACGAGAGGGCAGTTGTCGACCAATTGACCTTTCAGCTGGACCTTAATTTCATGAGGCAGAGATTGCGTCGGTATGAACGTGCCCGTCAACTTTCTCCCGCTCTTATCCAACCTGTGAACATCAAAACAGGATTTTCCAGATCGCTTCGCGCCATGAAGAACGGAGAAAAAACCGAACACCACGAAACACCGTTCAAAGACATGATGTCCTCGGGGGAGGGGGGAGGAGGATCGCATGGCGACACCTCGGTAGTCTCCATTTCTATGTTGCGAATGCTTGTCTGAGAGATTCCAATTCCCTCGAAAAACTCACCTCACTGGGACTCGCGTGAAGTTCTTCAACAACATGACCTCAACGGTCAAGTCTGTTTCAATGTTCACTGTGGGGCTCACTCCGACGATCTCAAACGTGACCTGTGAATTGATTCTTCCTCGTGAAAGAGTCGGAAGACCCCGAAAAGTATCGAGCATAACATTCAGAGCTCGGACAACTCTGTCACAAGAGCTTCCGATGAAGCTTGCTGAGACTATCTCGGCCCGCTTCTGCACTCACCGGTTTGTTGGCTTGCACGTTGTTGACATCGACGATCCGGATATGGGGTTTCTCGTTTTGTTCCGTGAGTTTCTGGAACTTGGCGAGATACTTCATGATCGTGAGGGCCTGTACCTCAGGATCAGACATTTCTTTCGCGGAAATCATCCTGCAATGCACGAAGTCAGATTATGTAGAAGTTTCGTCACCGCCTACAGCCTTGAAGGAGCCGAAAAAATCGGAGGTTGAGTGTTGGGTACTTACTTCGGGATCTTGAGCTGGGCGTGAGCAGCCGTTATTCCTCTGAGGCAATTCGTTTCAAACTCATGGGGCAACCTCGACAAATCTCTCAAATCAACCGTGCCCCCGAGTTTGTTTATTAACTCATACAACGCGCTGCCGTCATTCCAATCCGTCTGAAGGATGAAGGAAAGTTTGAGATGAACTAAGGTCATATGTCTCGCAGTAACACGTCCGTCCATGATGTCGAATCTCCAAAGGGAACTCACCGTGAGGTTGTTAACGTACGGGAGATACTTCTTCACCCAATTCAATATCGTTCGGTGACCCGGCGAATCTTCATTCATGTAGTATGACAAATATGTCATTCCTAGAAATCAATCAATCAATCAATCACCATCCAAGTAATTGACTCCGGTTCGTTCCTTATATTCAACGCCTTGAAGTTCTAATAATATTTCATCGATCGACCTCCATCAATCGATCTGATTGAACTGATTGAATGATAGATCGATGACCGCCGAATTTAAAAAAAAAAGTCTAACGGGTCAACCACCCCAAGAGCTCACCTGAGAGCTCGTCCAGTTTCTCCGAACACAAGTCTTCGGGTCGTAAGACGATGGGAATTCCGAGCCGATCTCGTGCTGTCTCCATGGCCAGCCGACAGTTCTCGAACCTGGTCGGGGGAAGATTGTTAGAATCAGTCTGAGCGTCTGCGATTTCGCGTGATGTCGTTCTTTGTGTAGTTTCAGAGACTGCTTGATAAACGAAAAGTGTTGGATTGGTTCTGGTATTTATGCATCTTGATCCGTGGATGACCTCTTCGTTTCGGTGGGAGCAAGCTCAGCAGATGCCCTTGCTACGCGAACCACAGTTTTTGGGATCTGGTCACAGAGTGGACACCGTTTAAGCCACTCCCGATTGACAGTCGTCGAGTGTCAGTCGAGACACACATATGCATGCTGCAGCGTTCGTCCGCAGACATGTTTTTCGGCGACGTGCACACATGTGTACATTCCGCCTAGCGTGCATCCCGGCGGGCTTCGAGATTCGAACCACCGCCATCGAGTTCTGGTTACAAGATTAGCCGTGTGACCACAAGACAATCGTCCGTTTGATCCCTTTTTCGGACACACGGGTTGAATCAACTCCAACCAATGGTTTCTACGTGAAGGGAGTGTCCTGCCGGACACAACCCGACACCAGGGGGAACGAACCAAATTGCCATTGGTGCTCCTTGACGCCAGAACTCAGCCCCGCCGAGACACGGTTATAGTCGCATGCAAAGGGGACCGGCTTCTGGGATCTTCGGATCTCCTGGGATTGGATCCTGATTATGATTGGATTTTCCTAAAACAAGCTCACCCATTATTGGGGTTGAGGTTCCTCCAGTCGGGTATCAGCTCCGGGTCGCAGTAATTGACCAGAGCACTCAGTACTACTCCAGAATTCCAGTCGGTCGAGAAATTTGATACCTCGAGGTCTGAAAAAATATGGCACAAAAATCCTGATCATGCGGCTTCGATATCGATAGAAGCTCAACAGAGGAAAATACTTCAATCAGCGTCGTTGATTTGCGAAGTCAAACTCAAAAATCAGAACAAGGGTCCCAAGACTCACCTTGTGGTAGAACGTTCCGGAGCCAGCCTATCATCGACTTCCTAGCTGGAGCATTCGATCGTCCGATTTGATAACGAACGATTAAGGACCACACCAATCCTAAGATCAATTTCAGGTTACCTTCGACAACATCGGTATTACCTGCAAAGAATATTGTTTCCTTAATCAAAATTCTCATTTTTCACGAGTGAAAAACCTCGTGGACATCAACTAGCAATCAAGATTTTTTTGCTACATTGTGGGGGATCGGATCATGGCCTCGAAATGACGAGGGCAACGCGAATGAGGGAAACGACGAATCGATCGTCGGGAACTGACGAAATAGAATCGTCGTTTCCAGGGCCCGGAGTGATTGTCATCGAGAGTTCACGATTCCCGATTCGAATTCAGAAAAAAAATCACGGATACTCATCCGAAGAAGAACTTGTCGGAAGTAGTTCGTAAAAGAGAAGTTGTCATCTTTCGAGTTTGAATCAATGAGCTAGAGCTGCCCCAGCAACTCGTCGTTGGAAGAATATCGAGTCAGACCGTGGTCTTTTGTTTTCTGAAAACATTGACAGCCAATGTCAGCTCAGGGTGAAGAATTCGTGGGAGCGATCAGCGCACGATCTAGTATCGATGAATTACGCTCGTCAGCTCGAATGAAAGCCTGCCAATAATTGCATACACATTCAGAAACTTCAAAACAAACTTGAAGGGAACAATTACAATAACGTTGCATTCCCGCCATACATTAATGGCATTCAAAGCCGTTTGGATCGTCCAACGGGATTGTTATCTCCGGAATCCGTCGCCAAATGCCAAAAGTACAGAAGCGGAATCACGATCGACTCGCTGTGCTCGTGTTCAACGTCGTCGTAGTAATAGTAAAATCACTATACAGAAGTTCTCAATGACGTTTCCCAGCACAAGTTTTCGATTGACGAACGCTGCTGAAGGTCGTTCTCAAGCAACCACACCTCGGCTGCCGAGTTATCGACATTTTGATTGTTACGATAATCCAAATCTAGAACCGCTTTCACTGAAGATCTTACTCGGCAAGAAAAGCGAATCCTGTCGAGAATTCACGCCGTCGCGAAGTATCGTTCTTCAATGGAGCTAAAAGATTGAATTGTCAACTGTGGATCGAAAACCCACAGTCTTCGGTCATTAATACGCGCGATTCGTCCGATCCCGTTCCCAGCTTCCGCTAACCCGTCGTGTGGAGCAAATGGCGTCACCTCCCACGGAGAACGTTCAAACGTTCGCGAGGCGTACGACCGAAAATCAGCTGCCATGCCTTCCTGGCACATGATAGTTCACAAACGCGACATTCCGGAATGTCGCGTCTGCACAAACTTAGTTTCGTTCCGATTTCGTAAAAAACCTTCCCCCTCCCTCCCCCCGCATTCAGACCGATTTACCAAATGCAGATTCTCGTTCTTGCGAAGAACGCCGGACAGGGTACAGAATCTCGACCGGGTCTCTTAGTGTCACGAGCGAAGCACGGCGCAAAATGAAAAACGATGCAAGTGGAAATCAAATGACGCTTGAGATAGCGACACCGTTCGGAACGGAACGTGAACTCTTTTGCCGAACGGGCGCTGTCAATTTGACGTCCGTGGTTGACAAAGATACCGCACTGCCGTGAGACAGATGACCAACACGCGGCTGCAATATTTGTGAGCGGTATCGAGATGTGACAGGTTTGCCTGCCTGCGTGTGTGTCTGTCCAAATATTCTAATCTTTGTTTCCTTTCTGTTGATGTCACCTTTTCTAGACGATCGAAACGTACCCGACAAGAGCCCGCCGGAGTTCCTTGAACCTCGAGGCGAAAAGCGTTGATTTATATTCGATTCGAAACAAAATTTATCGATACGCGCCGGATAGAAAGTTGCCCAAGCTTAATTGCGAACGGCGATCACGGACGCGCGTGACGATGTTTGAAACATATCGTTCGTTAATTCGATAATATCAAAAGTTATTGAATGTCTCTGACTCCCCACTTCTATTAATGCGGTGTGTGTCCACCGGGCCTTTTAAAATTGTGACTTTCGAAGTACCCGGACCCGACTTCGACGATTTTCGGTTAAACTCGTGCCTTTTTATCTATATAACCTAAATTATGGCTTGAAAATTAAGACATTCATCACGAGCCAATTTCTGAATGGATTTATGGATTTAACATATATAAATGTTGCTGGAGTCTTCATATTGAGATTTTGTTAAGCAAATGGTCATCGATATATTCGAGTGCGTTCATGAATTGACGGAGGGTGATTGATTCAAAACATCATCGACGTCTGCGAGAATGGAATACCGCAACTGCGATTCCGATTTCTATTACGCTATCACGAGCGTTGGAAATCTGTCAAATTAGGCGCGAAATGAATCGTTATCACCAACGACCGCTATCTCTACGGACCGAGCCTCGTTTATAACGGGAGCTAACGTTCGTTATCTTCCAGACATTCCGAGCTGATCTGAAGTTCGCCAAACGTCTTCTGAGACAGCGGGACAAACCTCTGGCTGTTGCTTGGAACGATCAATATTATCTTGTCCTCGGGGCAAGTAGCCCACTGGACAGCTCGTTATTGTCGGAAAGAATATCTCTCGTGCAGAGTTCGCGAGCTACTCTGACAATCAGGTAGGTTCCTCTGAAGGAAGATTTGGCTCCTGCTGAAGTGAATTTCCTACATCGCTCCCGATATTCTATATTAAGAAGCTTATCTGTGAAAGATGACAAACAAATAAATTGATATTCGATATCGTGATTAACAGTGATATGACACCTAGAGCTTTCTATTCCAGTGATCATTAGTATTCAGTCAAGGCAATTACTTCACATATGATCACCATCCCTGAATACTTCCATCCATCCATCGATCCATCTATCCCATCTTCCACGGGAATAAGACGAAAAATTGATAATGGCTGAATTTCCAATCTGTCGCATGCGTCATTATTCACACTGCATTACTGTAATATTGATTGATATTGAGATCGATAATGAATGATTTCTGAATGTTCCTCTTCAAGGTACTCTCAGGGATAGTTCATTCTTCAATCAATCAATCAATATATCCACGGTGATGAATAATGAACCCCCGAGATACAGTGGGGAAATTAAGCTCATCAAGGATCGAGCTCCGCCTCCGAATCGAAGTTTGCTTCTCAATTGATTGAGTTTGGGGGATGATGTATTGCATCACTACCCTTCAGCTGACAGATTCTGATAAAACATTCTAGTAAGCGTTCGTGACGCGCTCGTAAACAAAGAGCTCGTTAATGATGTCGCTGAATGGGAGTCTCTCGGTATCGGAATAACAGCAATCTTGGACGTTGTAACTTTGTGGGTTGTTTACAACAGCATTGCTTATCGTCATTGACATACTCGCGTTTTCCGGCGATGTGATGTTAGACTGCATGAGATTATGATACCCGAATCTTACGCAAGTGGGATTCATCTAAAGGTTGGACTTTGGCAGAGATTTAGCCGAGCAGCAATCGAAACGCTCGATCCGACATTCTCAAGAACGAAATAATTGAGGGAGGTTTCCTCACCGTTATTTTCAACTTGACAGATGTCGTGCTTGCCAGTTTGTCCTTTGTCCAATCAAGTGAGACAGAAGCCCCGAAGTCGGCCTACAAGCGAGGCGTTAGCTTTGACCATGACGACGCCTAGAAGCGTTCATCACGTTTGTCTGGGAAGTTGTCGGACAGCTAGATCTGTAAACCGCGCACACCTATCGAAAAGCTGCGACTTCCCGTTGTCTGACGTTGTTTTCATCATGCGCTATAGAGTATTAACTTTCGCTCTCCCCCTCCGCAACTTGAGGCCGACTACATTTACAGCAGGAGCTTCTCGTTCCGAAACTCAAGCAAGACAAGAGAAAATATCACAAACTCGTTGCACAAGTCCGGAATTTTCAGAAACAAAGAGGATTTAAGAACAGAAATCGAATGAATGAGATGACGTCTCTCGTGCTGACTCTCGGCGGATTCAACCGCTTCTATTCAACGCTCCTACAAAGCGAAGCACAGAGACGCAGGCCGTCGATGATGCGGATGGCTGAGAAAGAATACGCTCGTCTCACTGTTTATGTCCAGTCCGCTGAATCTGAATGAGATCGCATCTGTTTGACAACAACTCATTGAGCGTAATCGGTGGGCAGAAAAAAATACCGTTTTGTGACCAACATTCCACATCGAGGATCCTTGGAAGGGATTCACGCACCCGCCGCGCCGCCGCACATGGATTTATCGTTTTACAATACCAATAGATGTTTTCCCTTCAATTCAGAGCAGAGACAGCTCACTTTGGAATGAAAAGCATAACAAAGTGAAGCTGATTATTATCAGAGTTGTCACAGTGATGGATGAACTCACACTGAACTTGACGCTTCAAGATTTTGCCGACATGCGCCCCGATTCTTCAAAGAGATCTGCGGACATGAAATACTGATGTTCACGCGAGAATTGAAGCGACGAGTAGTGCAGGAGATACATTGCTGCTTCCCCCGATGTGACTCTGAAACTTCAAATTCACGTTTATGTATAAGATATCGGAGATCGGATGTTGATAATACGATTGATCAATCCCACGAAATGTTTGAGTTGATGAACATGGGGGCATCTGTGGAATGCGGCTCGAACGAACTTCAGAAAACCGAAGGCTCCTCGAGGAACCCTTCGCGCTCATGAAAACTTTTGAAAAGCGCGCCGTCGGAACCACTCAGCGACACGCCCTCCACGAATTGCCTCAAATTCGAAAGCCACGTTTGATGCTATCACTCATTTGCGCCGATTTCGTTGAGAATTGAGAAATACGGAGCAGCCGAACGGGTTGCCAAGGTGGCGTTCATAATCAGCTGTAAGTGGGCGCCCGTGCCGTTCGATTTTATTGGTGTGACGACCGCAACGTATCTTTCTTCCCGAGGAACGGAACTCGATGGAAAACAGCGGCCCTATCCGACTTTCCAGCGCTTCTCTCAATTGGTTCGTCTGTCAGTCGGTCGGTCGGTCGGTCGGTCGGCGGTATCTATCGTTGCGCGATAGTTGCTCCGCTGTCTCATTCGTGGGTGCCCGCCCGTTCGTTGACCTGGCGTTGCCGTTCAAGAACAAGCGAAAAAACTGAACAAGAAAACGAAGCAGAAGATGAAGCACGAGTGAGTGAGTGAGTGAGCCTCCGCCACCACACCGCTGCAAGCAAACTGGCGGGCGTGCGGGCGGGCGGGCGGTTGTATCTCCCCAAAACGCGGAAAAAACTGGAAAGCTCTCAACTTGTCTCCTGCTACTCCGGCAGCGGCTGCTGTCTTCGTCTCTATGGCTTTCTTCACTTCTGACAGCGGAGCTAATTCGAAACGAGACGCGAAAACGTCACTGTCTTTCGTGTCTCATTCTGCTCTGTTCGGTTCTGTTCCTCGATTCCTTCGCTGTCAACGACTCGGTCACCGAGTCCACAAATTGTTGTTGTTGCGACGACGTTGGAGAATTTCCAGAACCAGAAAGCTTCTCCCAAGTTTGGGAGCTGCGGTCATAAGTCCCGCGGCGGAGGAAGCCCCACTGTCCTGAAGGGAACTGTGATTCGTTGCGAGGTGTTTCTCGCCGGTATCGCGTTGGGGCGTTCTGAGACATCATTCCAACATAACGTAATGTTCCGTTGGTGTACTGCATGATGATGATGATCCTTTGCGGCTGAATAAATGATTCGCCGTCAACAAATACACAATTTCGACGCCTGAAATATTGCGATCGACGCAGGAATCTTTGTCAGCTGAAAGATTGCGCATGCGCCTGCATAAATTGAAAAACAAATCACCGCAATTTCTGAAACGGCGAGCTGCGCTGCCATTACTCGACGGTGACATTTTTTCTGTGTCTCCATTGACACGCTGAGGCGTTATTTCCTCGCCTGTCGTTAGTCCAACATTGTCAAGATGTCGATGATGATGATGAGGACACAACGACAAATGTGTCGTCTTCGACTCGGAATTCAGGCAACGGATTTTGAGCTGGAGTCGTTGCGGTCAGCGTTTTTTGAAATTCACGGCTCGAGGCTGAGCTCAGACAAGATAATCCCTCGAAGCAACGTCACGCAGCGAACGCCGCCGTTCCCAAGTGGAATCGAACCGCATATCCCGAATGTCAGGAATTTCAGGAAAAACAAGCGCCTGGGGCCGTTCTTCGAGGAATCCGTGCTGTTTGTTGGAACTAAAGGAACAGCGATATCGCCGGAAACACCGGTCAGTCGAAGAAAATCAGCCAATATGTATTTCCAGCGAGGGCCCGCGTTCGCTTGGTTTAAAACGCAGCGTGTAAACCATTTATTGTTCCCCGGTGGAAGAAAGAAAAAACGCTTTGAATCGTTTCCACAGCCGCAACCAGTTTCCGTGTTCAGTGTAGGGATGATTGTTTGTCTTTCTTTGTGTTCGTTACTGATTGGAGAAAGCTCTAGGCAATGAACGCAAGTGCCGCGACTTGCCGATGGCCATGAGGACCGCGTTACCGAAGCGATGTTTGCGAGAAATGCGGCAAAATATTCATCTGCGCTCGTAGTCTCTCGATGAGATATCAGAGAGCAAGTTAGTGGAGCTGGCGTCCTGAGAGAACGTGAGGAAGGTCATCCTAGATGAATAACTCCTTTGAGCGATTTCGTAACTGACCGAGTTTCGACGAAGGAAGTGCGACTGCATAATTCATCGGTCGAGTAACAATGCAAATCGATTCGTGGACTCATCATGTAAACCCCTCTCCTCTGCTTAAGTCATTTGTTTGAACCGTCGCAAAGTGTCTGTTTTGCAGAGCTGTCCGTGAATCCAATGAATGGAGTCGTCACCCAGAAGTCAGCCACACAAAGAAAGCACACTTTACCGACCGTGTCCGTCGACGAAGCCTCCCGAGACAATTTCATTCGATGTCGCCGGGCGCTGACAACAAACCTCACAATCAAGATAATATTGTGTTTCCGTTTTGCTATCAAGTAGCTAGAATGCGGATCGTGCGGAAAGAATCCGAACAAAAACGCCGAAAGGCAAGAAAAGAGGCTGGGACAGAGCGACTTCAGTGCCGCATTTGAATAATTCACCTCCGACATTGACAGCCGTACAACCTGAAACTTTTTGAAGTGGTTGTCGTTTGCATGTTCAATGCAGTTGACTGTTCGACCCACGGAGAGCCGCTATTCTTTCTGTCTGAATGCCCATCGCTTCGAACTTCCATCGACTTGTGGACCCCACGGCCGGCCCCGGTCTACTCAGGAAGACCTGCGTCGTCTCCCGAAGCCCAGCTCAACAAGGCTCCTTCGTTTCTCTCTCGTTTGCTTTCGTCCTCGCCAGAAAAAGAGTCCACTCGAGTTTTTCTGAGTATCTGTCGACGAACCAGTTCCTTTCAGTAATTGTCGCGAAGACATCGTGGAAGAACAATGTACGTGCTGCTTGTTTCAATGGATGACAGCGGCTGGAAGCGTTTAGTTCTCAACCCAGAAACGCTTAGGTGTTTCCATTTCTGGTTGTTCATCCGTTTCTGATGTTTATCGTTAGCCAGAGTACTTCCTCGGTGTATGTATTCGTGCCACTCAGTCAGCCAACACCTCGCTTCAGGGACGAGCAGCCGACAAAGCAAGAGACATCCAAAGCCGCAAAGGATGGGGACACAAAGACAACAATTAAAACTCGATGATCGGTTGGTGATTGACGGTTGTTCTCGGGGCGTGAGCTCATCGAGAATCCATCAGTCGATGGTTCCGCTTTGGTTTCGTGTTGAACGGAATTCTCATCGTATTTGTTCAACAGGGTTCCTCGGGATCGGAACTGTTTTGTGAAAAGATACTGCATTTGTATAACGGGTGTCCGAGAAAACCATTTCCCAAAGTTCGGGTTCGGATTTTTCCAAACTTTGAAGTGCGGAAAACAACTCAGCCAAGGGAATGCGTTTTCAAACTTTGTCATCGTGCTTAGGGGAAACGAACGATTCGATCACTTAGTACTTGTGTAACTCTAGAAGCCCACGAGATGGCCTCCTACTTTTCGTTTTCGTTATTCCTTGACAAAGAAAGTCAATGTTGAGACTACGAAGTTGTGTTTCACTCACCGATATTGACGAGTTTCACTTGATCGGCCGCTATTGCATTCAAGGCAACCTGGACGTTCTCCAGGAACTGGTGTTGGTTGACGGGTTTCCGAATGCGCTTGATTTTCTTCGGAGACTTTTGCAAGACCTCGACGAGGGATATGAGCTTGAGGCCATTGCAGAAGTCGTTCCGGAGATCCACGACCTGCGGAGGTAAAAGATAACATCTCAGAAAATTCAGCTTTTCCAACAGTGGAGCGACCACTATCGGTGGATTGAGCGAGTTCGCGCACTCTGATCGAAATGCTCGCCCACTTCAACCTCATTTCAGCTGGGAGTGGGCTGATGTTCCCAGTCAAGAAATTCAGAAGATAGTTGCTCCGCATATGTGGTTGAGGATCTATCAACCCTGATATCGATCACAGAAGATGCGCAGATTCTGGAAACACTTTTCTCAAGAAGCCATCTTCCAAAGCAAACCTCCAATCAAAAGTTTCTACATCAGTGACTTGTGCCATAATGGAATCAAAATGAAGATTTCTCTCGATGTTGACAATGGAGCGCACACGACGCGCTGCGCCAAAATATCAAGCTTGGGAAGCTCCGTGATATCCAACTGACCACGATGAATCAAATGTCGGATGTGATTTTTGCGCCGATATGAAAACATCTTCAAAGAAGCCATTTTCGCTTTTCAGGATCTAAATTCACGTTTTTGGTGTTGCAGCTTTTCGGAAGAAATGCTTGATCTCGGCACTTTTGTCGAAGAAGATAAAGCGCTCCGAATGGGTTTCGCGACTTTTTCCCCAATGGCTTACATCATCAGATTCGTCAACCATCAGCGGCTCCGTTATTCGCTTATTAAATCTCTCCTCGCAGCTGATGTGCGGACGCATCAACATCCAGACTTCGTGTTCTGGACGTCGGGTTCAGAATGACTCAATCCACGCCTAGACTCTCTTTGGAGTTATCAGTCAGATTCTTGTTGAAATCTTCCGGCAATAAAAGCGTCATCAAGTTTGACGTTTTCTCTTTGATGGGCCATCAAATCATATTTGGAGCGAATTCTTGTCCGAGTTATGGAACTTTTTGTCTCGAGTGGAGATTGGAAATGTTGAGATTTCCATCCCGGGTTCTGGTTCTTTTGAGTGAATCTGATGAGCCTATTTTGAACCTCCGAAAAAACCTCCTTTTCTTAAATTTTCGAAGATGAACGATGGTGTGACTCCGCTTGGTATTGGAAAACGTCCTTACAACCTCGCAGGATGAACTAACAACTATTATTGAAGAGGTTCTGTGGCTCAAAATCACGAGTTCATTCAGAAATTAGTCAAGAGCTCTCGAGTGCAATGCACTTAATGATCGAATACGCCGAACGATGGAGTAGTGAAGTTTTGATCTCTTCAGTTCCAGTCGTTTTGAATTTTTTTCCCCGAACCATAACCGAGGTGGGCGCTAACTACTCGGTCATCTACTGATTTTCGGTTATAGCCCGGTCGTTTACTGTGTGTTTCCACGCCAAAAACCGAGGTATGGATGGGAACCAAGTCGTTAACAGTGAAGCGTTGTTCTCAAAATCTTTGAAAACCATCGCGATTGAGCAGCTATTGTGCCACATGCATCGTAGTACAGTGCGCCGAAGCTGAGCGTTCCTCATTGTTTTCTCATCGGAAATTCTGTGTCATCGTCGAGCGTAGAAAAGATCTTCGTCACCACCACCGCGATGACGACCACGTTACCAGCG
This sequence comes from Neoseiulus cucumeris, assembly GCA_021527715.1. Lineage (NCBI taxonomy): Eukaryota > Metazoa > Arthropoda > Arachnida > Mesostigmata > Phytoseiidae > Neoseiulus > Neoseiulus cucumeris. The sequence goes on along the minus strand of JAJSRV010000058.1, from coordinate 887,032 downwards.
ATACGAACGACGACCGGAGTCGCTATTGACAGCCGCGCAAATAGATAAACAGATCTGACTCTTGGCGAAGGTTATTCGCAGCCTGAGGATAGATGAGGACTTACGTATTCTTCAGTGGGCTTCAGTTGTTCGTTCACCCAGTTCGTGAAGGTCTTCTGCTGGATGTCCACCCACTTCGCGGAGGGGGGGCGCGGGTCTCCATCGGATGGATCCATGGTCAGTCAAGCGGTCGCTTCCTCACTGATTCGTATCACTCACCGCATCGTGCGAGATGTCCAGCCCTGACTGGACTGAATATGATTCCACGGCCTGAGATTCAAGTCGCACCTTTTAGCGAAAACACTTCTGGAGTGCGAATAGGTTTTTGCGTGCCCATGTCGTCTCTTCTTCACTCGAAATATCAGTTTCTGATGCTTTCTCGAATCAGACCGCGTGCCTACAATAGTTCAGCGAGTTTTCTGCCGAAGATGAGTGATTCGTTCCACGTAAAGTTCAACAGAGGCATTTCTTGCCAAAAAAAAAAACTCTTTTGTCGTGGAAACGACAGCCCACGCGGGCGGCAGCGCGAGCCTACGGAATTTTCGCGCGATGACTTTTCCCACGTGCGTTGGCAGTTTAAAGAAATCAAATCAAAAGAAATCGAATCAACCGATCGGCGCCGGACTTGAACCGCGCCTGGGGGTGGCCGTGATTTGTAATCCATCGAATCGTTCTTCAGCAAGCCATTTTTCTAGACATCTCAGACTCGATTCAGCGCGAGTTTTGCTCTTCTGTGAATTGTATGTCGTATGACAAACCGCGCTCACAGTATTCCGTTACAGGACGTCAAGCGAGTACTTCCGGCCCTTACCTTCGCGCGGTAGAAGAATAGCGACAAGTGGGGAAACAGGTTTCAAATACAGTGAGTCTGATCGGGATTCGTTCAGAAAGAAACGGGAAGCTAAAGGTTAGCGTTCAGCTAGGGCACGATCGTAAAAAGTCATTCGCCGCGCTTGTACGGAGGAAGAGATATCGAATCCCTCGTCTTCTGAGTCTGAACTTCGATTTTCGAAAAAGGTAAAACGTTTCTCGGCGGAAGAATCTCGTGACTCGCGGAGACCAAAGTACGGCAGTGCCGAGCGGGTGGAAAAAACGAATTTCACGACTCGTGAAGGTTCTTGCGATGCCATGTCGGATTTCTCGGAAGACTACCTTACATGGAGAAATCGGAATTTCATTCGACCACCATCTCGCAGCTGGGCAGGGTCATGCGAAGCAAGAGACGAGAATAATATGTTGCTGTTTCTGTCCGTGAACTAATATTCCAAGAGTCATCGAATCGATGTCAAGGCACGGTTCCGTCCTCGAAGTATTACTACGTAACAGCGTGGAAACTGTTGTTAAACAGAGCGATGCCGAGCAATGTTTACGTTCATTCGTACGAGCATCGCACGGACGGGGATACAAACATTTCAAGTTATTCTCTGACGAAACAGAGTCACAGAGACTGTGAATGGCGGAAAACCCCGATTCGCGGCACTCGGTGTCAGATTCGAGGGGTTGTCGAGAACAGGGCACGCATTTCATCTCTGTCAGCGCAAAAGTGCTCACTTTATCCTCAGAAGTTGTTCTTTCACTTGGATGGAAGATGGAAAACGAAACCAGCTGAAAAGTGTTCGAAGTTTTATCCTATGGCACGAAATTGAACGAAATCGAACACCACACACGGGGCACAACAGTCGTCCCAAGACGGAGCGTTTCTGCTAGCGAGCTTTGGAGCTTCAGCAACAGCAGCAGCCTTCGTCTGACAGCGACAGAACATTCAGCACCAGCGAGTCGGGGCGGCCGACCGACCGACCGGGAAGGCAACCGGGACGCACAGACTGACAACCGAGCGAGCGAATGTCAGTCGCACAGACTAGCTAGCCAGGCTGACTGCCACAAAGGCCCCATGGAACCGGGAGCGCCACCGGACGGACGTCACCGAAAACCGGCGCGTTACCGAAGATCGCGAATCATCGCGCCCCCTGGTGGCCGACGTCATCGATTCCCGCCGGGACGAAGAATCGGAGTTGAAAATCAACTCTTGGGTTCGGTTGAAGGGTCCAAGCTCGTGACCTCGGATTGGGTTCTTGATTTCGAGATTTGAAGCGAATTTCATCGCTGTTTCCACAACAACGAACTTCCGATAGAACGAACGGGGCATGGATTCTCGTTCGGTCGGCTTTCCATAGGACACCACGCTGAAAGACTCGGTACAATAAATTCTTGTGACAAGGAACACATTTTGGTGGTCCCGCGGGGTTCTTCATAACGAGTTTCTACTGTGGCATCATCTGGATTCCGTGTTGACAAGAACAATCCGTCGAAGAGAGCGCGGGAACTTGATCTCGAAATGCGTACTCTTGGTAATCTCAAAAGCAGTGGCATTATTCGAATTTTCGTTGAGTTTCTATATCGTGCGGTGAAGGACGATCCAGATCAGGTTAAAGCCTCAAAGTGCGCTCTCCCCGGGAAGAGTTTCTTGAAGACTGCTCGACCGGCGTCCTCCAGTTTGTTGTCCATGGACAGCGCAGCATTAAAAGCTAGAATTACCCGCACGCACGAGCCGGCGATCATTTGTAGCGTGTCGCGCAAGACCCTGTTTTTAGAAGCACTTGTCTTTGTAGCAAACGTGGAGTTGTTGGCTCAGATGACTGAAGAGACTTCGTGTTTCGCGATGATCCCCCTTTCAAGTCTGAATTCGTGCCAGAATAGTTTACAGACGCCAACCACCGCGGTGAATATTTTAGCGGAACTTCTTGTCAAGCTTTTTGTTTGCCCAGCTCGGACATGAGCTTCAACGACCACTGAATTCCGCAGCTCAATGGTGAATGGGAAACTTGTTCATGTGACAGCGAGTCAAAACGTCGGAACCGCAAGCCCCGTGTAGGAGAATGGACAAGCAGAGAGGAAGTTCAACTCTTGAGAAACGGATGCGACATCTGACTCATTCAAAGAGATTCGTTGACAAGTTCAAAGCGTTCGGTGTGGTCTTTCTCCACTCGCTCAGTTGTCGATCGCTTGACCGGAGTTTTGGCTCGTCCGAAAGCATTTCAGACGTCATCGTTAGCAGAGAAAGACGACAACCATCGTCTCATGCGCTATAAGGAGGAGAAACAAGACAACGTCTGACAATAAATATTTGTCAAACCTCTGCAAGCATACTATGTGGACATTGAAATACAGTGCTGCCTCGATTATATGTATCAACCAATTGATGTCGAGGTTGATATAATCGAGAGAGCATCACAGAGAGTCACGAAGTGGGTCATGTGGGATCGCACTGGGCCGAAGAGTGGGCCACACGGAGGAAACACAGTGGGTTACACAGTGGGTTGGGTGGGCGTCATATTGGGTCATAAGAGGTAATATAATCTGGGGCGAAATACACGCGGGTTGATGTAATCGAGGTGGCACTGTAGTTCATTCATGTGTCAGCGCGATCCATCTCGCTTTCATACATGATTCATATGTGTAGAGGAAGGATCACAATAAATTCTATCCATCCAATGCCCATTCCAAGTAGGTACTGCCTGCGGGAAGATGAGTATCGCAAGCATGCACTCAAAACCGAATTCGAGATCGCCTTGCAGACTCACAATCTGAGTTGCCTGATAATGGTATTGGACTCGGTTCTATGAATTCATGAGGAGAACTTTTGGCATCCAGAAGTGCGGTGAAAAGAGGCGTGACATCTGTACATGAACCCCTGATTTCGCCAGACGAATTCGTTCGATATCTTGTACGTTGTTGCATGTACTAAACCTGTAGCAACTCAAACACTATAAGTTCGGCTCAGTCTCATCTCGGATTCATCGGGTCCGTGATCATCTGAACAAAACTGGTAACTGTAATGCTCCGAGATGCCTTGGCTCCTGCCGCCATTCTTCTCATCCTATTTTGCAATACGAACCTTCCATGAGATCGTAACACCTATTATTATCAGTCAGCATTGATCGGCATCTCACGTCTTGCAGTTCGATACTGAGGAAGTCCTGCCAGTTGTTTTCGCCCCAACTAACAGAGCACTGCGAAATCCGGGCGAAAGCATGCGTTCCACTGTGCAGAAAACAGGAATTTTGAGCGTACTTTAGCCTACCATCCTAACAGGAATGACACTAATCCAAATGCCCCAAGAGCAGCAGCCTACGACAAGTGGTGATTTGTTGTCCCGATTCCTGTACGCCTGCCTAGGCCTTCACTTCAGTTCCAAGAAGAAACCCCACATTCAGCGCACCACTTTTGTGTTTTGGTGGGCTATCCATTTCCTAGGAATCCTTTCAACCTTGAAATGCTGGCAACGGAGACTTTCGGAAACAGAAACTAGAAGTTCCTCACTTTTCGCCATTTTCATTTTGGATTCTATCTTCATCGGATCATTGGTTTCTTTCCACACCCGAATCGTATTGTGCAACGACAAACTGCGCTTGCTCATCCAGAGGAACAGTAGACATTTGAGGGAAATCATCAAACAAGTTATCCTCACGTCACCCTTCCTAGTTCTAGGATACCGAAGTGCGCTCGCTTGCAAGAACCTTGAATCTTTGTTAAAAGAAATCTACTTTGGCCTTCTACATCTGAACGCTATGGTGTTCTTTATGATTTGCAACGATGTTTTATTCAACCTGCGCGTCTCGCTTCATAGCATACTGAAAAACTCAGAGGACGTCGGAACCGAAGAAGAGAAGATCAGATAGGAAAAGTGGGAGTTCCGGGATCGAATACACGATGTGAACAAGATATTCTCGTGGATTTGGGGAAAGCAACACCTTATGATGCTCATCACGAACGTTTACATAGTCAGTGGAGTAATGGACCCGGGAGTCGGTTGGGTCGACCGAGCTATCATTATGATGTTCGAAGGCTCAAATCTGTCGCGCCTTTTCGAGTTAGCTCGGAGGAGCTCTACTCTTGATGAGTGTTGTCTGAGAATCGAGAGAAAAGTCCTCAACGGAATCCAAATCCATTCTGAGGAAAGAGAAGCGGCGAAAAGAATTTTTCCGATAATAACCTTCCGTGAGGAATGGGACGCTTTGCGAAACGGATGCTTCTCTTTGGGAACTAAATGCTTTATCAGCTTCCTCGCGACGAATGTGACCTTGACAGCAGCTTTCATCCAGTTCGATCACCGAATAGCTCGAGTGATAACTGAGGCGACCATGGACGTCAGAGTCAGCTGAGCTGAGTGAGATGTGCTCACCCTTCCTCAGTCAGTTCTTGATCTGGCGAGAAGAATAAGATTATTGCAGTGGCCATGTTTCTGAATGCATCGGCTGATGAGTAAAACCAGAGTTCTTTCCATGGATGGCTCCTCGTACGCGGATTGATCTCTCAATTTTCGGGCTTCCTGGAACCTGCGAGCTTGAAATAATTATCCTTTTGGGAACAACGTTCATAATAATAGATTGCTTCGGATTAGAGGAATCCGAGATTTTGAGACTCTAGGGAGAAAGAGGGCGCGTCACGATTTCATATTTAGACAGAGACGGTGGATGAATTGTGTGTTTGGGGAAATTTCAGAATAAAGATGTTCAGACAATTGCTACTCCTGGAGTCCTGAAGTGTGCTTCATCGGTTTCAGAAAGCGGGATCGAGAAGAACGAAAATCATCCAGCATTCCTCATAGGAAATCATCAGAGCTTCCGTACGGACGCTGACAGTGAACTCCGTGATATAGTCACTGCTTGTGCGGCAATACCGTGCACGTCGAAGTTCGATATCGGCAATCAATGGGGACGGCGAGAGCGAAGCCTCCAATTTGTGAGCTATTCTTATTCACCATTGAAATGCTCTTCATGACAGGGAGCGAGACTGTGAGGGATTTCAATCGAGATTTGTCACCAAACGAATCTAAACAAAGCTTGCAGGCGTCTTGATAGGACCGAATTGACGCTTTGATATGAAATCGGAGGCACCATACTGAATGTGCGCATCTCTTACGGGGGATGTGTACGAAATGCGCATCGCGACTGCGGTCCCTAAACAGGAACATCATTCTGGGCGACTACGAATATTAAGAATATTTAGTTTCAGTGGGACGGGTCGATTTCCTTCAAAGACCATTGTGCAGATCCTCACAGAAGACCGGTGATTAACACATCGCAACCGGAACACTATGACTCACTCATTGTCGAAGCCGCTAATAATGATGATTTGTGGCTTAATTATATTTATTTTTCTCGACTCGCAATATGCTGGGGTCTCCGTTCAGACTCATGGATGGGAAGAATAGTTCACGGGGTTGTTCACTTGCTTCCAGCCGTGAACGGACAGCTACAAAGACACGATCCTCTGATGGGGTGGACATTTGTGGCAATGTCCGAGCAGCAGCCGCCGTGTTTCACTGGCTCGGGGGTCGAAGATAGGAGAAAATCGTAAGAGAAACATTTGAAAACGTTGGAAAGCAGACGGAATCGGAAGATTCATTTCCAGGCGTATACTAACTATCGAGAAAAAATCACGTGGCGTGTTAGCTTCACGGTGCACGCGACTTTTCCACGAATTCATGGTTAAAAAGCATAATTTCTCAAAAAATCGGCAGCGGAGAGGCTTATAAGCTCGAAATAAAATCTTGCTCTAGCTTGATTCGTACTTTTTATGTCTGTGTCATACTTCATGAATCGATCAAAGAACCGAGACATCTGATTTTGCTCACAAAACTGCAATAAATCGATCAAAAATGCAAAAAAATGCAAAAATAGGGTTGGTTTCGCGCAGCCACGGATCTGACTAAGCCAGTCCAGTCTGTCTCCACTAGATACGACTGCCAGGAATTGCAGAATCGAGCGTTACAATCAAGAAAAATCGAGAAATAGGCCCGGAAAACACGAAATAAGTCGCCCCAGACTCCGTGAGTGTGACAATGTGTGACCCCTGGATACACCCTACTGCTGACAAAGTTTCATGAGAATCCGTCAATAACAGCCGAAGTTATTAATTTTTTCCTATTTGGAACCACTGTGCGGCGTAGGCATGATTTCCGAATTTCCGAGCTGCCGATTCGTCACACTCACTTGTCAGATCCTACTGGCTGTCATTAAACAGAGCTTGCTGCAGGATCCATCGCTTAAGATCGGACCAGACATACCCGTGGAACGATTCGCTCTCTCAGAACAACTCATAGCAGGTCAGCTTGGATTCGACGCCCCATAAATGGTGAGTCGGGGAAGGCGCCCTAATATGAGACAGTCTCCTAATATGAGACACTTCGAGATCTCGGTTGTGAAAAAAAAGTTTTGAGTAAAACCTGGCGTGATTGGATGCGCCTTGCCTCGTTATGGTAGGGTCAGAGCTAGGTTTCTGATAAAATTTGATTTCCCGGGGTAGAGCGGCTTCGAGATCATTTTTTCGAATCAGAAGGCGACTCGAGTTTTTCCGGAGAGACTCGTGTTTTTCTTCTGAAGTTCTCGTGCAGAAAGGTTTCGACGTGATTTTTTGCTCAAAGGACCCTCACCGGCCTCCCAAATCTGGGCCAACTCGAAACTCCGATATACACTGAGTAGATCCAGTTTCGGAGCGATTTTCCGAAAATTCTCCCCTGCGCCTAATATGGTATAGTCTGGGTGTTCCAATATGAGACACCACAGAGACAGGTCGTTGTCAACTTTTACGCTCGTATAACTCCGATTTTTCGTTCTGAATAGTTGATGGACGTAGTTTTGAAATTTCTTCTATCGATTCTGGGTGAGAAAGCAATCCTGTGGTAGGTTTGTTTAACGAATGATCAGTGATTGTGATCGGCGAAGCTCGTTTGTTGATACGCACATCTGTCGAATTTCGCTCGCGAATGAGATGATACGAAGATTCGCGAATTCTGACGTATCTCGACGTCTAATCGAGGCATCCGAGACCTACGGCTCACACAGTTCATGAAATCAGAGAGCATGACAGAGTCTTCCATTTGATATGGAGGTTTGCTCTGTGTCGTCGTATCGAACGACGGCTCTCAAGTCTAGCCCCGAAAATTCAGTTCCAAGAAATGAAGCCTGCGATCCCGAGCCGTCACGTCACTGATTCATCTCATTTCTTGCTTTCCCATCTTCAGGAGTTACTTCATCGCTGTTTTCCGGCGGGTTCCTAATATGAGACAGTGTCCCATATTAGGCACCCCTGGTATCCCATATTGGGAACCCTTTTTTTCCGGAGACTTTTCGGCACAATCACCTAAATTCGTTTCTCTCGGAAAATAAAAGGGGTTCCTGGGATCCACGACCCATCGTTTGTAGGGAATGGCGCTAGGATCCAGAATATAACGCCTGTTTCCAAATACCACACAACAGACATTCGCCGCATACATTTTAGAAAAGCTATCTCATATTAGGGCGCCTTCCCCTATACATATACTTATTGATTGACTTTGGAATCACTTTCGGGCATACGTCTTAACCACCGTGCTGCCAGTTTCCTCTTGTGGAATATAATTTAATACCCGCTATACATAGAGAGCGCGGTACGATCTCAAAGGAACCGCTGTTCGATTAGATGGCAGACGCAATCGAATAAAAACACCCTGAAGCCGTGTAATCGAACGAGACGCTGGAGTCCTCCTTCATAGTGTAAAAAGTTGATTCCTCCTGGTTTTCTAACGAAAAGTGCCTGATCCTTCGTTTCCTGCCCGTCGAAAATCAACGCCTCTCATGGTGAATAGGCTTTCCAGCGGTCAACCGCAAAAAATGCGGTTACCAACCGCGGATGGCCGCAAAACGCAATGCGGTTTTCGAAATAATAACCGCAATGTTGATAGTCACATCTATTTGGAGAAATCGCAAACGAAATGAAGAGAAGCTCATAGACAGAGCACACACGGCCGCGGCGCAGTCCTTTGATGCGCCTGCAAAATTTACGTATGCCAGTTGGCAGTTCCGATGTTCGAGAGCGTCGGCTGTGCATGTTTTCGATCGATGCTTCTGGACGATTCTCGTGAGTGGAAGAGCTCCCCTCGACTTCTCCGAAATCTTCCGGATTAGTGGATTCAAAACAACGTAATCTGAATAAATCTCTCTCATCTGCCTCTATGGAAGATCGATACGAAGTCTAGCTCTGGCGAAAGTCATAGTAAGCTATCGCAGAGCATGCGGTTATCGGCGGTTAATAACCGCGGTTTCGCTCTCGCGGTTTTCAGCGAACCGCAAACCGCGGTTTTCAGAAATGCGGTTATTTGGAAAGCCTAATGGTGAACCGCTTGATTTGATCATATTCACACTGAGGGACTCTCGTCCGACTTGAGCATCTTCCGGAATGTCCCCAGTTTCAAGCAACCGTAGCAACAAGAGCAAGAAGAGAAGAGGGTGGAGAACATTCAAGACTCAGATTTCATGGATATCGTGGCTGCTCCTGAGGGAATCGCCTTTCAGGGCTATCTCGTCGCACCAACATCTATCTTGATTGTGTCTCCGAAATTGTTCTCATTTCGACGTAATCTGCGCGTGCGGATGGCGAACACCCGTCATTTCAGCTCATCTCTCACACGAAATGTTCATCACAAGTTTTCATTCTTTCTCGTTGCATCGATGGCAGAGCATCCTGTAACTCCTGATGAGCTCTCGATTCTCGACTGATATCAGACCGTCGTCTGGTCGGTAAACCAGGAACACCTGGAAGCCGATATGCGAGCATTGCGAGGCATCGTCCGCTCATCTCGTCGCGACTTCATTTCCTCCATCCGCAGAAACAGTTTTCGATCTGGAATTTCGATTCGTCCCAGATACATTTGGTGCATAATTCACTTGCGTCTCCTTCGACGAAACCTTTGGTTCCTGAATGGAGAGGCTATGGATCTTTGCTCTATGCCTGCCTCCTCCGCGATTTTTGATTTCTGAAACTCATGTTTCCACTCAATAGGTTTGCGCCACTAATGTGGAGTTCGACTATTCCATGGAAATCCGAGGTCGAGCTCAGTTCGTGACTTTGTCCGTGAACAATCTCTCATATTTTTACGATACGTCATTCCCGGTCCTGATGACCACCGTGAATAAGTCTCGAAGCGGCCATGAATCATGGGATAGTGGCCACTCACAATTCAATTTATTAGAATCGAATCATTGGATCGATGAAATTTCGCTCTCAAGAGGGCTGATCCTCCAAAGGGGAGCCATTCGTCTCCGCCCGTTCTCGACATGAAATCGCTAATCCTTCTGTTTGCGTTGCAGCTCCTCTTCGTCGGAACCGAAGCCGGCAAGTTCCTTCATTTCAGAATATTTGATACACATCATTCGAGACCATATATGTATCTGAAGTGTTATTGTTGATTACGAAACTACTGAAAAATCAACCCACAAGATCTCGCTCGAGAGAAACTCGTTTTCGCAGGCAGAGGAAGTCGGGCTTCGGTTGAGCGTCGTAACCGAAGGAGTAGCGATAGCGTTATGGAATGCTCGAGACATCTCAGTCAAAAGGCGTGCATCGAAGCAGGAGGCGCTGCCTCGGTCCGTTCAGTGAGGACCTGCCATTGTAAGTCATAAGACGCTTGGGGAATCCGAGAACTCAAGCTGTCTTGTTCAAACGTTATCTCGACGGCGATATTTTCGGCGCGGTGACTTTCTGTCTTAGTTCGTATCCTTTGATACGTTTCACCTACTCTCAACCCCATTAGAACGGAGTCTCTCCGATGGTGAATCCGAGTCTTTAGTAGGCTTTGCAACGGTCATTTAACCGCGGTTAATAACCGCAAGAAATGCGCGGTTATAACCGTATTTCACGGCAAAATCGATGAGAGTATAATTACTAGAGCTTGGAAGTTTAGGCATTATTCATTAATCACCCTCGGTCAATCCATGGATAAATTAACAGGAGGCCGATCATTCGATGCTCATAGATTCAAGAAACAATCTGCCGGGAACGAAAAGAGTCAGAATGACCATTTTGCCACAGGCAATAAGATCGGGACCCGACGCTCTAGCCGTAGAAGCGGGCTTCAGTGCTCACGGGAGCTGAACGAAGAAGAGTGCCTTTTGGCAGGAGGTTCTTACTCTTACGAAACATCATATACCTGTCAATGTAAGACGAAATCAGCCGGCCAAGATATCTATTGCGAAAATGAGAAAGATTGTAAGGAATACTGTAAGCAGCAAAAACCGAGGCGGCCTTTTAGCAATGCGTTTTGCGACCGATATAAGTGCAGCTGCTTTCATTTTTGAGGATACAAGTCTTTCACGATTTTCCTGAACAATAAAGAAAGGCGCTCAGAATTCAAGAGGATCCACCAAGTGTTCATTGAAGCACAGTTCAACTTCTTCACAGACTACTGACTGTGTGAAGAAGATCAGAAATAGAAACACGGCAAGCACTGATTTTGAGACGCCGCGTATGGCCACATGCGTTTATGGTACTACGTAAATATATCGATAAGCGAGTGGGCCAGAACAAGACTCCGGGACAAAGAACCGGTTTCACCGAAATATCCAGCGTGGCGGGTGGAAGGGAATTTCGCGAGTTTTCGAACAGAGGAAATTCATCTTGCTGAACTCTCGTTCCGGCTGGATCGACGTCGGGCGAATTGTGGATAGCTTCCGCAAGCACTTTTCCAAAAGCTTGGCACGGCCGTTGCCAGCTTCATGAAGCTTCATCTCGAGGCGTAGCTGTTGCATTGTCGTCGACGACTTCGCGATCGTTTCGAAAGCTATGTTGTCAAGTTTGGCGAGTTCCGCGATTCTCACCTCCTGGCGGGCGCTTGGATATCGGGAACAAACGGCTAACAGCGGGTGCAGGTTCTTCGCTTGAAATTGCGTGCTGGTTCCTCAAATGCGTGGCGAGACTGCTCGTGCTTCCTCCTCGGCACTTCAACACCTTCGTGCAGTGCTTACACTCTGCATTTTCACATCCTTCGACCTCGTTGAAATGTGTCCACACCCAACTTCTCGATGATCTTGAGCTTGCTTTCATTTTGCGGAACACGGTTGATTTCGAAGATCGATTCTTGCAAACGAACACCGTATGGACGAATCTGAAGCTGTTCTCCACAAAATAATCCGAATTCACGCCTAACAACCGAGTTTTTTCTAGGATGGTTTCCAAACTCCTCACTCTCTCTTTGAATCGGCGGGGAAGAGCGATACTTTGAGAAATAACACGGCTCGAATTGTGGACAGAAATCCAGGTCAAACACCGAATTCGTATTTCGAGAAGTGCGCTTGGAGCGCGGTCGAGTTACATGAGCGCGTTCGACAATCGCCGACAAATGTCGTTGAATGTGAGACCGCTCGATTCGTAAATTGGCTCGAATTCAGGATATTCGGAACAATTGCGATTGCGACCCCTACTCCGGGTGGGGGTGCACGGGACCCGGACCGGGAGTACATTCCACCACCCATTTCCAAACATGAGTGAGAGAAAATGTCGTCTCAGTAAAGATCCACCCTAGTGGGCATTCTCGGTGAGTCCCCTACTTTGTCTCCTTTGAATCGGCATGGCGTTTGCGTCAGCCATCAGACACTAATTTCTCCCTTTTCATCAGTGGTTTCCCGGACATGAATTGCGGCCGTCATGATCAGCGAAGCATTTTGGTGGATCTCAGGTCGTTTCAGAAATAAGGTGTACTTCATCCATTTCCGTGCTCCAAAACGCATTGAAGACGGCCAAATGCGATGAGAGAAGGCAGGACCAATGTAAGACTGAGTTTTTATGAGGAAAAACTTGATGCGAACGAAGTCTTTTTCCTTCATTGCAAACTTCCATGCTTGGCCTTCTCTCTGTCTGCATCACTTAGGGGAAGGACCCCAATTATGGGACACTTTTTTTTTAATTAGCACTGTGAGCTCATGGTGGGCCAGATCTTGGACCTGTCATACCTTCTAAGATCCCTCCCCATTGGGTTATCTGTGGGCGGTCGCAGATCCCCGATCTCCCTCGTATCCCTCGAAAAAAAACGATTTCTCTGAAGGGATCGAAAAATGCCCGGTTCAAAAAAGGTTGCCTAATGTGGGACATCAGGTCTCCTGATATGGGACACCCCGCTGTGGGTTGATATTAGCTCCCTATTTCTATCGTCGATGAGAAACTCATGCCAGCTAGTTCTTCGAAGCCGGAACGTTCTCGATTCCAGTCTAGAAATTCAACTCATGACGCGTCAAACGTACGCAAGGTTCTCGTGGTGAGCTAATGTAGTAGTAGAGCTCGAGGAAGCTCCGGCTTCTGCTAACATTCAAAACTATGAGATCGGCGAAGGATATTATAATGTCATGGTGATTCAAAAGACTATATATCAAATGTATGAGCATTCAGTTCGAGTCTGGCTCATTCTGGAGTGTCCCATGATCGGGCACCCGAGTGTCCCAAATTAGGTCATCAACAGAAATCGCCGACAAATCGTTCAAAAATCCAGCCGACGTTTAGCAGCCACGGGAATTTGTGTGGATATGATCCCAGGAACATTCGAGGACGCCTCAATGCAAAAATGGCAGAGAAATATTTGATCCGAGGACGAAAAACAGTCCTCAATTCACTGTGCCTGGAAAAGTGAATTTTTTCTAGAGCTATCTCCTCCCATTTTCCCACTGACCCAAGACCTATCCTATGGCATCACCGTTCCCCGAATTCCCTCTCCAGAATTAGTGAATCTGGACTGTCCCACGTTAGGAACCTGTCCCATAATTGGGTTCCTTCTCCTATGGTAGCTGGCCGCAGCCGAGGATATCCAAACACTGATCGCAGGCTTCTGTTTAGATCTGTGCAACGAGGTCCATTCACACCTTCGTCTGATTTCGCCTCTGGGCCTTCTGGCTCGACACTGCGGGCTGACGAAATAAGTCGAAGCAGCAGGTCAGGATCTCGTGGCGCCGTCACACAGTGGCCAATTCCGCCGAACTAGGTGGACAAAAACCAAGGTCGGAACTTGGGTACCATGATTGGCACTTCATGATGTTCTGAATAACCTGTGACCCTAGATTTTCGTTGAACGAGATGCGATCCGTGTTCCAGAAACAGCCCACACAAAACAGGGAAAAGAGAGCGCTGAAATCCGTCTTTTTTCGTCAGTGAGCAGCTTTTAGAGAGATTCTCCAGGAAATGAACGGTTGCGAAGTATGTAGTATCTATTTGATTTCACTATTCACCTCGAGACTGATTCACCCAGCCACATACCGAGTCGATATATTTCACTCGATCGTATCAAAATAGAGGTCATGAAAAATGAACACAATTCGGCTGAAATCACCAAACTTGAGGTGGCCAGAACTAACAACAAAAATGGGGAACCACCCTGCGTAACGGCGCACTGTCGGACAAAACGGCATTTCAAGTGGAAACAATAATTTTAACAGGTTTTTCGAGTGTTTCTGTTTCCGCGGGTCTCCAATGAGTAGACTTGTTATTTAGAACGGATATTTTCAGTTCATGGGATTCAAACTTTTATTCCAGAAGCAGTGTTTATTTTTCGCGCCAACATTGAGGATCTTTCTCGCGTGGACACCTTGAGACCTCCGTTGCAGCTCTTCCTTGTTTCTTCTATTGTATCGGTTTCCCCCTAAATCTTTCTGAAAGAATCCACGAGTTCATCAAAAAATAGATTCTCATGGAATTTCTTGTACCTATATCCATTTTTTTACCTTATTTTGCGGCAGGTGGAACTCGAAGATACTTTTCACCTCCCTTTCCTGACTCGAGAAGCTCAAAGCTTCCATAATATGCGAAAAAATCATCTTGTCCACCTAATTCGACAAAATTGGCCACTGCGTCAGCTTCCTCCTTAAAGTTGGGTCAAAACTGGGGTCACCGAATGTGTTTCTCGAATTCTCTTCAAAAAAATGCATGTATCGGCTCTTCTGATTGTGACACCTTTCCTGCCTGAGGCCTGGTTTCTGATTCTGTTGAGCGCTTGTTCCTGGCAGCAGTACGATCGACTATTCTCCGACAATCGAGCCCGGTGTTCATACAGTACAACTTGCTGACTTTGATCACTAGCGCCCGAGAGTTCGTGCGCACAGATATAAACTGAATATGCGCTAGATACGCATTACGTAGAAATGCGTCGAGCAAGCGACCTTCCCCTCTCTTCGAACAAGTTTCAGCCAAATGAAGAGATTCTTGTGCAGTTTCTCGTGCGCAACGGATAATGCACAAACTCTCGGGCCCCAATTATCGCGGTTCGAAAGATTGATTCCAAGCTTCATTCGCTCGTCTCCATTCGAGCTGCATGATGTCTCCGTTCCTGCACCCCACTCATGATCAGAGCAAGTCTTCAATGCTATTGAGTCTCTCCTGTAAGCATTGACCGGTTAGAAGAAATTCTCTCATTCCCACCTGTTTGCCACTTTCCGCGACATCTGCTCCCATCGATCAGCAAGCCTCCACGTCCATTCTGGCCCAAGAGGAATATGGAAGCCTCGGAAATCACATTCCCGGTAACCCATGAACAATGTCCACTAATTTTGACTGAAGGTCGCAAGGAACCGGTTCTGAGAAGCCTGGAACCTATCCACTATTTTAGACCCGGTTCCGAGAGTTACCTTTAGACACGCGAAAGATTCCGCAGTGTCTCTGACGAATGGAAACGAAGGGTGATGACCCTGCAGGCTCTCCCATCCGCAGCAAAGGGACTGCGACTTAATATCGCATCATTTGGTTATTCTCCACGGAACTCCCGACTAGGGGTTGCATTTTTGCGAACTGCGGGAAATCCCGCAGTTCGAGAAATTCCCGTGGGATGGCGGGACGGCTTAGCGGGAAAAATGCAACCCCTACTCCCGACCCCTACTATATTTCCGAGAAGATTTCTGAATCTGAAGATGAAATTCAAAACAAGCGAGGAGAAGCTACCGAAGTGGGGTGTGAATTTCCCATTCGACAGGACGTCTTTGTCGTTCTACTGTTGTGCGCGTTTACAGAATATCCAGAAACTCCCGCGAAACGGATCTCCGCATTCTAACATGTCGTCAATTGATGATCTGGCTTTGACGAGAGTCTCCAAAGATCAGAAACGGGAATTCACGATTCCTGAGAAATGGGTTCGGAAGTCAGGCCGAGTCAGGAGTGTAGGAAAGGTCGGTCAAATAGCTGCCAGTAGATAAGTGCTGACTGATCATGATTATCGTGAGTCTCATCCGTTTCCAGAAATGTAGTCAGAAGTTTCCGCAAAGTAAGACCAGATTGTGCGCTTCTGTGCCGTAGTCTTGTTTCTGCTGACGAGAGTGCCTGCAGGCTCATGGCCCTCCATTTCCAGTCGTCAGAGTCACTCCAGGATCGTTTCCTCTGTTTTGTGGTGACAAATAAGTAGTCAGAGAGCCGTTGCACCCGAGAACGATGGCGCATCGAGGAACGAAGGATTCAGAACGCGGCGATCGAAGCACCATAATTCTTCAAAACAGCCCGAGGAGCTGTTGTAACAAAACTAGTTTACTGTGATTAGTTTCAACTCTCGACGCATAATACACTCGATGAAATGCGATTGGTTCTCGGATTTCGATCATTAACTGCTAGACTAGTAGAATAAATACGGTGTTGTTTATTTTCACTGGAATGGGAAGCTCGCTTCTAACTCCGAGTGATCGAGTTCTGGCATTTCCGAAGCTTCTTGAGGTTGATGTCGATGTCGAATTCGTTCTTCAGTACTCTGATATCGTCGATCGTGAACTGGCCTCGAGGGAATTCGACCCAGCTCATCAGCCGAACGCCTCTCGAGGAGCATGTGACGTACACTATGGCGTTTCCCCTCTTGACGGAAAACGCAGACCATTCTCCTTCTTCCGGAGGGATGTCCGAGATTCGAAAACGGTCTCCTCGAGCCTCTATTGACCAAACACCGAGTTTAGGGCTCTGGAACTTTCCCGCGAGGCCTCGGAACTCGACGTAACCCGGACGGCAGAGGAGCCGCTCGGCGGAAGCACAAAAGCACGCGGAGCGGTTTCCGGGAGCCATCGCCACAGAGACATTGGCCCCGATCTTGTTCGGATCACAAGCATCGGATCTCGGGGACGCGGCGACAAAACTCAAGATGGGGAGAAGGCACACAACTAGGGCGAACATCGTCGTTGAACTATAGA
The DNA here is from genome assembly GCA_021527715.1 of Neoseiulus cucumeris. Classification (NCBI taxonomy): domain Eukaryota; kingdom Metazoa; phylum Arthropoda; class Arachnida; order Mesostigmata; family Phytoseiidae; genus Neoseiulus; species Neoseiulus cucumeris. The sequence goes on along the minus strand of JAJSRV010000058.1, from coordinate 870,038 downwards.
CCGAACTGATCCACGCGCCCTCGGCGCAACTGTGACTCTTTATATTGACTTTGGATCCGGCGACAGAGGGTCGTGCTCGAGTAGGAAAGAAACTGAGGCACATTGAGGATGTGAGAATGTACTCTGAAGAATTAGGCTTTTTCTCCGAGACTAGTCGTGAATATCTTGCTCGATCATGAAGAATCGACTCCGATCAACTTGAAATCAATCTGGATCAACGCAAGGCAATAATGAAGTCGAAGCAGACGGTGAAGCGCGAAACTTATGCGACTGAGAAGAAACCGTTGCTGGAATGCGCATCACCGTTAGCAGCTCTATCCCCCTAGAGCAGTGAACCGCAATTTCTGTCGTCTCGCGCCCCCCTCCCCCCCCTGTTTTCACCACGCCATCCATAGAGTCCTACGGGGCGCGGTGCCTCCTCTTCGCCCCCCTTCCCATAGAATGCAATGGACCGCAACAAGAGCGCCGCGCCCTCTAGGGGGGCGTGTCCCCCCGGTTGCGGAACGCTGCCCTGGAGGGATTTCCAATTTCGTTGTAACAATACATGATGGAAGGCCCATATTTGACAGAGGCGAATTTTCGGAATGCTGTGAATCAATTTCAATTTATTGGCTTATGCCGTGATGGAAAGAACCCGATTCAGTGATTTCAGTGATGTTTAGTGGCCCCCGGGCGTCTTCGTTGAACGCTCTCGTCATGAGTCAATCGATTGATGCCATCGATCGCGGCCTCAAATTGCTTCTCGTGAGTTGAGAGCAAATCCCTCGATTGCAGAACCCCACGAGTTGTTCCTGTCGATGGAATAAACCTCAATAGATTTGCTTCATTGCTTGCTACAACACCGAGTCGATGTATTTCGGTCTCTTCGCCGAACGCATTCGACTAACCTGGGAACCAATGACCTCGATCGCGTTGTAGAGGGAAGCTGCTGTCGGCTGCCGACATTGGTTGCCCTGGCTCGGTCCCAACTGCCTCGGCGGTGTTCTTATTTGGAGCAATCCGATCGTTCCCGACACGACGCAAACGGTCCTGTGGAAGGGAGCAGACAAGTTCGATGAGATACGGAAAAAAATATGGAAAGTATGGAGCACCCCAGGGCTCTTCATCAGGACCGATGGATCTCACTGCGTCAGTTATTTCACTGCTCCGAGAGGAAAAGAAGTTTCATGTTGTATGATATGCGAGGAGATTCCTAGAGTCCAAAGGCGAGCAATTTCAGTTTTCCATAGTTGAGCGGACATCCTTGATAGGAACGGAAATATTTCGAGGAATTTCGAAATCGTTCCCGAGTTTCATAATGGGGACACGCGGAATAACTTCGAAAACACACGCAATATTGTATTTGTGACCCTATAGGTGGGATGCCGTTGCACCGATGCAGATTGAAGCTAGCGGTTCCGAGCTCGTCTTACCTGCATTGCAGATCGTAAACTTCTTGACTACCGACAGGCATCGCGTAGCTGGCGGTTTCGTAGGCCTCGCATCGAGTGCGGTCTCTACGCTCAGGGCTTGGAATGCTGATCTCGAATCCGTCAACTTGAGGTGACTTCCGACATGGAATAGAGTTCAGTATTGATTGTTTCTTCCTTTGAATCAACGGGGAACATCTCGAGTTCTGGTTTTACCTGGATCTGTTTGCGATACGGCTGGAATTTGACGCTCCTCAGGCCTTGGCACTGCAAAGCTAGTTCGGTCAAGACGGCGGCACTCAGTGTTTGAGNCGCGTGGACACCTTGAGACCTCCGTTGCAGCTCTTCCTTGTTTCTTCTATTGTATCGGTTTCCCCCTAAATCTTTCTGAAAGAATCCACGAGTTCATCAAAAAATAGATTCTCATGGAATTTCTTGTACCTATATCCATTTTTTTACCTTATTTTGCGGCAGGTGGAACTCGAAGATACTTTTCACCTCCCTTTCCTGACTCGAGAAGCTCAAAGCTTCCATAATATGCGAAAAAATCATCTTGTCCACCTAATTCGACAAAATTGGCCACTGCGTCAGCTTCCTCCTTAAAGTTGGGTCAAAACTGGGGTCACCGAATGTGTTTCTCGAATTCTCTTCAAAAAAATGCATGTATCGGCTCTTCTGATTGTGACACCTTTCCTGCCTGAGGCCTGGTTTCTGATTCTGTTGAGCGCTTGTTCCTGGCAGCAGTACGATCGACTATTCTCCGACAATCGAGCCCGGTGTTCATACAGTACAACTTGCTGACTTTGATCACTAGCGCCCGAGAGTTCGTGCGCACAGATATAAACTGAATATGCGCTAGATACGCATTACGTAGAAATGCGTCGAGCAAGCGACCTTCCCCTCTCTTCGAACAAGTTTCAGCCAAATGAAGAGATTCTTGTGCAGTTTCTCGTGCGCAACGGATAATGCACAAACTCTCGGGCCCCAATTATCGCGGTTCGAAAGATTGATTCCAAGCTTCATTCGCTCGTCTCCATTCGAGCTGCATGATGTCTCCGTTCCTGCACCCCACTCATGATCAGAGCAAGTCTTCAATGCTATTGAGTCTCTCCTGTAAGCATTGACCGGTTAGAAGAAATTCTCTCATTCCCACCTGTTTGCCACTTTCCGCGACATCTGCTCCCATCGATCAGCAAGCCTCCACGTCCATTCTGGCCCAAGAGGAATATGGAAGCCTCGGAAATCACATTCCCGGTAACCCATGAACAATGTCCACTAATTTTGACTGAAGGTCGCAAGGAACCGGTTCTGAGAAGCCTGGAACCTATCCACTATTTTAGACCCGGTTCCGAGAGTTACCTTTAGACACGCGAAAGATTCCGCAGTGTCTCTGACGAATGGAAACGAAGGGCGATGACCCTGCAGGCTCTCCCATCCGCAGCAAAGGGACTGCGACTTAATATCGCATCATTTGGTTATTCTCCACGGAACTCCCGACTAGGGGTTGCATTTTTGCGAACTGCGGGAAATCCCGCAGTTCGAGAAATTCCCGTGGGATGGCGGGACGGCTTAGCGGGAAAAATGCAACCCCTACTCCCGACCCCTACTATATTTCCGAGAAGATTTCTGAATCTGAAGATGAAATTCAAAACAAGCGAGGAGAAGCTACCGAAGTGGGGTGTGAATTTCCCATTCGACAGGACGTCTTTGTCGTTCTACTGTTGTGCGCGTTTACAGAATATCCAGAAACTCCCGCGAAACGGATCTCCGCATTCTAACATGTCGTCAATTGATGATCTGGCTTTGACGAGAGTCTCCAAAGATCAGAAACGGGAATTCACGATTCCTGAGAAATGGGTTCGGAAGTCAGGCCGAGTCAGGAGTGTAGGAAAGGTCGGTCAAATAGCTGCCAGTAGATAAGTGCTGACTGATCATGATTATCGTGAGTCTCATCCGTTTCCAGAAATGTAGTCAGAAGTTTCCGCAAAGTAAGACCAGATTGTGCGCTTCTGTGCCGTAGTCTTGTTTCTGCTGACGAGAGTGCCTGCAGGCTCATGGCCCTCCATTTCCAGTCGTCAGAGTCACTCCAGGATCGTTTCCTCTGTTTTGTGGTGACAAATAAGTAGTCAGAGAGCCGTTGCACCCGAGAACGATGGCGCATCGAGGAACGAAGGATTCAGAACGCGGCGATCGAAGCACCATAATTCTTCAAAACAGCCCGAGGAGCTGTTGTAACAAAACTAGTTTACTGTGATTAGTTTCAACTCTCGACGCATAATACACTCGATGAAATGCGATTGGTTCTCGGATTTCGATCATTAACTGCTAGACTAGTAGAATAAATACGGTGTTGTTTATTTTCACTGGAATGGGAAGCTCGCTTCTAACTCCGAGTGATCGAGTTCTGGCATTTCCGAAGCTTCTTGAGGTTGATGTCGATGTCGAATTCGTTCTTCAGTACTCTGATATCGTCGATCGTGAACTGGCCTCGAGGGAATTCGACCCAGCTCATCAGCCGAACGCCTCTCGAGGAGCATGTGACGTACACTATGGCGTTTCCCCTCTTGACGGAAAACGCAGACCATTCTCCTTCTTCCGGAGGGATGTCCGAGATTCGAAAACGGTCTCCTCGAGCTTCTATTGACCAAACACCGAGTTTAGGGCTCTGGAACTTTCCCGCGAGGCCTCGGAACTCGACGTAACCCGGACGGCAGAGGAGCCGCTCGGCGGAAGCACAAAAGCACGCGGAGCGGTTTCCGGGAGCCATCGCCACAGAGACATTGGCCCCGATCTTGTTCGGATCACAAGCATCGGATCTCGGGGACGCGGCGACAAAACTCAAGATGGGGAGAAGGCACACAACTAGGGCGAACATCGTCGTTGAACTATAGACCGAACTGATCCACGCGCCCTCGGCGCAACTGTGACTCTTTATATTGACTTTGGATCCGGCGACAGAGGGTCGTGCTCGAGTAGGAAAGAAACTGAGGCACATTGAGGATGTGAGAATGTACTCTGAAGAATTAGGCTTTTTCTCCGAGACTAGTCGTGAATATCTTGCTCGATCATGAAGAATCGACTCCGATCAACTTGAAATCAATCTGGATCAACGCAAGGCAATAATGAAGTCGAAGCAGACGGTGAAGCGCGAAACTTATGCGACTGAGAAGAAACCGTTGCTGGAATGCGCATCACCGTTAGCAGCTCTATCCCCCTAGAGCAGTGAACCGCAATTTCTGTCGTCTCGCGCCCCCCTCCCCCCCCTGTTTTCACCACGCCATCCATAGAGTCCTACGGGGCGCGGTGCCTCCTCTTCGCCCCCCTTCCCATAGAATGCAATGGACCGCAACAAGAGCGCCGCGCCCTCTAGGGGGGCGTGTCCCCCCGGTTGCGGAACGCTGCCCTGGAGGGATTTCCAATTTCGTTGTAACAATACATGATGGAAGGCCCATATTTGACAGAGGCGAATTTTCGGAATGCTGTGAATCAATTTCAATTTATTGGCTTATGCCGTGATGGTAAGAACCCGATTCAGTGATTTCAGTGATGTTTAGTGGCCCCCGGGCGTCTTCGTTGAACGCTCTCGTCATGAGTCAATCGATTGATGCCATCGATCGCGGCCTCAAATTGCTTCTCGTGAGTTGAGAGCAAATCCCTCGATTGCAGAACCCCACGAGTTGTTCCTGTCGATGGAATAAACCTCAATAGATTTGCTTCATTGCTTGCTACAACACCGAGTCGATGTATTTCGGTCTCTTCGCCGAACGCATTCGACTAACCTGGGAACCAATGACCTCGATCGCGTTGTAGAGGGAAGCTGCTGTCGGCTGCCGACATTGGTTGCCCTGGCTCGGTCCCAACTGCCTCGGCGGTGTTCTTATTTGGAGCAATCCGATCGTTCCCGACACGACGCAAACGGTCCTGTGGAAGGGAGCAGACAAGTTCGATGAGATACGGAAAAAAATATGGAAAGTATGGAGCACCCCAGGGCTCTTCATCAGGACCGATGGATCTCACTGCGTCAGTTATTTCACTGCTCCGAGAGGAAAAGAAGTTTCATGTTGTATGATATGCGAGGAGATTCCTAGAGTCCAAAGGCGAGCAATTTCAGTTTTCCATAGTTGAGCGGACATCCTTGATAGGAACGGAAATATTTCGAGGAATTTCGAAATCGTTCCCGAGTTTCATAATGGGGACACGCGGAATAACTTCGAAAACACACGCAATATTGTATTTGTGACCCTATAGGTGGGATGCCGTTGCACCGATGCAGATTGAAGCTAGCGGTTCCGAGCTCGTCTTACCTGCATTGCAGATCGTAAACTTCTTGACTACCGACAGGCATCGCGTAGCTGGCGGTTTCGTAGGCCTCGCATCGAGTGCGGTCTCTACGCTCAGGGCTTGGAATGCTGATCTCGAATCCGTCAACTTGAGGTGACTTCCGACATGGAATAGTGTTCAGTATTGATTGTTTCTTCCTTTGAATCAACGGGGAACATCTCGAGTTCTGGTTTTACCTGGATCTGTTTGCGATACGGCTGGAATTTGACGCTCCTCAGGCCTTGGCACTGCAAAGCTAGTTCGGTCAAGACGGCGGCACTCAGTGTTTGAGCCCCGCATCGGCAGTCGTCCATGCACTTCCCTGAGAGAGGAATTCGTAAAGCAAGTATTCATCGCTGATATTTCGAGGCCCTCCATCAAGTGGATGCCGGAAGACTTGAAGGTTAACCAGTCCACCAGATGTTATGACGCACACGGAGATTGCTTCGCATCCAATCGATAGTCTGACAACGATTGCGCTGACGTCGAGTGCGAGCTGCAACGTACCGGGCACTGAAGCGTTCATGTTTGACGGCATTCCGGTGACAAATACTCGGCGGCGGCACAGCCCGCAAGGCATCGTGGTCGGTAGACATGATTGCAGTCTCCTTCGGGCACGGTCGCGGAACACCAGGTTCCCGATTTTGCCTGGAGGATTCGAAGAAAGATCAGTTTGGAGCGATAGGGTACGATCGAGGTGTCCAGAGTAACAAGAGTCTCACACCGGCTTCCAACACTCCGGTCGAGGGATTCTCTCAAATATCACAGATTCATTGAAAAAGTTTTTAAAATGTCATTTGAAGATTCGAGCAACTTGAGAACGCGAGTGAGACCCATGTCCTTTCCTCCTCGGGTGCGACTTGACCGAGGAAATGGTCACAGTTTTGAGACACAGATTAGATGACTTTGCTGCTCCGTTTGATTCTGCTGCCGGCCCGCTCTTTCAGCTCGTGTTCTGCCGATCGTATGGTTTGGAAAATGAACTCGCTTCCGTTGGATGATACCAACGCTCCGCTTACGGACGTCAAACTCGTGGAGATATTCTCTGCACTAGACAGAAGAATCGATTCCGATGCTACGCGACCCTCATACTCACTGTTCACCATACAGTAAATGTTGCAATCGTCCTCGTCCATGTACATCTCCTCGTAGGGCTCACAGAACGAAGGATCTCTCAGCTCGCTATCACGAAAACGAATGAGCAGCTCATTTCCGCCATTGTAGGGAGCACCGTAGGACTCTCTGTAATTCGCTTGGTTGAGAACACCGGGAAAGAAAGCGGCGAGAAACAGATGGAATCTAAGCATCTTGAAAGCTGGCTCCGCCATAGCCTCGGTCTGCGATTTATGTGTTACAATGAGCAACTGCTGCGACGACGTGCGTTCTCGCTCCAAGACAAACTTCGTACACGCGATCTCATCTCAGGTGAATTCAAGTAACTTCCCAGAACGTCGAAACACTCGAGTCGAGTTGCGGACTTTTCCACGGCATTTACAGAATGACAAGAAGGTGGAAGTAGTTTCTCCAGTCACGCCGTCAGCACTCTTCTTGATTTCGGATAATCGTTTCTTGAGCGGAAGGTTCAGGTGGAGGTTCGAGCTTGTACTTTTCTCGTCGGAGCTCTGAAAGTGATCTACATAGATGTTGAGAACCATTCAGAGCGGCTGTGTACTCGGTTTTTAACTCAGCGGTAGTCAGCCAGTGGGAGATGGCAGCAGAATGTATTCGATGTGGAAATGAAATCTGGCGCGGCAGTCCGGTGTTCGCCGGTGGTCCGGTAGGTACTGTTTTTGGTGTGCATATTGCGAGTGTCATACCGTTCACCATGCTGTTGCAGTTTGACATGTTTTTTTGTTATGCGACAGAGAGTGTTCTGTAACATTGTACATTGATATCATGTAACCGCAATCGAGCTCATGATTTCATTGCTGTTATGAATAATGGGAAGATAGCAATAATACGCGAGAGTGTCAGCTATTTCACCAAATATGCGACTCCGTAAATGAAGCCAAGTTTCGATCCAAATTCAACACATTCGTAACAGGAGCTACCGGAGCATACCCATGCACCAGTCCCGTTGAAGCTCGTTGTGTTGGCTTCCGATATGGTGCTCACAATGAGAGTGAGCACCGAAGCTGTACGCGATCGTCGGATGCAGCTAATCCGACGTTTCCGAAGTTGGTTGAGACTCCGGGAGTGGAGCAAGGAAGGATGCAGTTTGTGGACAGTAACACGGAAGCGGAGTCACATGTTGTCTTGCAGTCACATGGGGAAGGGTGGGGTAGCCTTCCTGGGGTCCTTCCTGATGCCCCCGAAGCGGCGGTCTTCGACGGCCCGAGCAGAGCGGTTTAGGACACGACGAGGTCTAGAGACGGATGAGCAACGCCATACTGCAACGGTCGCGTCAGAAACACCAGAGCAACGAAAGTGCAGACTTCAGGCTGGTCGGACCCGATATGATCAGGCGAATCAGCTGAACAGTGAACAAGACGACTGGGATCGAATAGAGAACGCATGAGACAAACGGTCCCTACGATATCCATACGACGAAGGAGAGAGGTACCATCGCTGAACTTTACAGTGTCGGAAGATGCCAACGGTAATAGTTTCCTTTGCAGCTGACGGTAGTCACAAAGATGCCGGAAGACCAATACACCACGTTGGGCTCTTCGCTTTAAAAGGGAGCGCAGGACACGGCGGCATCCTCGCTTACAAGTCAACAAATTCTTGCATACGACCGAGTGGCCTGGTGAACTTCATCCATCACCTGAATGAGTCAGGCAGACTCACATCAGATGCTTTTACAGATCACCTCCGTGAAGACTCGCTGGCACTCGCCACAGTCTCGCTGATAAACTTCCTGATTGCTGGAATCATATCCCCATGGCTATCCGTTACGCGAAGTCTCTATCTGTTCTCAGAACACGACCTGTTTCTTGGAGAAACGAAATCTGTGAACGACAAGGATCGACAATAACTTCGGTATCAACACAACGAGCACACTTGAGTCGGAAGAACACTGTCGCGAACAGAACTTAACAGACTCAAGTCAAGACCGCGGAAGAGGTCGACGCGATGCTAAAGCTGCTCCATCGCGTTCATGACACTCCCAAGGAAGGAATCTTGCAGTTCGTGTGCACTCACGCGGGAAACCGTAAGAAACGGAGTCGTCGAAGTCAACCAGAACGGACGTAAGTTATACATCTGTGCTGTGTTAGGGTCTGCTGGAGTGGAGACAATCAAATGACGCCAGCAGATGCCTCGAACATACGAAGCGAGGAATACTGAGTAACAGTGATATATGGAACCACAAGGTAGTGATCTGGCCAAAAGGAACCCGTGATGAGTACAGTTCTACAATTTCAGTTGGGGTCGTCGTTGTAATTGGCCCGCACTTGGACGTAGATACCTTAGGATCCTTCGCGAATATTTTCTTGTTTGTAATTCGTGACTCAACTAAGATATTCCATTCGACCCGGCGGTGTCCTCAATTCAACAGCGGATGTCAAGCGCGATCAGAGTAGGAACTTGGTGAGTGGTGTACGGGACGCTGGGTACGGCGCGCTGAGAGTCAATGTGAGCTGTTAACAGCTGGAATTGAACCCTATCTCTGTTGCGGCATTCGAATTCACTCCCTTGATCCTCGTGCATAACAGTTCACAAGGCTGGGAGTCGACACGAGGAGTGAGATTTGAAAGTGTTCTATAGAGGCGCATTGTCCCAACTCAGAGCAGTTCCTCGAAACGTCAGGGAATGAACGTAGGCGAAGCCGAGATCATTCGAAGCGGCGGTATGCATGTCACCCGAAGCCACACGTTGAGTGACTGGAAGACGAACACCTCACAGATCCCAGACACGCTTGAGACGGTTGACTTCGTATCGTTCTTCGATGATGCAGTGACACGGAGAAAAGCTTTCTGTGTTAGGTGAGTGAATGTAGTTCTACATGGTCTGAGAACACAGGAATTGAGTGAGGACTGTGAAACTGGGGAAAAGTCAACCGAGTCGCGATTGAAGTGGAATTTTACCTCGTAACGGAGATTACTTGAGGAGCACACGTGCATTCTGGATCCATGGAAAAAAGGGACGATTTCCACGAAAGTGAACCCTCTCGAGAAAAAAATCCGGAACTAATGAGTTAATGAGTCTTCATTCCTCTCTCGAGATAGAGTCGCGCGCATTAAATGATGTATTCGCGTAATTTGAATTGTTATCGAGTTCGCTAGTATCAAATCACTCTTGGATTCGTGACAGAGAACCGGTATCGAGAGCTTTTCATGAAACCGAAGTCGAGAATCCTCGGGGTAGGGGAGGGGGATGTGCCGATCATGAAGGAAGACAACTCCACGAGAATTCCAGTTGAGCCTTTTGCCCGTTTCAGTTCCCATACAAGCGAACAAGATTGGTGTGTTGATTCGATCTTTGGAGAAGCTCGTCATTTTTCATCTGTGTCCGAATTGATTCAGAATCCTCCGGCGAGAGGCGGCGTCCATCATGGAACAAGCAACAATAAACGACCTGCCGCCTGAGGTTAGTCCAAAGTGTGTCTTTTTTATTCAACGTACTCGGCCCAGGAGGGTTTCAAAACACAAAATACTGTTATTCGAAGTAAAATGTTTCACGAGATTCGATTTTCTCCGAAATACCTGTCCATGGATCCTATGATGGCTACAAAACCCTGATTCTTGCCTCATGTCATCAGCTGCTCGTCAAAGTGCTGCAATACTTACCTCGCTCTGATCGGCTGAACTATGCTCTGACATGCCAGCTTTGGGCGGAGGCTTTGTCCACATCACCGCTGTTGGACGATGTCTGCTTCAAAATCCGAGGCGATTTCGAAGCGGAGGAAGCAAAAGCTGTTCTCATGAGAAGTGATCGCCAATACAGAGATCTGGAAGTTTCAAGATGTAATGGTTTTCTCAGCCGGGGCGTTAAGTCATACAATCGTATTTGCAGAATTACAGGATCATAAATCAGAATGATTGCAGAATCATACATGCAATTCTTTGCGGGGCATTTCATTAACAACCCTAATGCGTTCTTCCAGCTGATTTGTCCGTCTACGACGCCGAATTCTGGACGAAAATCGGAAGGAATCTCCGCGAACTGAGTCTAAACAAATGCTGCTACTCATCCCATGTCTTCCACACAGTCTTACGGAAGTGTTCCAAGCTGGAAACATTGCGTATTATTCATCGAGGTTAGTTTAGACAGAATGCTCGTTGCTCTTTCATTGAGAAGGTTCAGCTCGTGTTCTGCGTCGGGAGAATCTCGCGGACTGATCCCGATGTTCACCTCACCCTCGTTTGCAGACGGAAAGGATTCACCGATGTCAACAATGAATTGTGAAATTCCTGAAGACCTCGAAGAAATTCAGGAATCCACGAGATTCGTTCGTCATTTGTATCTGGACTTTGTATTGAATGAGGATATTCTCGCTCATCTGCTCAGATTGATGCCGAATGTTACGTCAATATCCATATCATGGTATACTCAAACACCTGATTTCACCGGCCGTCTCGGCAGTGTGTTGGGACCGAGCCGAGTGATCACCGACCTGTACTTCTGTGACCCATTTTATGACGATAGATGTTTGATTGAGCTCATAAGATTATCCTCAGCGAGTCTACGATCGTTTTTGGCTCTGACATCTACTTTGACGCCTGAGACCTGCGTAGCGATCAGCAATTGCACCAAATTGCGCAGTTTTGTCTTTAGTGGCGGTGATGAGTTCAACGATGATTTTTTGAAAACACTTCTCTCAAAAAACCCCGATCTGGGATATTTGACGATGGCAGATTGTAAGAGCCTTACAGGTGAGGGATATGCGGCTATTCTAGGGCTCCAGAAGCTCAGGTGGCTCACTTTCTCTCGCTGTATAATGTGCAGACCGGAAGAATTTCTGTGCAGGCTCGAGAATATCTCAACTCTGCGGCACCTAGGCCTTGAAGACATCGAAATCGATGTTTCAGTTCTCCTCAGTTTAAGAAACCTGCGGAATCTCGAGTGGTTAGAACTAACTTGTCGTGACTGGACTTCAGAGTGTCTTGAAGTGTTTTTCGAGAATTTCAAACATCTGAAAGAACTGGGTCTCAGCGAGTGTGACGCGCTGACTGATGCGTACTTAGCGAGGTTTCAGGATTTCGAAGAGCTCAGACGCCTCAGCTTCTCAGATAATCATCCTTCGACTGACCGGAGCTTCGAGAACGGGTTTGGATCATCGGCTCTGGAGCATCTAAAAGTGTCCTGCTCCTTGACAGATGCCGGTCTCGCTAGCATACTTGATCATCATAGTCGTCTCAGATATTTAGATATTCGAGATTGTATGAAGATTTCAGTAGATGGAATGGGAATGCTGCTTCAACGCTCACATCGGCTCCGCACGCTTTTGCTCAATAAGGGCGATGCAAAGGAGAGATTTCTCGATGCATATGAGACCCTCCGTACGTCGTTTAGTGAATGTTGTAAGCTTGACGTTTTCCTCGATGAACATGTGAACCAATCCACTGTAGAGATTCTCTTTAAGTGGACAACCTAAGTTTAGTAAATAGAAGAGTAAGCTAGAAGTTTTCTTTAATAAACTAAATATTCGCATTGGAGCCCATGGATCGATTTCACCGAATGAATGCATCCAGAACGCTGATTGTCTTTTTCAACGGATGTTGGCATACATTGAAACTCAGCATTTGAGGCTTCATCGTGAAACTCAAATAAATTAGAAGCTCGCAATCTGACTCTCTGAATATTTGAATATCGAAACAAAATTTTCCCACGGTACCTACAACCGATGATTTTTTTCTGAAACCATCTGTATATGCTGGAGTTTTCCTGCTGCAGAATTCCTCTCTTTTTTCGGCGCCCCGAAGATAGGACGGCGGAGTGTGCAGTTCGGACAACCGACACTGAAGGTGTCTCCCGAAGATTGGGACGGAGGTACTATGGCGGAGTGCTGGAAACTCCGGTACCATTCGCTGAAGAAACATTCGAATTCGAATGCTGGGGAACAATGTTCAACTGTTCGTACAAAGAAACCGATGATTGCTCGAAGAGAACAAAAACGATCCCAACAGGACGAAATATGAGTTTCGCGGGACTACAGGTTGTGACTCGACACTCACAATCCGGCGACGTCAACCTTTCAGACAACGGCTGCTACACTAGTGAAACAGGACGGAGCTATAAATCTCGTATTTAGATTCCTCGGGAGACCGCTCGCAGGCCCACTGTTCAATAGTTTGAGAAAGGACGTGAGATTCGGAGGACAGGCAGCCTGCTACACAAAAACATAAATATTCTCGGCAAGGTCGGTTCACTAATGGGAAAATGGAGGAATTATGCGGCGGGCCGCCTCCGCCAAGAATCTGAAAACTTACTACGGAGAGATTGACACCCGAAACGAACTGCGCGGGCATCACCACCCGCTGTGACGATGCTTCGGATCGGGGAAAACGACAATCGGGTCTCCTTCCGAAAACAAGACGTGGGACAGGGAAGTAATCTGTCAACTTTCGGATCATCGACAAGAGAGTTTGACGCAAGAATTTCGTGGAAGAAGACGTCAGAAACTGCTGTGATTCTACTCAACCTGTATATCCGAACTCGTTCATGATATACTGCTCGGGAGGAATGGTTACAGCGAGATCGTACCTCTTCCATCCGGAGAGAGAGCCACATACAGTGAACGCGTTCGTTATTCAAATTATGGTACTCGAAAGACCTTAAGATGAAATGATAGTTCGATCATGAGGTTGTCTTCCTTGTTCCCTCAGATCGGGCGAGAACGTGAAGTGAATCTCACGAGCGTTTGGATCCCTTTCCGTCTTTCCCACCACCAGGTTTTGATCAACGAACCGCGTACGTTATTCGAGCTTTCACTGTACTCTGAAAGATTGTATCATTGTCGACGGATCAAGAAGTTTCTGATCAGTGGGGCCAGAGACTTCATACATGCATCATTGTGCACATCCATTATGCGTTTCCACTGTTTCCTGCATAGTTCACTATGCCTTACGATGGTTTTATGAACGGAGCCGGGCGCCGTTTTCGCAACTAGACCTGAAAATAGAGCTCATGTATCGGAGGCTGTCGATAGAATTGTGGTCACATGATGCTCCAAAGAATTCGACACATCGCATAGCTCCTCAAGGTTTTCTCTTATCGATCTCCGAGCTGTGTCGAGGGATGAATAACCGTGAAGTGCAGATTCATTGCGATGTCATCACAAAGCGTCTCATTTCGCTGGATTTCCCGAGCGGAAAACAGTCTTGATAACCGGGAGGAAGTATGCACTCAAAACTTGCTGAATGGTGTATGGAGCGGCCTCTGTATGGAACAAAAAAAACGTCGTGTTTTGCGGGAAACGTCATCCGCGTCTTAGGGATGCAGTTCAGGGATAATTGTGATGTTTGTTTTGATATCGTGAGACGAAACGCAGCATGAACTGTCCTTCCATTGATTGCGACCGCAGCTTTCCCTGTTGTTGCGGCGATGATATAGGCGTTGTTCATGGAGCTATGCTGCTGTGCGTACCGATTGTATGTTTCCATTAGAGCTTTTAGTGCAGTGTTTCTCAACCTTCGAAATGTAATCATTCGAAATGTAAATCATTTCTGAACCTTCAATGATGTAATCATTTTATGCTCATAACATTCGTCCTCGGTCGTGTGGCTCTCACGGAAGGTGCGTTAGTGTTATCAGTCAGGGCATCATCATTAGGTTGCATCATAGAGCTAGTAGGAGTATTGTTTTGTTCAGTGAGGACCGCATCGTCGACTCGTTCATTCGCGATGCAGATTGCTTCTATCTCACGAATCATTTCGTCGATGCTGATGTTGGCTTCGAACTCTTTTCGATTTTCGAGAATTTCACGTTCGTGTTCCTCGTAAACATGGAGGAAATTGTCTTGATCAATGATGCCAAGAGTTCATTCCGGAAGGGGAAGTGCAACAGAACCATCTCTCGCTTGTGGTTGAAAATATCATTCTTATAGTAGTTACGGTATCTGAGGATTCTACAAATAGCACGAAGTCTGTAACGGCTACTGCGAGTTCCGTTCTCGTCGTCTTCGGAATCCTCAAACGCAGGGAACTGACATCTTGCGATCGTATCTCACGAGGAACACCGAAGTATATGGATGGGAATGACAATTCCTCAGCGAATTTGTCGCGAAGAAGACTCTCGGGCGTTCGATTCTGACCTGGGGCTATATCCAGCCAATGGTCTTCATGCCACATCATCGTTTGCTGCATAGTATGGATGAGTTCAGATGCTGGCGCCTCTTCGGAATTCAAAGGATCCATGATTTCGTCAAAGGAGGCTCGTGTGTCGGTTTCAAAGCTCGAGTTTCTAAACGCCGACCAGTCAACAGTGATATTGTACTAACGGTAGAGCGGCTGTTGAATCAAAAAGCGTACCCAACACTCTATGAGCCATTTCTTGACGAAACCGCTGAGATACCATCGAATCAGTCGAAAAACCCTTCATCAAACTATTACAACTGAGATGTCGCAGAAATGCTGACTCTTTTACAGTCAAACCGCTCAGGTCACTACTGGAGGAGCAGGACCTCAGAATTCTCAAACGTATCCTGTTGCTCGGTGAAGCAGACCGATACTTTGTGATCAAGCGTAACGACTCACGAAGTCGCTG